>OZ026616.1:56062763-56325263 GCA_964020975.1 Hermodice carunculata | reverse complement strand
TTTTTGTTTAATTTTCATTAAATTATTCATCTGTTATAATGATGACGTATTAAAGCGGAATTTGTATCACATAAGAATAACACGCAATCGTCAGATGCATAAAAATGTATGTTTTTGATAAATAAAAATATGCAATTCTTCTACTTTGCCGCTGTGACCCATGGCCCAATGGCTGTATATACCATTCAACATTATATAGATTAAACATGTCATTTACATTCCCACACAGATACACATTTTTAGTTATAAAAGTGATATCTAGGTGGTTCGCTCTTAGGTGGTTGCACACATGGGCCCCCTCAGCTGACTGAAAAGTCAGGAGAACTAAAGAGTGATAGACCTACCAGGTCTCTTTCTATCTTTGGCAGAAGTAATAAAAAATTCGGTTTTGAGTGGTTAAGCCCATACATTTTGTCAACACTTTAGTCTTTAGTTAATGAATAGTGTATCAAAGGTTGAGAGGACCAGAGTGAAATTTGTTTCTTTACATTGGTATTGGAATATAAATGTTGATGCCTCGGTAACTTGTATCCCTTTGCTGTCATTGTTGGGTTTAAATTTGGAATTTGTGAATTTGGGTCATGTTTTTCTGTACTATTAAATTGTGTCTTTGTTACTATCGATTGCTACATATAATGGATGTGTATTTGAGTAGCAGTATTGTCGCAGCAACCGATTATTTGTAGCTACGAACAGGATTGCTCCAAATGTTTGGCTATTGCAGACAAACGCTATATGTGACATAACTTTTATCCTGAGAGATAAAAAGCTGATACATCAGAGTTTGTGTCCATCCAAATGCAACTATCATGTTCAAGTGAGCTTTAATAATTGCCGATATGAATCATTCTACCAGGAAATCATTGAACCGACGAAATTATACATATAGATGGATAGATACCTGGGTGGATATATAAATACAACCAAGGACAGGCACACAGATTAATAAACCAAACAAGGTGAACACCTTACCACAAGATCGAGCAGGCTGAGACAATGATGTATTAGTGCGCAATGAGACGAGCTTATATCATGTTGGGATACAATGACACATACAAATTTAGGAACAATGTACGACATGTCAGTGTAAAGAAGTTTGTGGATATGTTTAAAAAAAACAAACAAACAAAAAAAAAACTTATAGTCCAAATTCATCTTGTACCATTGATCTGATTGAATGTTGCTGCCATACATCAACTCTTTCCTGTTGTGTGTCTGCAAATTATTTTCATAGTACCCAATCAATTGTTATACATCACCCCGGGGTCGGCAGAAAGAGACAATCGGCCATCACTGATTTCGAAAGATTAACTTTTCTGCGATCGGATTTAACAAATTTTAGTATGAAGCACACGATCGATGAATTGTCTGTTCAGGTGACATTACTATGGATAGCAGGGTGGAGACACATAGCCTTCCAGAACCTAATCAAGCTTAAACGTTTGATGTGCCCCGCTCTGTACAGCTATTTCAGTGCCAACTGTTACTAAATTCTACCTACAAAAAACGAACTTCTTTGAATTGAAACAAAAGGATGCGGGATTCATATTTGGTGTAAAGAGACCTTTTCATTCAAATAACACATGCCTATAATAAGGTTAGAATAGTCCTGATCAACAGCGTTCCTGGGCTCGCTTTGAGTGCAATAGGATCAACAAAGGGCACCTGGGAGAGCTATTGACTCAGTCCAATATTTGACACAGAAAAAATGAATGAACCGCGTGACTGAATGATGGGCCTAAATATGATGGTGACCCGGAATTTTTGGTAGGCCCAAGTATTCGATTCGAAACCTGTTTGTGACATCAATAATGCCATCGTTAGCGATATAATGCCAGAAATAAGGGTAAACTAAAAACAAATTGAAAATTTACCAGCCTTGAAAAAAAAAGAGGAAAAAGTAAACGACACGCATGTTTCTTCTGTGGAAAACCAGACCTAGCCAGCTGGGCCTTTTATTCAAATTTACTGTAACATCTTTATAGCCAGTCAAAACAATTGTGGTACTAATTACACCTGTAAAGTGTGGAAAAGCAGAATGTTGTCAAAGGTGGACTTATCTTTTCTGCAGAAAGACACAAGATCGGTTCCGTTTGCATCTTGGAATTTTGCATTGGCGATGCCATCATGGCAGCTTCTTGATAATGGGGTAATTGGGTCGATGCGTACGTGATTCAATCAGCGGGGGTGCAGTGGATCTCAGAAAGTGCAATTATTACTTCAACAGGCATAACATCTCGCAAGCACGTGGGGACAGAAAATTGCAATTTGAACTTTCAGGACAATGTGTGTGTGTGTGTGTGTGTGTGTGTGTGTGTATGTGTGTGTGTGTGTGTTTTGAATCTAAATGGCCATTGTGAGATACAATACAGCTCTCTCATCATGGACCAACCAAACTCATACAGTTAAACACATGTTTGAGCACCGCGCCACGCATCTCGCAAGCCGCCAAGGAGATATGCTTGCTGCCCGCCTGCTCAAACGTGCGCGCATCCATTTTTGAACATGCGTTTTAGTGCTATTGTTTTTATTTTTGTTTATTTATTTATTTTTTTTAATTTTAATTTTTTTTTGTTTTTGTTTTTGTGTTTGTTTTTTTTTTTGTTTGTTGGTTTCTTTGTTTGTTTGTTGGTTTGTTTGTTTTTTGGTTTATGTTTCTTTTATGTTTTCGCATCTGGCGAAAGCCGTGCTATAAAATGCGTTGATCCCATCGCACCATGCTCAATGCCTGTCTGGCGAGGTTGTGTCAATTTTTCAAGCCGTGCACTCAATGCTAGCATTGTCTGTCAATCATTATTATTATGTGGAGAACGGGTAGGACACATGGTTGCTTTGAACCAGTTATAATGGACATGTTGACCTCAACAAAGCTTTTAAACCTGAACATGCTCATGATGTTTAGTAGGGGACACTGCCACTGGGGCTCCCTGACTTTTGTTTTTCCTTTCTTTTAAGTTTGGTTCTTTTGTCATGTGTTATGCCTTAGTGTGTAAATTTGATCATGCTGCATTTTTGTAAAATGTTTTGATCGATAAAGTTCGTATTCGTACTTGAATTCCTCAACCTACAAAAGCTGAATGGAGGGACACAAGGGAACCAGTGGTGTCAGGCCCACGGCAGATAGTGGTTTGTATTCCTCCTGTGCTCCTGTCTTGGCCACCTCTTAACCATTTTATGTGCGAGATGGACAGCGACAAACCAACCAAATCTTGTAAATGTTTTTGTACCTCAGGAACTGTTCTCTCCTGATAGAAATTATAAGAACAACTCCACCATACATGATCTATCATTTTCAGATCTGTTACTTTCTGTCGCGCCCGGCAATGAGGTGTTATACTAGTGGGAATTCTTCCTGTTTTCCGGGGATGTTTCACCGCCTTTTTCAATGCAGTGAGTCCAATAGTAACATGCTGCTGTTGAATCAGTATATTTCTGATTAGACTTAAACTGTGTCCATCCTGCTTTTGGCGTACAATTTTGTATTTCATGTCCTCACTGACATCCACCATCTTGCTTTGGCGGTAAACAAGACGATATAGAGTAAACCTTTGGAATCTTTGGCGGGGAATTAACTGACGTCACTCATAGCTTTTCAGCACTTGCAAAACACTTTAATATGCGTAAATTTATACACATTAACCCCTAGCACACTGGGCAGTTTTGGGATTTGGCAGAGCCAGCCATTGTTTTTTTTCCCGCTACATGCGACATGCTGACTTAAAAGTGCCATAACTTGTTTATTTTTGCGATACATGCGAAATGATCCAAATGGTTTTTGTTGAGTAAGACCTTCTATACATTTCTATGTGGCTTATTTGTCAATTTAAACAAAAATTCGTACCTTCACCCTAATATTGTGAATGTATCTACAATGTATCTTAATTACGAACTGATCAAAAAGGTGAAGCCTGTGTGAATACAATTGCATGGGTAACAGCCGTTTCTTTTTCCTTAGGGTCACGAATAATGGCTCCTCTTTATTTTTTTTTCTAAAGATTGGTTGTGCGTCACAATTGTCATTTACCTTTTCAGGGGTACGAACGTAATTACCAGTAAAAAAAAATGTTGCATTTGATTAGACGGCGAATACCAGCCGATCAATTCTCACTCCCGGACCGACCTACAATATTCCGGAGAATCGTCTTTGCTAGTTTCAGACTAAAATAACGACGGATTTATTTGAAACAGCAAGTATTTTTTACGGAGTTTCCCATAAAACACTTTAGTTTCAGCCAATGGGAGAGCTTTGTGTTACATATTACAAGGTTGCGAGCATTCTATTGCTATAAACAAAATGACAGGAAGCCGAAAAAAAGCAATACGCTGTGACGCGCTGTGCGAGTTCACTTGAAACTGATGTACTGGGAATTAAAGAAAGATACCTACACACACACACACACACATACATACATATATATATATATATATATATATATATATATATATATATATATATATATATATATATATATATATATATATACATACATACATACATACATACATACATACATACATACATACATACATACATACATACATACATACATACATACATACATACATACATACATACATACATACATATATATATGTATATATATATATATATATATATATATATATCTATATATATATATATATATATATATATATATATATATATATATATATATATATATATATATATATATATATATATACATACACACACACACACACACACACACACACACACACACACACACACACACACATACATACATATATATATATATATATATATATATATATATATATATATATATATATATATATATCTATATATATATATCTATATATATATATATATATATATATATATATATATATATATATATATATATATATATATATATATATATATTTATATATACATGTGCGTGTGTGTGTGTGTGTAAAGTTTTTATTCTAATTCCAAATGGGGAAAATTTCGTTGTATGCCTTTTCACGACTTTGCAGTGCCAGGGTTATATTTTTGTTATCTATTGTTTCAAAGACCTCTTTCAAAGCAAGATTGAAATGTAAATGATCAGATTTTTTAAGATATCCTAAAATATTTCATTGGGGGGAGGGGGGCTGACTGAAGAAGGTTACAACAGTTGACCTAAATATTTGAGGATATTTTTAATATAAAAGCAGGAGAAAAGGTTCAGTAAATCTTATCATATATATATGTTTATTGTTTATGGAAATTTAAAATGCGAGTCAAGAAGGTCAACCCATTTTGTAAAATGTGCAATGTGACTGCAAGTGTAAAACATGACGCATGTTGCACGATGCAGTCGCCACTCACACGATGTTCACTTGCAATTCGCACGATTCTCGTCCAATTGAGCGTAACCAGACGCATTGCTAACCAAATGCAAAGAGAGACGAGCCTGCATTCCCATAGTACGAGCATCTTATTTGAGCGTGCTACACAATGCTAGCTCTTGTTCAGTTTGTGCGCCACGGTGTGCTCGACGGGATTGCAATTTGTTCCATTTGACCAGCTATACTGTAATAATAATGCTTATTTATACCATATAATAAATCATTATTATGGCATGCAGATCCAAATCTATTTACTTTTGCTCATGTATATTATCATACATCCTAGGTGAAACTCAAACCCCCCTCCGTTTATGGGAGTGCTCCACCATAGAAAACTGCCAAAGTCGATACAAGAGGTTGATTGACAGTTTCATACTTTCAGCATGGCTGTTTTAATTATTTTATTTTTCGTTGTTTATTTTTTATTTTGTTTGTTTGTTTGTTTGTTTGCTTGTTTTTTTTTTTTTTTGTTTGTTTGTTTGTTTGTTGTTTTTTTTTAAATCAGGACATATACAAACCGTAGGTGAAAGGAGAGTTTCATATCCATCAATGCTTATTTGGACTTAGAATGGGCAGCGTTAGTTACGATTCGTCCCTGGCTATGTCCTGTATAGGAGTCAGACAATCATGGTATTGAAATTTTGAAGCTCTGACATTAACCACGTAGTCATAACATTCTTATGAAGCAGGGTATTATTATTATTATTATTATTATTATTATTATTATTATTGTTATTATTATCATTATTATTATTATTATTATTATTATTATTATTATTATTATTATTATTATTATTATTATTATTATTATTATTATTATTATTATTGTTATTATTATCATTATTATTATTATTATTATCATTATTATTATCATCAACATCATCATCATCATCATCATCGTCGTCGTCGTCGTCGTCGTCATTATTATTATTATTGTTATTATTATTATTATTATTATTATTATTATTATTATTGTTATAATTATTATTATTATTATTATTATTATTATTATTATTATTATTATTAGTTGTTGTTGTTGTTATTATTATTATTATTATTATTATTATTATTATAATTATTATTATTATTGTTGTTGTTGTTATTATTATTATTATTATTATTATTATTATTATTATTATTGTTGTTGTTGTTATTATTATTATTATTACTATTATTATTATTATTATTATTATTATTATTATCATTATTGTCGAAAAGGGGGGAGAGCGATGTTTGCAGGCCAGCCCGATGCTGAATACGTCAATGAGACACGTTGGTGTTTCATAGTAATATGTGGTCACTGAATACCTTTTCTTTAACTGATATGTAATTTACTAGTTTCATACAGAATGATAATATATGTAAATAATTGATGTAATATTGAAAATGTTCATTGAGAAAGCACAAAAAGTGTACATCCTGCTGCATGTGATGTGTATCATGTATAGCTTTGTAGAACGTTTGTGTGCTTGTACAGAAAAGATATTACTTCTAAACAGATTTTTACACAAACCGATCTGGTCATTTAAACTTTAAAAGGAAATGGTAACATTCGTGAACCAAAGTATTCAATGATCATACAGCTTATGACGTGTTTCATTCATAGCATCATTTTTCCAATATTTCTTTCAAATAAAATATACACCACTGTGTTCAGAAATAGCAATTTCATCCATTCTGTTTTTTTTTTTTTTTTTATCGTAAGCATAGCCATTTGCTTGAGGTACTTTTTGTCTATTTGGATATTCATGAAAAGTATCTATCACCTGTCATGAATGTATGGATTGCAAGCATTACCGTAGGGAGTGCCAAAACAGATAAAGATCATTGCGTCGTGCCTCAATTATGGTTAGAAGGTTGCAGAATCCGTATACGTCACTATTCGTGTATAATTTTTTATCGGATGTGTTGCATTCTACTTATATATTTCGCCCATAAATCCGTTAAGATGGGTTAACCTTACTCTTCAGTATATACAAATTACATACAGTAAGCAAAAAGTCCGCCATATGGTATACATTCTGATATATACTGCTATATTGCCCACATAATTATAATGCCAGTAAGAAGGCAGATAGAGCCAAATTTGTAGTCATTTGTGGTATCTTCGTCACAAAGAACAACGGTAAGTATATGCATCTTCAACCACATGAAGAAGTGCGCACACGTGTGAAGGACTTTCACATATAAAAACATTAATCTGCGTCCCTTATCCCTCATTTATCCATATTTCCGAGTTCTCAAAAGATAGGGGTCTTCGACCTTTTTGGGAATATGTGTCTTGAATGGGTTTGCACTAAATGATACCATATGAATCGCTAATCTGGACCAACTGTACTCTTACTTGCTTCAAACCGGATTAGGAAATATCCCAATTGTTTTTCTTAATGACGTTGCGGACTACACAGACAATGCATCATAGCCAGATATTGCCAATTCAAGATTTAGGGACAGTGCAATTTGCGAACGCTTCTATGAGGGAGAGTCACTAAACTATCATGGGTATCTTTAATGACGTTGACCATTCTTTCGGATGCCTCCAAAGTGAAGAAGACAGTTAAACAACAATTTATTATGCTCATTTTATGAGTATACAGAAATGGAATTTTACATACCAGCTAAAAGAAATAGGGAACACACACACACACACACACACACACAAGAAAAGCAAATGGATACATGCGAAAGAAAAAAAATATTGTGTTTACATTCTGTACTGTATAATGGATAAGTCTTATCTAGGACGTAAATGAATTAGAACCACATACAGGAAAGGAAAATCTGAATGTGTCTTTGTTTCAGAATAAGTTCCAACGTATCTGAATTATAATCAGGTGGGAACTTTGTACTGCAAACTGACGCGATGGGCAGGAAACGAAACAGCCTGGTCATTGCCAGTCCAGTATAATCTTGACGTTATCTGTTGTTATAGTGAAATCAATTAGCAAAGAAGCATATTATTTCGTTCATATATTATGTTACTGATTAAGGCGTATTACATGACGTCATTGTCATTTCAATTAATAATAAACGTCTCGTAATGAAAATAGGCCTATTTTGTCCAAGATTACTATAAATAATTAGTAAATTACATTATTCAGCCTAGGCTTGAATTTATTTTAGAAAATTAATTCTCTTTGCTTTTTTTCTATGTCAGAATCATTTGACATTTGGGACATACAAATAATTTAGGCACAAGATTAGAACAACTATCAATAGGTTCACTGAGCTGGATTTTCCGTGTCTCAGGCACCCGTATTTGCTGTCTGTGTACAGTCATGCGCCTGCGTAGTTCGTTGCCCGTAGATCCTATGTATACCTCATTGCATCCTCTACAGACAATCGCATGAATTAAATGTTTGCTCAAACAGTCCATTTCTGCTCTAATTTAAAATTCTGGTATCTTTCCTGTTGTGTCCAGCGAAATTGTTTTAACAACTATCATGTTTATACAATTCTTACAACGAAGAAGACCACATTTTTTGCTCCTCCCTTGACTGTCCCTTGATTGAAAGCTTGCTCTCGTAAGAATATGTTTCAAACTAAGAGGCTGTCTTTATCTTGAGATAAAATCCATGTTTTTAAATATTTCTGCAAGTGAGGGATCCATTTCCAAGATTTTAAGGGTTTCACGTATTTGTGGTATTATCACCGGATTGTTAGGATTGTATCGTGTGATCATGAACAGATTTTTGTCCCCCCCCCCCCCCTTGTGATTTTTGCAGTCCTTTCTGAATGATTCTTGTGCTACATTTAAAGCTCGCTGAATACCCATTTAAATGAGTGAATGTGGGTAGTGCCTGGCATTTAAAAAATTCCCCAGTTCATCCAGACGCATTACTTTTCTATTTGTATTTACTACAATTGTACAGATCCTTCTTGCTTCATTATATGGGATATTTGTCTTAGTGTGCCGTGGGTGACATGAATGGAATGGCACATACTGATGAGTATATATGTTCTTGTAGTATATACCCAATGAAATCTTTCAATCATTTTGAAGAACTTTCAATTCTAAAAATTCTAATTCACATTGACTATATTTCATGGCACATTATATACTTGGTTCAAGTTGATTTAAAAGTTGGTGAAAATCGTGTAAATCTGACAGCGACTTGGTCCACATTAAAAAACAATCATTTAGATAACGTTTCCAGTTACTAATAAAAACATGGCGAAGAATTCGGATTTATTTCTAAGTTTTTCGTGTAATAAAACTTCTAGATATCCAAGACTAAGCGTTGCATAAGTTGGTGCACATTTAGTTCTCATTGCACACCTTTTTTTTTTGCATGTGGTATTCTCCATCAAATCTGAACACATTATTTTCTAATATTAATGAAAGACCTTCCACAATAAATTATCTTGTGAAACGTTGATTTTTTTGTATCAGGGTATTTGTTCAGACAGAATTCAATCGTATGCTTTCCTAACTCATGACGGATGTTACTATATAAATTAATCACATCAAAACTGGCCTAATACCAATCCTTGACTTGCTCTTGTGATGTTTTAATGATGAAGTCGATATTATCACGCACGTAGTTGTCGACATGTAATAAGTATGATTTTAAAAATTCGTTTATGAGTTCACTAAGCCTACTCGTATTGCATACAGGTCCTGCGACGATTGGCCGGAATTTCAAATCTGTAGGTCTAATAATACCAACATATATACCATCTTGTTGATTTATAGCTTTTTTGATAACATCAGACTTATGAACTTTCGGTGAGCCATATAAATTACTTGTTCTTGACTGCATACCATCCAGATAATTTCTTTCTTTCTTTGTAAAGATGTTAAGATTTTTGTCAATAAATTTTTCTCAATTTATCACTCACTTTATTTTCCCTGTCTGGGTTGCCTTTCTCATAATTTTTTTTTCATCATCAAGTAATGATTTTATCTTTTCAGCATGATAATCAGTGCATAATGACAACTGCTCCACCCTTGTCTGCTTCCTTAATATTAGAAGGTTTGTCAGTTTGCCATCCATTCATAGCTTGTAGCTCCTCTTTAGTTAAAATATTTTTGTTGTTGGGTGAAGGTACTTTGTGGAGAGAGTGCGCAATTTCTTTCAGTCTGTCAATACATTTTTCTTATGTCTCATTTTGACTTTTAGGAGGGGTGAAAGAAATTTTTCCTTTAACCAGTGATTCATCCTATCCCTTATCTGCATTGTTGAAAAGTTCTTTCAGATGTAATATACGACAAAAATTCAAAATATCACACACTTGTTTTGTGTCTTTTTTTTGGTGTTGGTGTGAATTTCAATCCCTTTTTACGCAATTTTACTTGTTCTTGTGTCCATTGTTTGCTTGATAAGTTTCCAATTCTAAAAATAGATGTATTTGAAGTTAATATCTTCTTGGCTCCTGCTGTTGGGGGTATTGTTGCGCTCTTTCTCTCCACCTGTTGTATCTTTGCTCTTTTTGGTGGCTGTTTCTTGCTTCTTATCATTGTCTCCGGTTTCTTTGTAGTCTTTGTCCTCTTTGATTTCTGTAGCCTTTTTGCTTTTGTAGAGGGCTCCATTGTGTATTTGGGCGTGGTCCTCTTTCTATAAAAGGAAACTCTTCTTCAGTTTCTACATTTAGGCCTAGTTCATATCTCTGACCTTGGTTTTGTCTGTCCAATAGGCCTGTGTCATGTTTAGGTTGATATACTTGAAATATATTGTATGTAGGGAAGTCTACGTTTCTTCAGTTTTCATTCCTAGCAACCATTTCAAAGTTCTTGTCTGTTGTTTCTAAAGGATTCCATACATTGGTTAAACATTGAAAAATGTTATTTGTCATTTAATTTTGATGTCATGCCCATACAATGACCATACAGCTATTGTACATAATATTTTGATTTTGTAATATTTACAATCAATAATAATCTACATTCATTTCAACAGTCTGAATCTAATTGATTCTGTATGTTCAAATTTACAATTCAATTTGGCCAAAAGGTGGTATTTATTGTGATGTGCTATTATGTGTCATTAAATTAGATATATAGTAACAGTAAAAAACAATATAGGCACGTCGCGGTATACATTTGCTGGCATATGGGTAACCCTAGCTTGTGTATGGATTCCTAGTTCTCCAAACAGGGAGACTGTCTTACTGATTGACACTTTCCTTACCGTGAATAAATATTGATTTGCATTGTTTAGCCTTGCATGAAAGTTCCTCAAGGTTGATTAGCAGTTGTTTGGATGAGGCATATATTGACCTGTTCACGTTACCTTATTCTACAATGTTTAGCACTTTCACTATTATAAACCTATATTGGTTAGCAATGATTAGCAGTCTTTGCACATTTATTAAAATTGATTAGCACCTCCATTTCCTCAAGTTTCCATTTCAATTAACAAACTGTGATTCAAATCTTGCTACCTGTTGCCTTTTGACATGTATACTCATCAAACGAATCAGTATGCAGATTTTTTTTTCACATTTTATGCAAAATAGCATATATCTGTCAAATTGCAGATACTGACTAAAAGCTGTGCCGCAGAAAGGTCCGCCATGCTGTTTTGAGACATACACCAATCAAAAAAGCCTTGTTTAGTTTGGTTCCGTCAGATGGTACCAATTGGTCAAAATTTGGCCCTCAGGTCATGGACTGCTAGGACAAGAGCTTCTCTGGTCAGACTTTAGTCAATACGTTAAAAGAAAAGCTAGCAGTCTGAGAGATGTACGGGCAATGGATCGTGAATTGATAAGGATAAGAAGTGTGGCATTGTCGAGCGATATTTTCACCTATATTTTAAGTAGCAACATATTGATCATTTAACATTTGGTATGTTTACAGAATTAGAGTGATTATTATACTGGCTGTCCCTTCGCATTTTTTTCTCTTGTTATTATTATTATTATTATTATTATTATTATTATTATTATTATTATTATTATTATTATTATTATTATTATTATTATTATTATCATTATTATTATTGGTGTTGTTGTTGTTGTTGTTGTTGTTGTTGTTATTGTTATTATTGTCATTAATATCATTATTCCTCTTATTCTTTCCGTGTTCTTCCTCATTTCTTGGAACACTGCAACGATGTTAGTTAGGTCTCAAAGTGTAATATCGCTCACTAACTGTTCTGCTTTGATATATATCTATTGCCAGCCTTCTGTACCGACCAGTTTCAATTGTAAGTTGTAGTATCCCTAAACGTAATTGAGCAATTAAGGATCGTTGCCTCCTACTAATTGGGACTTGAACATACTTTTCTGTAGTAAGTGTATCTTTAAATAAAATATAGGTCCGTAATTTTGGTTTTGACAATTTCCAGTTATTTTCTTCTAGAAAGTTTATATTTTTTTATCTAATACTTTAAGATCACAGATGCTCTTATCATTGAATATATTATCATATCCCACCTGATCTAATATATACTGAACTTCAGCAGACCAGTTTCGATTACACAAATTATAGTCCCAATTAAACACCTTTTTAGTGAGACGGTCATCTTCCATATTTAAAAGTCTGTTCCACAGCTTCATAATACAAACAAAATTTCTATACTTTATACTTCTCCATCCCATATCTCCACATAGTCCTGGTATTGGGGCTTTACTGTGTGTTCCTAAGGAATATCTTATTGCCCGATTTTGAACCCGATCTAATTCTTCAAAATCTATCCCACCCCAAACTCCTGAACAATACTGTAAAATAGGTAAAACTCCAGATTCATACAAACATGTGAATGTCTGAAAACCAATATTTTTAACAGTTTTAAATTTATTAATAACAGCACCTAAAGCCCGTCCACCTGAACTTGGCAAAACATCGGCATTTTTTTTTTATACTCATTCTTTATAAATATTCATCAAAGATGACCCCTAAATATGTGTACTTTGCGACCAGGTCAACTGTTTTACTATACATATGGAAATTGTAAGTAGTTTTTCTGGCCCTTTTCCGTCTAAAATGCATTACATTTGATTTTGAAGGATTTATCTTCAATGACCATTTATCACACCAATTCTGCATGAATGTTAACATCTGTTGTAAATTATCCTCATTTTCTGAGAATAAAACTAAGTCGTCTGCATACAGCAACGAGCATATATGCAAGTCTTCTATATGTATTCCCAGCTGTTGCTGATTGAGCTGTACTACAAGTTAATTTACAGACATTTCATCACTATGGTATGTAATTATACAAAACATCAAAAATCATGATAGATGGACCGGTTGTGGCTTTGTTGTATTGGTGGTACGGTGTTTGTATTAGTGCCATTTGGTACCTATTTTTTCTTCTTTCTTTCTTTCTTTCTTTCTTTCTTTCTTTCTTTCTTTCTTTCTTTCTTTCTTTCTTTCTTTCTTTCTTATTTATGTACTTATTTATTTATTTATGTATTTATTTATTTATTTATTTATTTATTTATTTATTTATTTATTTATTTATTTATTTATTATTTATTTATTCATTCATTTATTCATTTATTTATTGATTTATCTTTTTATTCATCTATCTATCTATCTATCCATCCATCCATCCATAATCATCATCATCATCATCATCATCATATTTTTTCCTTTCTTATAACTGCTTGGGTGTCAATTAATCATAACATACACAAAACTGATATATGTATATTCTCAATATAATATTTTCTATTTCTTCCAAACCAAAAATCAAGGTGAAACTACGCAAAGTTTATATCCTTTCCTACCTTTCTCTACAAAGAACGATCAGTGATTGTACTACTAACTTAAAACATGCAAACCCTCAGGCAAAATTACGTTTTGATCTCCTCTGAGAGTACTCGTTTCATAGGTATGAAAGTTGTATCATTCACTCGGGCAATTCTAGCCTTGTGGTCGCATTCTGCCGCTGTACACTTATACCTATTATCTATGTTCTGTGTACACTCTCAGTGCTTAGGTGTTGGGGCAATCACTGCTTACTTAATAAAAAAATGGTTGAAGCAATTTATTTGAGCTGCGTAAAGAACTAAAGTTTCGCTTGTGTATTATCTTTGTACTTATTTTTCGTAAGTACCATCGCAGTGGGGATACTTATTTGTTCAAAAACCCTATTTTCAAATGTTTTCAACTGAGTTAAGTTTTTCGTGCACTTAACGCTCTGCAGGTGTATCAATTTTACATATTATATTTGCAAGTATCAGTGTTGGTATGTATCTTTGTATACATGCTTTTTATTGTACTAGCCCAGCAAACATACCAATGGTTGTCTTCTGTTTTTGCTATGCAATCGTTTGGTAGCTATGGATGTTTAATTTACCAATTATCACTTATAGCCATAACCGTATATATCTATATTGAATTATGCATTTCACTCACCTGAGTCTATAGCGTCTTGCTGCTTCAAAGGATTCATACTGTATACTCATCCGGGTGTGTTTTCTAAATAAACCTGTTATCAATTACCAAAAAACGGCTTTTACGGAGAGGTATCACATATACATCCCCACGTACTGTTAATTGTTCATACTTCCTGGTGCTAATGCTGATTTATCCAATTGTTTACCTATTATGTGCACTCTGGCTGGCAAACTGTTGTCCATTTAATGTAAGGCAAGGGGCGTCCATCATCTTAACATGCAACATCATATGTTATAAATATGCGTTTTGTTTCAATAAGTATTGATTAAAAGTACTTTCATTACTTCCGCTGCTAGCTGGCGATATTCGTGTGAATCCTGGTTAACAGCCAAACTTACATAATATCAGGCTAAAATGAGTACCATACTTTTTAAACTATATGGAGAATGTGATATTTTTTTATTTTTGAAATAACTTTTTCTCATATTTCAAAGGATAAAGACTTTATGATACCCAGCTTTCACAACAAAATGCGTCGTGACAATCCCAATTCTGTCGAGGGTGTGTGTGTTTTCTGCGCTTTGCTCTTTTGTTGTTAACCGACGAATGGGCCTTAAAGTTCCCGACCTTGAAATGCTATGTTGTGAAGTCACCCCACATCATAGTAAGATCCCCTTTTTGGCGTTATTTATAGATATCCAAGCTATTTGGCTTCTATTTATGACAAATTCCAAGATAGTATAGGCTAATGGTGTTAATGACAAAACAATATGTGGATACTTAAACGCAGATCCACACACATTGCTACGTAGTAAACGTCATAATCCTGCTACTTTCAATTTTTTGATTGTTCATGTTAATGAACCAACTCGTGTCATGGAACGGACTGCAACTTGTCTAGACCAAATAATTTAAAACATGTCCATTTTTGTTGAAAATGTCTGAGTGCTTCTTTCCATACCCAGCTACGATCTTCTGCCGTTGGTGCCTGTAGTTTGTTTCAATACAAGACAGAACCTGTGTATAACAGGCGAATATGGAATTACGTGAAAGCCAATTCCGTTCTTTTTACAAATTATTGGAGCACCATGAATTGGGAATCCTGTTTTGTGTCAATACATGCTGCGGCTTATGGTCGCAAATGTTTTTGGACGCTGAAGAACACTGTGTCCCCAATAAATGTGTCGAAGTTCCGACTTACCATGGTATACTTCAGAGCTACAGTGTCTCTGTCGTAAAGGTAAGTCGCTAAACAGACAGATTTCTTGGTGGATCTGAATTTGGGGGAATCAACAATAGCAATTGTCCCTGCAACAAATTCTTGCATCGTGAGGAAGTAAAATTTTAGGTGTGTATCCCAGAAGCAATGCACAAACTGATGTGGCCCTACTGTGTGAGCTTTGACCTGGCACTAGAAATGATGGCAAGGAAGAGTGTGCCCACCACCAGGCTTCTGCAGTAGAACCTCGCGACAGGTTTGATATTTTTACGTCATATAACATTATCCACACGTGCATTGATTGAACCCATCAACTGTCGGTCGGAAAGATTACGGAAAAGATCCACTGGGTCCACAAGCGAAACGAGAAGTGTAGTTGTCAGCATAGTTTGGTTGATACGAACGCATTCACACTGCTTGCAAAGTATCTACCCTACCAAACTACTGATTAGGGTGGGGAAGGGAGAAAAAAAAAGAACTTTGTGCCCGCCATGTTGTTTTCCTGTTTTAAACACCTTCCGCGCCCA
Organism: Hermodice carunculata; assembly: GCA_964020975.1. Lineage (NCBI taxonomy): Eukaryota > Metazoa > Annelida > Polychaeta > Eunicida > Amphinomidae > Hermodice > Hermodice carunculata. The sequence continues at coordinate 56,308,870 of OZ026616.1, read as the reverse complement.
ATGAATAAAATCTATATACCAAAAGATTCGTCGCAATCCACTCTATTGATCCCTGCATGATATTAAGTTGTGCAGCGTTGTTTATTCCAATGGCCCACTTTATTCTCAAAAAGTGTCTCGATTCCAGATGAGCCACTCTCCATTGAACGGAAGTGTCCTCGCATACGGACTCAAATTTCTCCTTCACTCCGATTAAAGTAGAGCTGGTAAGTTAACAAAATACCAATTTTATGAAACCACAGGGGTATTCTTTAGTAAGAGAACTGCAAGGTAAAGATGAAGGCCGACATAAGTTAGCTACCATTGCCTAGCAACACACGCAGTTATCGGTGAGGACAATGAAGATGTAAAAGTAGTAAAAAGTGGCAGTACTGACACTCATATCAGCAGAAGCATGCAATTTTCTGTTGCAAGTCTTGATGTTCTTTCATGATTTCTTGATGGGAGATACTGGGACCTTGGGAAAAAGACACCCTAGTATGATCCAAAATGTTTTAGCGCCATGGGCCTTTGATATTGCTTGTGTCATGATGAAAGGGAAGTGGGCATTAAAGGACCGTATAGGGGCCCTTGAAGTGGTGGTCAACAGGATGAATATATAGAAACAAAAATATAACGTCCGTGTTAAGACCACACAGGGCCCAAAATAAAGTTAATACAAGTGTAAAGAACAGCGATGCAGTATAACAAGTTGCTTATACTTTATTTGAGATGTATACAGAGCCAGGCTTGTTATATTCAAGACAGTATTAATGGAAAAAGAAATCTTTAAGAGCATGATGCTCTGTTTGAAGGCATGTGCCCCGGGAGTTGTGCTTTGACTGCCCTTTTGAAGGAAACCAATAGATCCATCAGGCTGGTCTCGGGAAATATGTATGCAGGCGCTGGAACTCTGTAAACTGTTCGACATGATATACTGGAGTATTTTGGTATGCATGCGATTTGTCGAAATGCCATGATCATTTAATCAAATTCACTTCAGATGCATATTTTAAAGGTATTCAAAGAAGTGTACTTCTCGTTACTTTTTAATTTATTCTGATGAATGGGTATGTGTGTTTAGTTGACTACATATGTTAAATTTGACAGTGTACGCTGTTTTCACGGAGGGGTCCACAGCATTCAGTTAATTTTGGCTTTGGCATGTGACAACGAAATACTATAACTGATTGCTTAGCTCTGTAAGGTTCGCAGGTGGCTCTTAGTGTAAAGAATTGCCAGTGCATGCACAGTTTTTTTTTTTTTTTTTTTTTTAATTCACTTGTCTTCCAAAAATCTGTAAAAAGGGGATACTCAAAATTTCAATTAACACTAATTCTTCAAGTTTTTACATTGTGAGTTTCTAGCATCAAAACGAGTTTAACTGGTACTAACCTTTGGTGATACTTGTTTCAAGTTAAAATATAGGTGTGTTCATTCATAAAGCATTTCATATACACTTGCTTGTGTGAAAATGAAAATAAAATTGTTGTTATGTCTACCTTGGACTTCTGGATTTTGACTTTGCTTATGTTATGGCTGAGGCTTCTGATCTTGGATGGTTGTCTTTCGTTTGGATACTCGTGCAGTTTCATTGTTGAAATATGTGGTTTGCTTCTGTTTCCCAGTCCGTTTTTTACTAACTTCAGTTAATCAAGGTAAATGTGTCGCCTGTTGGATATTTGTATCTTGCTGTGATACCTGGTGGTGTTCATGTTGATGGTCTTGCCAAGACGGTTTTCAACATTGGACTTATCTTCGAACTATGACATTGACACTTGATGGCCCCATGCAATTGTCAGTAAAGTACAGTTTAACATAATGGAAACCAAGATGATGGGTTGAAATAGCAAATTATTATTTTTGAAACAAACTGGTCTTGGTACCTTGAATTTGCTGTAAGGTTTGTACAGTCTGCACGAGTTTCTAAATAATAGTTCGTCCCGGCAAGCATAATGTGTATCACTTGAAACAACTATTGCTTGAAATGTTACCTACACACAAGTCAAATTAGATTTAATATTTCGTCTTGGCTTTTTTTCAGGCTGAAATGTTCAAAGGTGCATTGATCACTTACTTTTACTCTGCCATTTTCTTTGCGACCTCAGAAACACACTTACCGGTTTTTGTTTGATTTTAAAACGTAAATAGAGTAGATTTGGCCAGTTTAAGGTACATTGATAATGCCTCATCAAACATACCTAGCTATAAGAAAGCACATCCATGTTTCATTCAGATGTAACATAGACATTTTCCACTTGGTACTTATATTCTTTAACATGTAAACAATGTCGGTATTAAGTAACTGGCTTGCACACAACTCGTATGCCGGCTTACCTAGATGGCACCAGGTTTATTAGATTATCGGTAATTTTGTTTTGTGTTATGTTGCATTGTATAGCAGTTAATGTACTTATATTTATATATAAATATGGAAAAAAGTATGATCATATGCCAATCTTTTTCATAAAACTTGGGACCAACATTATGGCGATGTGGATACAGAACATATAATTCATGCGCATTTTCTATACATATAGTTTATGTAGCTTTCAGCGACCGCAATGCGGCTTCTACTCCAATCTCATCATCAAACACCGAGTTAAATGTCTATAAATGGTACTGTATAAAACGCAGTATGTGTGGTGACGATTGTAAAAATGTATATGAAATATACATTCAGTCCTTTTTTTAATAAAAGAAACAGTTGGATTATCTATGCAATGTTCGCTTGAATCTTAGTGATGTAAATTTTGAAAGTAGTTTTTTTTTTGGTGGAGTCGTCTAGCTGGTCGACTTTTAAATGGTGTCTGTTTTTTCCATTGCTATCAACACTGGGTATTTATTTGTCTAGCTAAGTTGTCGCAGCAGCGAATTGTTTGAAACGTGGCATAGGGCTGCTCCAGATGTTTGGCTATTGCAGACTACTGCTATCTGTGACATAACCTCTAACTTATGATATATAAAGCTGATGTATAGGAGTGCAACTCGGTGTGTGTATATTTCTTGGCAACCACCATGTAAAACTAAGCACACACACACATATATGTATGCACAGACACACACACACACACACACACACACACACATATATATATATATATATCATCTATAGATTTGTCAACTATATTAAACAATAGGGCTAAAAGTAAAACGTCATTTTTTATGCTCTTCGGGGTTTGGGCATGTGTGGATAACTCAACTACCAATGACACAAAAATTGACATGTAGATTCCAGCAAAGGCGACAAGAAGTTAAGGCTTAGCTTACCATGTCCATAGAAAAAACACAAGTTTGTGGACAGATTAATTGATGATCTGTGCAGAAACACTTAAGATAGTGCAGGCGGATAAATGTACTTTGTGATAGTTTGTGTCTTGACCGGGTTGAACCAAACCTGTCTGCAGTTTCTGCTGAAGATTTTGAAACCGTTTACTAGCCAAGGCATATATAGATGTTCTTATTTTTTTTTTTGGACCGTAGATAAAGCTGCACATGGGCTACGTTACTCGACGACAAAAATTGCAAGGCTTTTTATTTACATCATCTAAACAAATATTTAGAAATTATATAAGACCTGCTGTAACAGACAATAAAGCACTCAATAAGCAAATAGAGAATACAGCAATAACTCCGCAGCACTGTAGACTAGTAATGCCCACATTAATGGCAATATAGGCTTTAATGTTCCGAACAATATCTCTCTCTCTCTCCCTCCCTCCCTCCCTCTCTCTCTCTCTCTCTCTCTCTCTCTCTCTCTCTCTCTCTCTCTCTCTCTCTCTCTCTCTCTCTCTGTATATATATATATATATATATATATATATATATATATATATATATATATATATATATATATATATGTATATATATATATATATGTGTGTGTGTGTGTGTGTGAGTGTGTGTGTGTGTGTGTGTGTGATTGGTATCCAATGTTGCTGGTTCGAGACTCAGCCGTTCAGTGCTGACAAACATATATATTTTTAGTGTTCCTTTGTTGTTGGTGGACTTACAGTACACTCCCCGATGTGGGATACCTCGAAACGCATTACTTTCGAGACCCGGACCTACAGTAATCGTGAAACATATACACACACATACTATGTGCCTTAAGAACATTTTCTTCCTTAATTCCTGAGACTGCATTCGTCTTAATGGTCTGCATAGACTACAGCCTTTTTTGTGTATGTACGTCTAGGCTAGCGGCCAAACCTTTAAAGTGGCTTATTTAAGGATATACCCCTCCCTATGGTAGAACAAATCACAACCCGTTTTTTATTAAAGATTGGCATATTCAGCATTGGATTATGATGGTTGTGGTCTTTTAATTTGATGACAGCGGTATTCTATAGCCATATATTTGAAAATAGTAGTCATCACTTTAACTATCATTCCATACAAGATACTACTGAGCATAACTTCGACAATAAATTCAAGAGACATACCAAATAATGCTCATAGTTTCTGAAATAATATGGTAAGCACTGTACAAATGATGTTTGCATGGTGTTGTTGTCATAAAATGTCGAAAAATACCAAATTTGGGCAAATTAGCACAAAAATTCCTTCAAGTTTGATTTTCTATGGTGCATAAAATTTTACACAGTGCTCAAAGTCCTTGCTGTCGGAAAACATTTAATACACCAAAAATTGCCCTAATTGTCGAGCTTAAAGGCAATATGCTGAATATAGACTCACCTTTCTCAGAATTTAAATTGCAGAGAAAAGAGTTACCCCACCCCCTTATTTTCTGGCAGGTCTAAAATGGTATTTTTTTTACCAGAACTGTCATAATTTAACTATACAACCAAAGTAAACAGGAAATGGTTGCAAATCAAAACTATGTTTGTTTTCAGGCATCCAGTAGTTGTCAAATAAAGCATAAAACTAGAAAAGAAGATTTGCTTGACAGCAAATCTCTCTGGGTGCCTTCAAAATGAGAACAGTTTGAAATGCTATACTTTGCCATTGTTCAACATAATTTAAATTTCTTGTATTAGCTTAATTTTCATAAATTAAAATGCTCAGCTTTGGTTCTTGGTTCAAGGGATGTGGCCATGTCCCAAACTTACAAAGTGCGGTTTGAATGAAACTTGTATTAATAGTAGTTTTGAAGCTATTCAACAATTGGATTTTGTGTATTTGTCTAATTTGCAAGAATCATAAGGCTAGAAGAACCATGGGGTTTTTTTTTTGTTCATTGGATGGGTTATGCCACAAACCCATAAATTGAAGTAGAAATGGCACCTCTATAATAGATTTGAAGCTATTAAATATTTACATTTTGCATATTCACCTTATTTGCATAAATTAAAACCCTTCAACTTTGGTTCATGGTTCATTGGATGCGGTTTTGCCACAAACCTACAAATTGAAGTTGAAATGGCATCTCTATTAACAATAGTTTTGGAGATACTCAAATTTTAAATTTTTCAATGCCCCTTATTATCATAACTTTTTAAGTTCTACAACAGTTACTATACTGTCCATTATAGTGGCAAGTGTCACAGAGGCATATATATGCATATTGAAATTTTGAGTCCATCTGCAATAGTTTGGAAGATATGCCGCTTTTAGAATTTTTGTTGCCTCTAAAACTTGCATAATTATAAGCATCATGACTATTCCAAATGAGATGCACAATTTCACTGGTTATGTCAGTCACCATGGCAAGTTTTGTGGGCTTTTTCCAATAGTGTCTGAAAAAAACTTTGGACCAACTTGGTCAGAAAGAAAGACATTGGCTTTTTATTTCTTTGTTAATTTATCTGAGATGAAAGACCACCTGTCCTATGTTACCACTTTTGTCATGCATTAGGGGTGATCGTAAATTGCAGGCACTACTGTACAGTGAAACCTCTCTACAGTGGGCACCTTCGCGACCAGAGAAAAGTGCCCACACCTGAGAGGGTCAGCCCTTCTGGGCAGTATTGATGAGTATCTGTGCATGTACACTGTACACATATTATAATTCTGAGGGATGTGTATACATGCAATACAAAACTGTTTTTGTTCCTTACTTACATAAACAAATTTTAACAGATGTGGTCACAAAAGTACATGTACATGTACCTGTGAACTGAGACATGCACTATACTGACTCAGTATTGGCTATGAAGAACAGGCTTCATCTCACTGGTTACAAGAAAAGAAAGACATGAAAGTGTCCATTGAGATGACACAAATTCACACACTTTTTCAAAATTCACCAATATGTGAGAACAGTCACTGAGAACTATAAGTCAGACTTAGATCAGTCCAGCATACTCTGTATGTAGTCTATTTTTAACAGAGGGTACACTCTGGCTTGTTCTGCCTAGAATTCCAATTTCTCTGATCCCTTAGGACTGATAAGCCTAGCAGACTCCTAGTCTCAGGCGAACTCTGACTGGTCAGTCTCAGCCATGGTACACTTACAAGTCTGCCCAGCACTAGTGTTAACATGGATCAGATATGTTTCTTGCATGAACAGAAGGAGATTTTCTGTATTTTATTGACCTCATTACACAGTGTTGGGAGCTCCCCACCCCATCCACCCCTACCTCCCATTTGCCATAAGACCCAAACGTTTCAAACCATAAACTCAGCAGGCATGACTAGAAGGCTGCCTATGAGACAGGTTCAAGTATCATGAATGAAAAATGGTTGCCTAGCATCATGGAGGCTTATACCATGCAATACAGCAGAAGCCCGAGTCAAAACGTGGATTGTTGGGAAATTCACTGAATTTAGCATACATTAAATTCCCCAACTTTTGTTTGCATGCTATTGGATTTGCCAGTTGTCTCAAACCTATACATATATATATATATATATATATATATATATATATATATATATATATATATATATATATATATATATATATATATATATATATATATATATATATATATATATATATATCTTTTATTCTTACACAAGGGGTACAATATATATATAAAAAAATGGCAAAAAAGTATACACCGTATATATATTTATGAATTAAGAGGAATGAAAACTAAGTCATTCATACAGTTCACTTGTCAAGATGACCCTATCCACATGGACTCGTTTTGGGTGACAAACGTTATGATGTGCATATGAGGTTAATAATTTCATCAAGTTCTGCTCATGAGAGATTGGTTTTAAGCTTGCCATCTCTCGCTTCACAGAGTTTGGGGAGGAACACCGCAGATTATTCATCATCTTGATTGAAGTCCTCATTATCCCGAGAACTGAAGAGTGATCGCCAGCATGACGACACGAGTGAGGGCTTATCCATTGCATATGTTGACGCTATGAACGTTAAAGATTTAGACGCAGAAGATTGGCTGCCATTAATTACCAGATTACCGCATGTTTTACAATTATGTTGTTACTGTTTACCACCTTTGAAATGAATTTTATAAACCGTCTGTATATATGTGTTTCGACTGGAGGATCACCACATATCAGAGGAAGCAGACGATTGTGTGTCCTGTGCGGGATTCTCCATTATGTATCTAACGGCCTCACGCCAAGCTGCATAAAAAGTCTCGACCTCCTTACTTGATAGATCCCAGAGTTGACATCCGTACAATGACATGCAGAATGTTTTAAAAAGTTTGTACCTTATATCTGGAAATGCTTTTGAAAAATGTACCATGAGCATGTTCACCTATGTTCGAAACTATATGTGTAAGTTATAACTTTGTGTCTATCTCCAATAGTTTAGAAGATATGGAGTTTTTAAAATTTTAATTGCCCCTCATTTGCATAATTTTAATCATCATGACTATTCCAAGTCAGGTGCCTAATTTCACCATGGCAAGTTTGGTGCTTTCGGAATAGTAGGGTCTGAGAAAAACTCTGGATAAATCTGGAAGAAAAGAAAAAAGAAAGAAAGAAAAAAAAGAAAGAAAGAAAGAAAAAGAAAGAAAGAAAGAAAGAAAGAAAGAAAGAAAGAAAGAAAGAAAGAAAGAAAGAAAGAAAGAATTAATTCTTGGAAAAACAAAATGTCAGGGTTGGCACCCAGACATAATAAATCACATACTGGAACTTGCATTCTCAACTGTGCGACGCTGCGCCCGATACCGCCGGGCTCGTCAAAGCCCAGTGTCAGAAAGTAAGTTCCCGTATGTGATTAATTTTATGCTTTGGTTGCAAATCACATAACACAACCCTGTATCATCAAATACAAACAAACAGACAGGCAGATATAAACTGTGCCAGTGTTTGGGTAAGTTCCATGTACTATCCTATATGGATAAATTCACAAATGATGGTGCCATGATGAGTCCTGGGAAAAAAAGTGGTAGTTAATGTGTGTTAGAATATGGCATTCAGTGCCAGCATTGGCAAGCTATTTGGAGATGGTGGACTATGTGACAAGTTCTTTTTTTTTCTTCAAAAATTGCCAAATACTGGTATGTTGATAATTTCTGTAACACAGAGTCATTTTTCATTTTATTAAAGTACATGCAAATTCTGATATAATTTTTTTAACCACAAAATTGTGATAGAAAATGTATCAGAGTTTTGGAGGAAATAATAGGTTTGATCTTCATTCCATATCCAAACTCAAAATTTTAAAAGAAGGTGACATTAAGTTCACTTGCACTGGATTAATTAGTTTGTTCTTGTGTCAACTTTTAATTTAGCAATGAGTAAGTATTATCGATTGAAGAATAGCGTCGTATAGCGACAAAGCAGTGTTTTTCTTATTTCCAAAAATAAGGCGGTAGGGGTAATACTTTTTGATGCTTGTAAAATTTGGAGAAACTTGGGATAATAATTTTCATGTAATCTCGTAGCCCTATGGCTAAGGTAATTTTTGGTGTATAAAAATGCAGTATTGGACAAGAATTGTAAGTTTTTTGACATATTCTTGGGAGATAAAAATGTCGAAATCAAAAATATTTTTGCATAATTGTGCAATTTTTTACATTTTTTCCCATCTTTAGATTCTCAAATGTCTAATATCATTATTTTCTTACCTTTTCACATAAGTTTTCTTTAATATAAGCCTAATATCATCAAGTTTCAGCACATATTGCTGATTTTATGCAAAAAAAACAAGCAAAGTGGGAATTTATTGATATATAGAGCGATTTTTTCATTATTAATGGTGATAAGATACACCTGTCACTAAAATAAATTACCACAATCATCATTTTCTTATGTCTCACAAACTAATCTTCAATAAAAATGCGTTGTGTCTTGTTCTACCATGGGGAGGGGTACCCGAGTACTTTTGGGTTTTGACCACTACCCTAGTCGTTCACAAACCATGGTCAGACTGTAGCATCACAAAACTTGCAAAAACCTGGTGGCCTGTTCTACAAGTTATGGGGGCTTGTGAAGCAGGTCAGCAGGCTATTTCTGCATAAATGGTACAGTAATTTATATGGCATTTGGAGCAATACTATTAGGCGTTTTGCATATAAAGATATTATGAGTGAAAAACTGTTCAACATGGACATGTTTGACCTTTCCCTTACACAAGACAATCCTGACAGTCACCAGGCTACTGTTGATCTGTACTTGGATAATTTATGTGAGGCTATACATGATTGTACCCTTGAGTCTGGAAGAAAGAAATTCAAGAGTAAAAGTTATTGGTGTCCGGAACTGGCAAACTTAAGGGACAAAAATATGTTTTGGTGGCGACTGTAAGCTAGTAATGATAGACCACGCCATGGTAGAATCCAAAAACATGTGAGACCATAAGTCGCAGCATGTATTGAAATTACTTGACACAAAACAGAATTCCCAATTCATTGCATCCACATAGTGTATAAAAAGGCCGAAGTCGGCTTTCACATAATTCCATATTCGCCTGATATGTACAAGTCCTATTTTGTGTCGAAACAACAGACAGGCACCAAGGGCACATGGTCGCAGTTAGCTGTGGGACAAAGGACTCGGATATTTTTAACAAAATTAGCCATGGTGCTAATAATTTGGTCTAGACAAATTGCAGTCTGTTCAGTGTTACATACATGAAGAGACAAATAGATGTAATAGCAGGCTCATGAAGTTTAGTACCTGACGATGTGTGAGAGTCTGCGTTCAGGCATCCACACATCGTTATGTTATTAACACCAGTACCCTTGGCTAAATCTATACTAAACGTAGAATTTGTCCTAAGAAGAAGCCAAAGGGTTTGGAGGTCTATAAATAACGCAATATATATATATATATATATATATATATATATATATATATATATATATATATATATATATATATATATATATATATATATATATATATATATATATATATATATATTATTATGTCTCCTAAATTCACGCAGATAATTTGAAGGTCAGGAACTTTTCCGTCCATTCATCATTTGAATACAAAAGAACAAGACACACACATAACCCCTCCCCCCCCCCCCATCAATAGCATTGGGATGGTCACGACAGACAATATTCAAAAATACAGGTATCGTAAATTATTCGTCCTATTAAATTTGAGGAAAAAGGGTTATTTCAAAAACATGAATCATATCATATTCTTTAGACAGATTAGAATGTAAGCTTCACATTTTTATCCTGAATCAAGCTAGTGGCATTTAAATGATAGAAAGATACATTACATATGTTTTGCGGTGAACCAGGATTCACATGGATATCGCCAATCAGCAGAAGTAAAGAAAGTACTTTTGATAAATAATTATTTATTCGAAACACATATTTACAGCATATAATGATGCACGCTAAGATGATGAATGCCCGTTGCCGTACATTGAATGAGCAACACTTTACAAGCCAAAGTGTGCATAACAAGTAAACAATTGGATAAATCATCATTAGCACCAGAACATATGGTCTACTAACAATATGTAAAGATGTGTCTGAGATGGCTGTCCATAAAAATCGCTTGCCGTAACTGATAACATAATCAATGCGAACACATACCCGGATGAGTATAGAGTATCCAATCATTTAGAACAATAATATGCTATACACCCAGTTCAGTGAAGTGCATAATTCAATACAGGTAAAATACAGTTATGGCAATAAGTGATTCTTGAAAAATGGCACTTCCATATGTGCAAAACGATGGTAAAGCAAAAGGTAATTCGCAAGCAGCAGAAAACCACTGTTATTTTTCGTGAGCTAGTACAAAGGGCATGTATACATTTTAATTACTGTCTTCTTGCATGGGGATACAAAGTAGATAGACTTTTCTCTATTCAAAAACGAGCAGTGCGTATCATTGCTAAGACTGATTTTAATGCCCATTCAGAACCATATTTAAAGGCTTGAAATTAGTAAAACTTTGAGACATATATAAACTACAAATCCTAAAATTTCATTACAAATTAAAAAATGAGACATTGCCAGTGTATTTTAGAAACTTCTTCAAAACTCAAGTATACATGATTATAACACAAGAGGAAGAGGCAACATATTTATAACTAGAACTTTTCGTCTCTATGTGGATCAGTATATAAGGCATCAATTGATTCATAATCTAAATGACGCACCAGATATGATTAAAGATAAGGTTAGTCCACACAGTGTCCAAGGGTTTTCATATTATATGAACAATTATTATCTTGGAAAATATGAAAATGGATGTCATTTTACCAAATTGTTACATTTGTAATTCCGTCAGGTGATTTTTTTTAAGCAGAGTGATTTAAACACACAAACTATAGACCCAAACAACATGTTCTTTAAACATCTTAAATGATAATATATATTCCATCAGCTGGTATTGACTTTCAATGAAAATTATCTGCATAAAGATAAATTACGATAAATTCAGATAAATTAGGTGGCTTGTGTGATAGCGGTCAATATATGCCCTTAACACCAATCTCCAAAATCAGTATATTTATATTGCGATATATCTCAAATATGCTTATGTATAATTTGACTTTATATCTTGATGCAATGTATGGATTCTGATTTGAATAAAAAGTTTCATGATTCCTTATTTTCTCTCTCTAATATATAACTAATATCAGTAATATATAAAGCAAGCAGCAATCTGATAGTTCATATCTCTCTCTCTCTCTCTCTCTCTCTCTCTCTCTCTCTCTCTCTCTCTCTCTCTCTCCCTCTCTCTCTCTCTCTCTCTCCCTCTCTCTCTCTCTCTCTCTCTCTCTCTCTCTCTCTCTCTCTCTCTCTCACCATGTTCATAGAAAAACGCTAGTTGGTGGATGGATTAATTCATGATCAGTACATAAACACTTAAGGTATTGTGGGAAGACAAGTGACGGTTTGTGTCTTGACTTGTTTGAACCCAACCCCTAGCCGAACCTGTTGGCGCTGTCTTCACTTAAGTCTATCTTGTCTAGTTGTTTAAAGTAAGTATAAGGTGAGATTTCTTGTGCAAATACTCAACGTCAAATAATTTATGGTATTCTTGTTGCAGCCAATCGTCGTGCACAAGAATGTTGCTGCTACACAATAAAGTGTATTGACAGTATTGATGCTGTTTGCCAATAACAACCATAGTGGGAGTCGAGTCAGAGTGTGGTGTATTGCAGCAAATCCACAAAATCACAACAGAGAAATGCGTTACCGAATTTAGATGGATCTGCAGCGTAAGTCGATCATTCCAGCGCCATCTCAAGCACACGCAATACATCAACACACGTTATAGTGAATTCAAACAGCTGATGACCTCTTTTCTGTATAAATCTGATGGTATCATAATAGATGTGATTTAATTCCATTTGGTATGCGTTACTGCTTTCTATATGGAATTATGGAAGCATTTACTATTTTATAAAAAACGGCACAATCATGCATCAGCTGAACTTTATTTAATCACAAAACGTGCATAGAAGATGCAAAATGTTTTACTCACAATGTGTACATAAAATACCACAGAAATATGTAGTACCAACTACTAAGGCCATTGTTCTTAAGTTATTTGTTAGAGTGAATTGTGATCATTTCATCACAATGTATTTCCAGTCCCGCGGAAAGAGTTTATAAACAGACATATGAAAAAAAAAATCCAGAATATGTCAGTGTAAACATATTTTGCTACATTCATATTATTCCACGCTACCCTTGGCAGATATCTATGATTTTCAAAATCAGTTCCTGTAAGCTTTATTTCAGCATATCGCTTTAAGCCGATGTGAACCTTAGTAAATTTAATCGCAGCTAGTATACAGTTTCAATCTAATATTAATACTAGGTGTGATGCTCATATTGTCTTTTGAGAACTGTCAAACGTAAATTGCCATTTTAATGTATATTTTTACTAAGGCTCTCGAAGTAACCCTGCATTGGTGATGAACTAAAGTACAAAATTGCTGACCGGGATCAGGATAACTAACAAAAAAGAATATATTAGAGTAGAACAAGGCACTAGTTGGAATGGAATTCTCCTAGCTACAATCTCTTCGAGAATATTTCATACGCAGAATTCCCCTTGCTTGATGAGCACTACTTTTACAAATCGGAGGACAAATTGCTTTGCGTGGTGTGAATAATACTTCTAGTTTATATAATTTCCTTTGCAAAAAGTGATTTCTTTGTTTAGCATCTGAATAATACATATTCATATATTACCAGCGCAAAAATGAGGGAGGCTAACCTTATCTAACCTATGGTTATCAATACAGCTCCCAGTTAATTTAAATTCGATCTCCAGTTCACAAATCCATCCACGTAGCAGACATTGAAATATATATTAATACGAGGCTCAATAGCTTAAATTAGCATACTCCCAAGGTGGCTTCAATTGTAACATGATGCATAAAATATATACATATAGGTAGGCAGATAGATATATACAAACATAAGATTTAAATTCAGTGGATGACCCTGTACTGAAGTCATGACTATAGTTAACAGTTTTAGAAATACATAATTTCAACAGAACATGTCTGCCTCTTCTGAGTTTATATTACTTGAGTAAATGAAAAAGGTGATACATGTGTTAGCGAGATTAAAAGTCATATGATGTATTTTGATGAATTAGGCAGGTATTAATTACATATTGAGAAACTAAAAATCAGTTTAGCAGCAAAGTAAAATAAGTGTACATATTATGGCCTTTATTATCAAGCTGAATTTAAGCTGCATTTATCTCACGCTATAGCCCTTAAATGCACAAGATTCAGTGGTGCATAGTGCCGAAGAAGTATTTTTGTTCCATTGTGAATATAAATCAAAATGAATAAGAATTAAGCATGAGGGAAAATGCCAGATTATAAGTGTACAACGGCATGACAACAAACATGAGACTAAAGCTGTGGGATGTGGTTTAACGGCATTTTATCTACACAGAATACAGACAATGAGGATAGGTATTATAATAACAATTACAAAGAGGGGAGGGCTATAGTAATCATTCTTGGAACAAAGTACCTATAGACACGCCAAACGGAACATCCAAAAGATACGTTTGGTAATTATCATTGATATGAGGGCGCATGCACGAAGCATAAATGATTTTGATAGATGTCCTGTGAAGAACGTACTGTGAGGGTTTTATTATATTGAGTTGCTTTGGGTTTAGAAACTAAATGATTTATTAGATCATTCCATCTAAGTTTGTGTTGCAGTATAGTACCAAAATTGAGTTTTTTGTGGGTTTGGAAACCAGATACTATATTCAAACATTCCATGTAAGTTTGCGTTTCAGTATAGTACCAAATGTCCAACCCAATGTTCGAAATACTGTAACTGATGACCCTGAGACGATAAAAGGTGTGATTTGTTGGAATTTGATTTCGAGAGATTGCAAATGCATCAGTTTCTGCTGATTGAATTTGATCAGCCGTTCAGAATACCAATGTTGTACAGCGGAAAGAACGTCACACATCATGTTTGCAACATGATGGGAATTGTCCGAAAAACAAAACGGGGAGAGTCATTTTGAAGAAGTTAGATATTGAGATAACAATGTTCACAGTATCATTGCTATAAACAAATAACAGAAGAGGTGCTCAAACTAAACCCTGTGACATACATTTGCCTAATTGTACTTAAAATCTTGTTAAGAAAAAATGTTTTGATAGTATGTTTTCGGCATCAATGTTAATGACTTTCATTCTTTTCTGATATGCCTAAATGCACATTTACTCAAGATTAAAGAAATACTCAAAATTGACAGTATTTTCTCAAAGGTCACAAACCTGACACATTAAGTTGACACATGACTCGGGGTTGGCAGTTAAATAGAGATTCATTGTTTGAGGAGTAGGTGTCATCATGGAGTTTGTTTTACATCTCTGGGGCAGGATGTACATGGTTGCAGCCCTTGTTAGGATTTCCCTTCGTTTATACAGGTGGTCTCGTTGCAACTGTTTATTTTACAATTACTGGGACTGAATATAATGCCCCAGCTTGTTTTTACTTCAGTTAAACATTGGCGGATGGTTTAACTAGGATAAGCTGTCCATCTTGAAAGGGTACATATTGGTTCAGGGGTAAGTGAAATTGTTCTTATCTGAACCTGTACTATGTAAATTTGGTAATTATGGTTTGTTTGACGGGTATTCTTCTTTGATATGAAGGTTTGCATCTAAAGGCAAAACTTCACGTATTTAGCTAAGTCATCAATTGCCACGTTCATATTTATTCATTATTATGTGGGTTGTCTTTGCTGAATATTTAGCTTAGACAAGGAGCCACTACTCAGAGAGACATGTACGGGTAGATGGCTCCGAAACATGTTGGGTAGTTACCCACTGAAGACCCTTTAATTTATTTGGGCTAATACAGCCTATGTTAAAATTTTACAGAGCAACGTGTGCTATATGGACAATAGTGCTGCTATATATATTAGTCTTAGGGCACTGCACTTGGAGAAGTCCTTCCCTTCAGGCTGTTTTGGCTATCATCGCAGTGAAAAGTCCCATATTCGCGGTAAAAATCAATAGTGGTGGTACTATAGAGGGACAGATTTCCTGGGTGCAAGAGACTGTGGGTCTCTTTCGCCCAACAACTACAATGAGCCCATAGTAGCCACCATAATTGCTTTTACCGCGAATATGGGACAAAACAACCTGAGGTAGGACTTCTCCAAGTCTTATTCAGCACATCAAAATTTGTTTTTGTGTGATCATTTGCAGGTGTTTTGCAGGGTAGATTGGTATTGGGAACTGCACAAACGCTGAGGTCTCTGGCCAGCAATATACTCAGGCGGTCAAGTCGTCTCAACTGGGGTGTTGCGTATAAAGGTAAGAGAAACCGACCAACCACAGTCACAATTGGCGGCAAAACTCTTTGTCCAAGTCCTACAAGTAGCGATGACCCCTATGGGCAAATGGAACCGTCCACGTCAAGTGTCAAGAGTTATTCATGAGTTGCGGTATTTTAGGACTGATCACAGATACGAGAATTTTATACTGCAAGGCCAAAGATACAATCATTTATACACGATTCCAGACCAGGACCGACCACAAAGGTGCTAAAATAGCAAACTGTTGTTTAGTATTACTAGTCCAATTAGATGTGTAGTGTTACAAAATGATAGTTCTATGAAACTGCAGGACAGTAAAATGAAAAAAAAAAAAAAAAAAAAAATCAAACAAACACACAAACAAACAAACAAAGTTAAAATAGCACCACTTATTAAGGTGTACCCCCCCCCCCCAATGTTTTCATTTGTGTAATTCAGCCAGACGAAAGCAATACGGGTGCCTGCATTGCAATTTGTCTCAAACTGCTTACGCTTTTGATCAAAGTAGAATTAAGACACGAGTAGTATTTTCGCAATATTAAAGCAGTCAAAATTCCTGACTTATTTTATGATGGTCATTATCTTGATGAACATGATGTTCTGTTTTACGATATTTATTATTCATTTTATTTATTGAAATCCCCATGAGTTACGGATAATTTTGACATGTTTTCAGTAACATTGTACAAACACAAATACAAACAAAAATAAATGACAAAAAAAAAACAAACAAAACAAAAAAACAAAAAAACAAAAAAACAAAAACAAAAACAAAAAAAACAAAAAAAAAAAAACCCGGAAAACGTTAAAAAACGCACTTTTTGTAGTAGAGGAATTACATTAACCTTTCTTCCAATCCGAAAGAAAACATCAAGTGGATGGAGAGAGCATAAAGAGCTTGGTTAAAGATTGCGTCGCATGAGAATTGTTTTGTTTTAACTACGCTTTTCACCAATATGGATTTTTTGGTACCGTAGGATAGGTTTCATTTTGTTCTATCTACCAAAAAAATTAAGCTTTTATCTCAACTTATAAGGGCGTAATCTGTCAGAAACACATTGTCCTATGCAAAAAAAAGCCTGATTCAGTTAGAGATGAATTGAAGTAAGTGCATTTTAGTTCAGTTATTCAGAAATGCTTTGTCCTAAATCATATTGGACCAATAGGAGTACGTTTTAAGAATAACATGAATGAGATACACCATTGTAATTCTAAGCAGCATTGTGAGTTTGGAGATAGAACAATTTTCTTCTGCATTTGCACCTACCACATGTTGGAGAAAGCGTTGGAGCAAGGACATGACAGATCCATCAAAATCAGGTAATTTTTTTTTATAATACTGTAGGTGTCCTGACTGCAGTCTAGTGAAATGTAGTTGATGGTGCTCTGAATTCACATAGTCACATTCACCAACACAATATAAACTTTCTCAGATTATTTTATAGCTGCCCTTCTGTAATCATTACTTCATATCCTCGTATTATCACCCATTTCCATAATATATGACACAGTACCCAGTGAGGGGTTTTAAGGAAATTTCACATTTATGGGCATACTTAATACATGAGCATTCTTATTATTATGTTCAGACAAAAAAAAATTCTAGATAAATATCAAAATGTTTAGAGCCCAGTATATGTCCCATCCCTTATGGGCCTTATAAGCAGTCAGAGTCAGTGCAGTTAGGACAAAATAATTCTCAAATTATATGTCCTACTGGTGGGCCTAATCGTCCATAGAGGTTGATTTATTAAGGACAGAGTAGGCCTATTTGGAAATATGCACTCTTTCTTATCACAGCGTTTTCAATGTGTAAAAAAATGTAAAAATATGAAAAGCAAAAGAATCAGCTTTGTTTGCTTTTTTCTATAGATTAGTGAAAATATGCCTAATTATGAAGCTGTTCTTAATTGATTTTTCTGTTCATTTTTCAGACCAACCTGGTAACAAAGGCCTCTTAAAGCTACCAAAAGACATTCTTATTGAGATATTAGAATATATCGACCTCAAAGATTTGATTTTGTCTGTGAATAGGACTTGTCGACTCCTACACCAAATAATAGACGAAACATGTTCCCTGTGGAGAAACTTTGTATTCACGGATTACCCTATGACACTTTCACATGAGGATTTCAACTGTATTCTTAAAAAAGTATCAACGCAATTTCATTAAATTACCGGTGCCATATGCGGAAATTAGGTGCAGTGTGCCACAAATAGACTTCCCTTTTCCCACTTACCTCTCGTGTGCAAGCAGGGTCTTTCACTTGGATTTGACAAAATGTTCCATATCAACATTGGGATGCCTTGTTCATATGCCTTGCTTAGAAATTTTACAACTTTCTGAGTATCACAATTTATTGGGTCCTGATTTTATGGCAATATCTAACTGTACAAGGCTGCAACATATACATTTGGGTTTCACCAGTGTAAGTGCAGACACTGCATTGTGCTTGGTCAAGCTGCTTCCCTTGACAAAAAATCTGGACTTAACTGGTGTCAAATTTACACTTATACAAAGTCAAGAGATTCTGCAAAGCTGTAGGAAGACATTCGAGTTCCTTTCATTAAGCTTGGTAGAGGGAACTACCTCAGCAAATTTTCACAGACAAGTTCCATCTGCCTATGCAAATTGTCACTGTACTGACGAGCCCTGAGCAGCCATCAGAAAGTGCTCCTACTGATCATCCTTCTTCAGAGGAACCCCCAAACCATGACACAACTAAAGAGGTTGAGAATAATTCAACAGAGGAACCACAAGGAGAGGTTAGAGAAAGAAAGACGGCATGCAAACGAACCCCAACACCTGCAAATTGGAAAGCAAATAAACGCAAAAGGCTGTGCCAATCTGGCCAGGAATATGTCAATACCAAAGGTAGAAAAGCCTGTCGGAGCTGTATAAAAAACAAAAAAGGATTGTGCAGGAAAATGCAGATATAGTTGTGCTCTAAACATAAATGACAGTCACAGAGAGACAGTCTTCAGTCATTTATGGAGTTTGTCAGTTGAAGAAAAGCGGCATTTCTTCAGCAAGACCATCGACAAAAAGCCAAAGAAAAGTACTAGAGTGAAAGGTCCCTCTAGGAAAGCCTTCACCTACACATACATGCTTTTTATTGATGAGCAGCCAATACAAGTATGCAAAGAATTTTACCTCACAACTTTGGATGTGTCTCAGAGAAGGATCTTCTATTTTTGTTGAAAATATCAGCAAAACTACCACTGGTGTTCCTGAGGCTAGCCGTGTTGGCCAACAAAAAATGCAGCGAAATATACCAATGAGCAAAACCAATTTGTGCATGATCACATTAACTCATATCCTAGGGTTGAGTCCCATTATTGTAAGGGCCTCCAGTTGTAGGGAATACCTAGAGGCTGGCTTGTCAGTCCAAATGATGTATGAAATGAATCAGAAGCAATGTGAAGAAGAAAAGCAGCCAGTGAAAATGCACAAGTACAGACACATTTTTCACACGGAATTTAATCTAGTTTTCAATAAGCCGAAAAAGGATAGATGTGACTTGTGCGAAGAGTATGCAGCACGACAGAAAACTAACAATGTTGATAATTCACTTAAAGATAAGTATGAGAAGCATATGGAAAGTAAACTGTCTACCAAAGCAGAAAGAACGAGTGATAGACGACGCAAGACTGTAGTCTGCTTCGATATGCAAAATGTACTCACATGCCCCACAGCAAACATCTCCAGTTTTTTTCTATAGGAGAAAATTGAATGTTTACAACCTAACAGCACATTCATCTCTAGATAAGAAAGCATATTGCGCTGTTTGGGGAGAGCACATTTCAGGACGTACTGGAAATGATATTGCCAGTGCATTGTGTCCCATACTGGGTAGAATTGCAGCCAAGCATCCTGACATAAAGCATTACATACCGTGGAGCGATTCCTGTGTGCCCCAGAACAGAAACCAGGCAATGTGTCTAGCCATCAAGGAATTCATGAAAAACCATCCACATATTGAGACAATAGCACAAAAGTATTGTGAACCTGGTCATTCCAGTATACAAGAGGTGGACAATATCCACAGTCATATTGAAAGAAAACTGGACAAAACTGAAATATTCAGCCCAGTCAGCCTCATTCGTGCTCTCCTGAACACAAATAGAGAAAAGCCTTTTGTTGTCATCCAGATAAAAGCTCCAGACTTTTTAAACTTTTTAAAGTGTGCCAAAAGCTTGAAGTTTGACAAAATTCAATTTACACGAGTAAAACACCTGGTGTTCAAAAAGGAGGTACCATACCGTGTTAGTTACCAAACATTATTTGGCAAAGATGATATGAATGTGGTGTCCGTGAATAAACGTAAGACACCAAGACTGGCACCAGACTATCTGGAACCTCAGTTTCAATACCCTGCAGTGACAAAACTTAGAACAAAGCCTGCTTTGAGCAGAGAAAAGATTGTCGATTTGAAAGTCATACTCAAATACATGCCTCTTGTAGATAAGACCTACATGGAAACCATTTGGACAGATTGATTCTGAGCTGAAAGCCATCAGACATTGTATGAAGATTGTGCCTTTAATGTTTTAAATGCATGGTCTGACTGATGAAACACTTTCTAGTCAGGATATGTAGCAATGGAAAATCCATGCTCAATCTTTTATAAGGATTTCCAAGGATGCACATTATTTGTTAATTACTTGGGGATGATTTAATCTTGCGTATTTTATTATTCTCAAATGTTCTATTCGGAATATCACAGAAAAAAATAAAAATTCAATTCAAAAATAATGTTCGAGTTTATTGCTTATTACCCTTAGAGTGTGCTTAATATGTTACTTGAAAATTCGAAGTGATGTTAGGATTTATTATGAAAAACCCTTAGGCTGTGCATAATTTGTTAATTGAAAGACATGTTAATATTATCACCAGGTTCACGAAAGTATTGTTCTGTTGTCTCAATATGACTCTTGATATTTGTCTAGCAAAGACAAAACAGGAAATTCCCCATTTTCATTGTGACATCACTACCTGTATTGCTGTAAATCTGAAGGCTGTGCATTGTTTTATTAAGGGGTGTCGGAATAGATTGTGCAATTTAAGACTTATTCTAGTGAGAAAATTGCATTGTGTTGGAAAAAACGCCATGTTTAATTTGATGTTGAGGTTTTTGGTTATGGAAACATCTTAAGACCTTTCATTTTTCTTCAAATGGGTATATTAAATATATTTATTTTTCGTACTTGCAGTACATGGAGTTACAATTGAGCAAGGAAAAAAATCAAATAATCAAATTACATGTACATAATGAAAAGTTAGTTCATACATTACAATTCACATTAATATCAGGACAATGCAAAACCCAATCTTAATATTGATTTGTACATAGATAATCGATCAGTTGAAACACCTCTGTTTGGTTTAAATTACAGGCCATTCCTCCGTCACGTACTTCACACAGCTCGCGAATGAGCATGGCATATGCCCTCTGTTCTGGTGAAGCATGGCCCACATTCCCTTTGACGTTACACAGATTGCTATAGAAATTGACATCATTCAACAGATAATTCCTTCGTATATTGTACCTCTGTAATAAATAGTTGAACGATCTGCCTGCCGGAGATCGTGAACCCTTATGAATTATTTTGAGACAAAATCCAACCAAGGGATTCTCACTCATATTTAGTTTGTGAATGAATTTAAAGAACCGTGAGTGTAACTGTACCTCGAACGGACTTACCCCACATATCTCAGAGAGTAGTACATTATGAGTTCTATAAAGATTTATTATCAATCTACTCATGGTGTACTTTTGTGTTTTTTTTAAACAATTTTATAACCAAAATAAAGCATTGGAAAAGTCACAATGCTCCGTTGGACATGCAAACCTGTTTGTAAGAAAATTAATCTTGACACTGCTCATAAGTCTATAAGGAGAATAATTTTGTGCTTGGTATTGTAAGGCCATTAACAGGTATCCTTTTGTATTACACAGTATTGGGAGAGTCTCCTTGGTATCGAAATATATAAGAAAGATTTTATGGGAGAAGTCTCAATCTGATATCCAAATTCACTTTGCCAAAAAATATTAACTCTTCAGGGTGCTATTTAAGTCTCGTTGTTATGTTATGCCTTTTCTCGTCAGAAAATAGCATTAGTTCTCATGCTCAATTTGATTTATTGTGAGGAACTGTGAGCCTGTTAATAGTTTCATTCAGGAAAATAATTTTGTGATATTGTATGAATAATCAGTCTTAATTTTGTGATATTGTCTGGATAATCAATCTTAATTTTGTGATATTGTATATATAATCAATCTTAATTTTGTGATATTATATGGATAATCAATCTTAATTTTGTGATATTATGTTAATAATCTCCATACTTTGCCATTATATTGAGGAGTTTACTGTGTACTATTTCAAGACGTTTCTAGTCTGAAAAGTACATTGGATAGTCTCCACGCTCAAGTTGACATCAGGGCTGGTCACAGTACTGTGCATAATTATACTAATTATGATTATTTTGTGTCATTATAGGAAAACGGGGAATAAAAGTTTGCATTAGTGCACAATAATCGTTTTTTTTAATAACCAGAATGTAGATAGAACAAAATGACTGCAAACAAGTCAAAATTTGAATGTCATTTTGTTATCTGTGAATTGCAAAAGTGAAAAAAAATATGTATTTGTACACCTTGCAAGGCTCAAATAAATATATATATTTATTCAACATAGACCACTATAAACTTATTTGCCAAATATTAAGTCTGAAAGTCTCCTAAAGGTATCATTTCCAAGTTCCCAAATCTTTGGAGCTCGAAAGTGAGTTTTCGTCACTTAGAACAAAACAATTCTCATGCGACGATTTATTAATAGAGGGTGCAGCTTGTTTAAGAAGTATAGGCCTGATTTGATCTAGTCCTGTGGCCTTTGTGGCATCAAGGTTTGGAGACAGTATAAAACATTATTTTCATCAAAAAGGATATTTGGGATCTGAGGTGCTTGTGAAGTATGAAGATTACATTGGTACATGAAGAAAGAGTTAAATAGTTCAGCTTTTGATACTTTTCAGAAATATGTTGCGCTTCGTGAACCAAGGAGGGAATGGGAGTATGATTACGGCTCAAGAAGTATTTCACACTATTTCACAAGGCTTATTTTGTGTGTGTGTGTGTGTGTGTGTGTGTGTGTGTGTGGACTTTTAAAAGTAAATTTCAGCATTTTGTTATACCCCTCCTCAGCTTATTTTATTTTATTTATTTATTCTTGGGGGGCGACACTGATTACATACTCGGTTGTACATGACTTAATCTCTCTGACTTTGAATTTGTGTTTTGTTTTTGATTTAGCTTCATTATAGCCATGCATTGCCCTCCGTTAAAAAAACATCAAAGAGATGGATTACACTAGGTTAGATCATCTGGTCAAATGTCAACTATGTTTGGAGGGATACACTGATTAGGAGCGTTAATTGAGTTATTTTAACCAAGACATATTACAATCGTTAATGCTATCAGATTCAAAATAATGGTCAAACTGAACAGTGTGGCTGCTCTCTCTGTGCCTGTGGCTAGAGTTAGTGACTCCTGAGGCAATGGAATCAATGCTATAATGTATGCGAAAAACTGCCAATAAACAAAGGCGTATATGACCAAGCATCTGGGGATGAACACAGGGCATGGCTTTACAAGTACCTGTACACGGCCAAACCTCTGTCTGCTTTTGCAGTCAGCATGGAGTGTTCAGACATCATTTTGGCAATGGTTTCATCCAAAATAGGGTTGCTATTACAAAAAAAGTCACCTGAAGCATTCAATGGTGTTTTGCAGTGCTAGATTTATATCTTGGAACACAAACTCATTACCTCACCCCGAAAAGTTTCAATAATGCGTGGCAAGCCTTTTCTCTATGACATCTCATGACGCCATGGTCTTCTGATTCTGGTCGGTCAAAGGTCAGAAAATTGGTGATTTTTGGGGGGTTTCAGCTCAAATAAAAAAAGACGTTGGTCTGCTTAGGGTACCTTTGCCCAAGGATGAGTATTTTCCAGTTCATTTTCCATTACTGTGGAATTTAACTTCGACTCGCTTATACAAATATGAATATTTGGTCCGTCTTCTTGTGAAAACAAGCCAAATTAAAGCTTCATCACCTCCAAAATCTTACAGGTATCTTCATGTTTCAATTTCTTAGATCATTGCAGATTCTGTTCTAAAGGCTAACTAACATACATTGGCTTCTGCTGAAACTAAAATGTCTTCCAGTTTATCGTCATCTGCTCAACAAAATTCAAGCACTTTATGTCAAAAACATCGCAGAAGTAACCACTATATGTCCTCTTCCAGTGTAAGTAAAACCCATTGGAACTAAACATGCTGAGTAAAATATCTTATAAATTATTCAAATAGGAATAAAGGTCATGCCGGGTGCATGGTTTTGGTATGACCCTGGCAAGTAATCAAAGTGAACTAACCAGGTAATCAAATTGGTAATATTTCCGTGTTGACATAATTTCTAGCAGATTGCTCATTTGACAATAGAAAGTAATATGTACAGTCGCTGAATGTTTTGGGAACATTGCAACCCTCTATCTTTTAGATAATGTTTCGAATCAACTACTCTCATTTTCCCTAATGATCTCAAGTTTTGCCCTCGCAGTGCACTTTCGCTTGCTGGCTTTGTCTGGTTTGCATGACCAAGGACATTTTACAGCAGGTTCCAGGTGTCACCAACCTGCGTAATAAGAGCTGAGCATAATTAGGTAATCAGTGTTGAGTGCGATCATCACACCTTGACCCATGAACGTTTGAACTATATTCTGAAGGCTCTTTTTGGAATAATGACACAATTCAAACACAGGCTCAGCAGTTGTATACCAGAGTTGATTTGCTTTATCTAACTAATGGCATATTTTAGAAGACAGTGAAGTTGTGAGGGGGGGGGGGGGGGGGGGGGTACATGCTTTTTCTGGTGGACCTATCTGAGGGTATTCAACTTGATGCAGCCTAGACAGTAACAGGACCGATGTTTTGAATTAGCATGTAATATTTTACAACGAATCACGGTATGAGATGCTCTCCAAACGTAGATAACCATTATGCTGTTATACAAAATAACGGGTTGACATACACCTAAATATTGACATAATTTATGTCCAGAAAATGTATTGGTAAAAAGCGCATACAACAAAAGATCCAGATCAAAGCAAATATAATGCTCACTATATACTTCTTTTTTAACTTGAATAAATAAATAAATAAATTAGTAAGTAAATAAATAAATACATACATAAATAAATAAATAAATAAATTAAAACATTAAATATTCTGAAAAGAAAAAAAAAATACATATTACATTGAAAATATAGAATGCATTTGAAGCAGTTAACTACAATGCGCATAAAAGTTGTGTAGCATTGTCGCTGGCTTTTGCACATAAGGTACTCAGGTAGAAAATTAATTTTATTAAAACCTTAATGTTTTGCAGTTCCAGTTGCTCAACGACAAAGGTTCCAATAAAATTTGAGAGCACAGAGACATATCTGAAATGCCAACAAGACTTAAGTGAGGACCTTATCGGTTCTACTGGGGCACACACACAGGTTTTGCTTGTAGGTGGGTGGCAATGGGTCATGTGCGGACCAATGCAGTGCAGATTATATATATATATATATATATATATATATATATATATATATATATATATATATATATATATATATATATGTATATATATATATATATATATATATATATATATATATATTATGCATTACACAAAACTTTCAAAAAATGCACATTAGTAAAAATGAATATAAACTTTGGGGAACCGGACTTTTCTATTATAACAAAACAGCATCATTTCATCGTTTGATATGCATGGCATTCATGTTAATCGAACGTGTTAGCTCAAGCTAATTTTCTCTATTCTCATTTTTTCAACCATTATGGCTTGCACAAACTGAAAAAATATAAATTTTCTTATATACGACTGAAAATAGGTGCAGGGAGTTGATTAATCCTTTCTATATACACTGTGTCATTCACTGTAATGTGAACATTCATTCTAAGGTTTGGATAATAATTTCCCGCTACAAAACCTTTCACAGTGATTTCATCTTTTTATCAGTTGCTTGTTAAACGTTGCCCAAGTTGTTAATGCCTTTTGTATAACAGGTGTTTGTCATGAACAAAATCATCTTAAGGAAAACAGCTCCGGAAAAGTACACATATTCATTGCATACATATCAATATGCTGCATGTTTAACAAATGTGATAAAAAATAGAAAAAAGTGACCTTCTCAGGCAAGTACATAGGTTGCGACAAAAACTCGTCATATTGTGTGAACAGCAAGAGAGGGAAAAACATATCATTAATGCTACCCTTAGCAAGATCAAGATGTTGCAAATCGACAAAGATTACAGACAAATTATCATTATGAATCCAGAACAAATAACATTCATATCAGAGGGCATCGATAAAATGATGCAAGACCTCAACCAAGGAAAGGGGGCCAGACATGCTGACTATAAAAGAAAGGAAAAATTCAGGTCATTAGTTAAAACCATTCGGAAGTGTGATAGACAGGTTGCCCCTGACGTAGGAGAAAGGATTGACGAGATAGATATGAGTGTGCCATATCAATCAGACCTGCCCAGAGCCATCATCGATGTGGTGACCCAGACAATAACCAGATCCTTGAAAAAAGAGGTGGAGCACTATCTATCACTACAGGCCACTCGCCAAAATATGGCTTGGGATGACATAAAAGCTCCCGTCACGAAAGCCTTTCTATCTGTTAATGAAGATGAAAGACTGAAAGATGAACTTGATAAAACCACTCAAACAGATTATGAACGTTTGGGACACTTTAAGAGGACATTCTATGAGGCTTTTCACCATGTCTATCCAGGAAACAGGTGCACAGATGCCAAACAGACTATTATAAGAGCATAGACAAAAGCTCTAAAGAAATCAGAGCTGGCTAAGAAACTTATTGTGGATTCCAGACCAAAAGCACTGGCGGATGCTATGAAATATCTGGAACAACAAGAAGCAGGGATAGAAGTGTTTAGAGGACTTGAGAGAAAAGTACACCAAGTAGAACCTATGTGGATTGGAGTTCTAATGGACAGGGTAAAGGAAGTTATCAGAGTGTTGGAAGACTGTGTTAAAGAGCAGCAAAGGTTGTCCCCTAGACTAAGCAAGCTGAAAACCAGGTCGAGCATTTCACGACAGACATGGCCAACCAAAAGTGCTATACAAGGCAAGTGTTTCTACTGTGATAAACCGGGGAAGAGGGCTGCAGACTGCAGGAATAAAAAGACACACAGTCGAAAACTGCTCAGAGAACATCAAGACAGCAACTAACAACACCAAGGAGTCATTTATACTAGTGGCTGTGGCAGGCCACACTTGGAATAGGTGGGACATTGCAGTGACTCTCTTACGGAGTTCAGTGTAGTGCACTCCTAGATACTGGGTATAGTGTTGCCCTTCTGCACCAGAGACTCTTTGATAAGTTGTGTAGATGTCCAGGACGGTCCAAACTTCTTCAGCCATGTCCATACATCGTGAGTGTTTCAGGAGAAAAAATAAATGATTTGGGACAGACTGGAGTTAAAATTGACAATGCTACTGTAGCGAAAATCATTATTGTGAGAGATTTTTCTTATGACATGATATTGGGGCATGACCTTTTGGAAAAAGGATAGGGAATTGTAAACTCTCTAAAGAGGACACTGGCATGGTTTAGGAAGTATTGACCATTCACAATGGAAAACAAATATGGTATCAATGTTGTAGATAAAAGTGTAAATGAACCTGTATTTACATGTTCAAGTGTACTAAAACCAGACAGGTATAAAGGACATTCTGCTATTCATAAGGAGTTGGATAAATATAGTGATGTATTCAGGGAAAAATGGATCTACATGAACTGCATGAATTGGACACTGTAAAGATTGATACTCAAGGACACTTACCCATAAGACAGAGGGCTTATGGGACACCTATGGTAAAATGGAAGTTCACTGAAGTACACTCAGGTGACTGATAAGTCGGGAGAATTAAGGACTGATAGGCCTACCAGGTCTCTTCCTATCTTTGGGAAAAATAATAAAACTTTGGGTTTTGCATGATTAGGCCAATACATATTTTTAACACTTTAGTCTGCAGTTAGTGAAGAATATGCCAAAGGTACAGAGGATCGGTTTAAAACCACCAGTTGCCTTTAATGGGTGACTGCTTATCTCAAGTCAGTAGTGAAATTTGTTTCTTCACATTGGTATTGGAAGATGAATGTTGATGCTTCGGCAACTATGAAATCCCTTTGCTGTCATTGTTGGGTTTGGGATTTATGAATATGGGTAATGTTTCTCTGTACTATATGAAAAGTGGGTATTGTCTTTCTTAAGAAAAGCACATATGTCCCCCCCCCCCACTTTATCAAGTAGAAAATGGGGATGTACTGAAAAATAAATTCAAATGATTAATGAGTGGAACCTAGAAGGATGGGGCAAAAAGGCGGAGTACTTTATTATGGAAACTGCCAGGCCCACAAATTTTCCTAATTTCCATTTCTGTAAAAAGTCCAACACTTCTTGTTCAGATATCACAATACTTTCAAGTGTACAATATGTTTTCTCTTCAACATAATGTTAGTCATAGGAAAGATCGTGATGCACACATTATGACATAATATTACTATTTAATACTTTCACTTTGTCCTCAGGCGCACAATCTCATTTTCAATAATTGACGAAATGTTCCTTTTGTGCTCCAAACTCATACCTGCTTAAGTTAGTCCATCACTTTTTATGTTCAGTCGTTATATTACTTATTGTGTTGCAAGCACATAGGAATAAGATACACGTTTAGCCTTCTTGACCATGACCACTCTATCTTTCCTTAAACTATAAAAATACGCCCAGTCTTCTTTGTTACCTGATTTCAGTCGTTATATTACTTAAAGTGTTGCAAACACATAGGCATAAGATACACGTTTAGCCTTCTTGACCATGACCACTCCATCTTTCCTTAAACTATAAAAATACGCCCAGTCTTCTTTGTTACCTGATTTCAGTCGTTATATTACTTAAAGTGTTGCAAACACATAGGCATAAGATACACGTTTAGCCTTCTTGACCATGACCACTCCATCTTTCCTTAAACTATAAAATTACGCCCAGTCTTCTTTGTTACCTGATTTCTTGGCCTTACAGTATGCTTGACCTCCTTATTATCCCTCAAGTCAGAGATCATAAGCGGTGTGTAACATGGCCCTATTGTGACGCTCTATTTGATGTATACATTCACCAGCTACTTCAAATTTTTAGTATCTTGCTATTTTGTGACAAATATGCTACACGAAAAGAGATAGAGAGAGAGAGCGAGAGAGAGAGAGAGCGAGACAGAGAGAGAGAGAAAGAGAGAGAGAGAGAGAGAGAGAGAGAGAGAGAGAGAGAGAGAGAGAGAGAGAGAGAGAGAGAGAGAGAGAGAGAGAGAGAAAGAGTTTTATGTGGTGTGGCTGAGGGTCATGACGGGCGATAATAGATGAACATTTTGTACAATTGCCGTCAAACGTGTTTCCATCTTTTGTTACGATTTGTCGTGGGTCTCTGGTTCACTGTGCATCATGCTTGTCGGTTTGACGTGCATTTATATTGCTAGTATTGAAAATTGGCCTTCATTCAAGGTTTCATCAATAATACAAGCCTTGGCCTATTTATGTAGTCTTTTGCTCTCTGGATCCCACAACTTATGTGTCAGAAAACTGACACTAGTGATAAGGGCCTCTTTTTTTAGAATCCATACCCCTTCTTCTACGTTGAAATGCATACATTTGCAAGCCCATTTGCCTCGACCAGTAAAAGGCCCCACCTTGTACATGTTCTAGCGAAGTCATTGTGACAGTCAAAGAACAGTAAAACATTTTGCATGACCAAAGTCCTGATTCTGCCAGAACAGTTACTAAATTATTGCACTAATGTTGCAACTATCATGATCTTTATCCATGCGTATCCGTCCCCAGTAATTACACATGTTGAGCATACTGTATACCATCAGCCACTCATAAGTGTTCACAATGGAAATAGCATTGCTTGCTACTTTCAGGTCTTACAAGTGGGCTGCCTACCGCAGCACTAAATTTTGGATCTGGGACAGATTCAGCAAACATAATAGAAGAGTCATCCTACCATGTGCTGTTGGGGAAATTAGAGAGTAATAAGCTGAAGGCAGTGGCATCTACAGAGGGTTTCAATAATATGGATATCTTGAACAATATATAGACCTCTTACGGATGAGCGAACAAATCAAACATGACAAAGACACGATTCTATAAACGTTGCTGCTAGAAACTACATGTTCATTGTATGTATGTATGTATGTATGTTGCATGTATGTATGTATGTATGTGTGTCAATTAGCACCTAGGGTGCAGGGATAATCCACGAAAGTCGATTTGACTTATTTCCAGTAGGGTCCTCTTTACAGACAGAAACCTGCAGCAGCCGCTAACGCAGCTTCTCTTCTCGATAAAGAGCAAGCAGTCTTTTATATGCATTTCCCATAGACAGGTCAACGCATACCATGGCCTTTGATAAACCAGTCATGGACCACTGGTATAATTGAGAGCCAGAGACAAGTCTCTTGGATTGAACAAAATGTTCATCTATTATCGCCCGTCACGACCCTCAGCCACGGCACATAAAGAAGACGGACGAGCTTCATTTTAGATATAGGTTCTTATATTTATCAAGTCCATTCCATACATGCGAAATTCATGCTGCATTGTTTGATCTAACCTGCTTCTGATCGGTCTCACCAAGTAATCTCCCCGAGCGTCCAGGAGTTGCAGCATAGCAGGTATGAATACACCATTGCGGCCAATCAGCTGCAGGTTACCGCACTAAATAGTTCTTGGTTGTCGTGTGCTGACACATTTGGGGGCCATTTACCTGTAATTAGCCCACTGTTTCAGCTAGACTATTACATGAGCTTATCAGACTCTTTGAGTTGTATGGTTTGACAGATATTTTTTTCCATGATGAGTTTTATAAACAGAGGGCAAATCACATATTCATACGCAGTGGCGTAATGCTGGCATGCCGTGCTCGGAGCACGTGTTTCCTGGCTATGACAGGTAAACACTGGCATAACTTTTGATTCTATCTATAGACTCGCCTTTTTTATTTTGAATGTTTTTAATGAAAGGTGTTTGCACAACACCAACTGCACACTTTATTTTAAAAAGTGACGCAACAAAACGCCTTTATGCTAATATGAGAATATACAGTAAATATAATGGTGGTTTCATCCCAGCAATGTCCAAAATCTGCGGTCAGTACACAAGATGTGAAAGTAAGGGTTTTGTGTAACACACGAATGCATGCCGCTGTTTTCGGTGCACTGATTAATTTCTGGTTTAAAATCGCCCACGGCCATGAGATCAGCGTCTTCATCATCAACTTCATCCGCTAAAACATGTTCCGTGGGTCTGGCTTCACTGTCACTGGTGCTTTCTCCCGACTCCGAGTCATTCTGCCGTGTTGGCTTATGGAGATACACTGCCAGTCCCTCTGGTGTACAAACTTCATTTTACTCATCATTGCTCCCCATGAGAGATGGGATGGATCAATGATCTACCAAATCTAAAAACGCCTCCAAGTTTTCACCTTCTGTGGGTTCTACCATTGTTGCCTATCATTGACAAAGAACGCTTCCAACCACTGACGTCACATGACAGTGGCGCCCTCACCGCTTAACTACAGGAACAATTTTGCTATTCGTACAACTGTGTGGAGTAATATTTTATAGGAATCTTTCATTATTTAAATTGGATTAAGCCCTTTGACATTATGATTTTTTTTTTTTTCATTTACGGGCTTGTTTTAGAATTGGAAGTGATCTGCATTGTTTTTCCTACCCTTTAATGAAAATGACAATTCCAGGAAAATAAATATTGGCTTTTGTCGATATTGTGCATGTGTTGCCCATCAAGTATTTCAGGTATTAACACGAAATTTGATAGGAATGTCAAGCAATATATGGACAGTGATGTGTGTATAATTATTAACCATGTAAGGATTTCACAATAAGTTTGAAGCTGTACACCAATTACATATCACTCTTTGCAATGCTGATGGGTTTACTGACAAGTGGGGGCATCCATGTCTTTTGGACTTTTCTCAACCTTTTGTAGAGCTGTATCGGGTCTAAATATGTTTGCAATAATCTGACGTGAGTTGTTTTAATTCATAATATAGTATTTGAATCTTAACAATTTGAAACAATGACAAAGTCTCTGTGCAATAAATGTTTCTCGTCCATGGGAACCATTTTTTTTTCTCATCTGTGACAACACTTTTTATCCAATAAATGCAACATTACTTACTCATATGTCAAAACAGTATAAAAGTATATAAAACTAAAATGACTCAGTTTATTTTTGAAAAAAAAAAATCACCAACTGAACAGATTTTTTACAAAATGTACCACTGGCAAAAAGAAAGCTTTGGCTGCAGTTGCTCTTGTCTGTGACATGCATTTTCGGGTCCTGATTATTTCTCATAATTATATGCTTCATTTCACAAACTTTGTAACTCATTTGAGCTTGTTTCTGAAGAGAACATTTTTTTTTTTTTTTGTAATTGTAACTTAAGCAGTGATTTTGGGTCTCCAAAATGTTCCGTCAGTGACAAAATGCTGCAGTGGAATGGCCAACATACAGTTTTACTAAACACTGAGGGGTTGATGTTGTATGAAGTTGGACCTGTGTGTCCTGTGTAATTTGTAAACAGCTACATTTGTATACCTGATATTTTCTTTTTGCAATTACACAGAATTCACAATATCAGGTTCCTAAAATCTTAACGTTCCATTTTATGTAACATTTGCTGCATGTTCTTATAAGTTATCACATGGTTGTAGCTTTATCAGCCTTTGGGCACCCGTATCGTCACGAGACCGCGTGGATGCGAGGGGCTGATACAGGGTAATACAGCTACAACAATGTGATAACCTTTTTATTACCATTCGGTGTAAATAATAGGCCTAGGATCGCTAGTCACAGGGTATCCAGCTTCACCCAGACATCGTCCAATTAATACTTTTAAATTTGGAAGAAAGAGAGGCAGGCTCATAATTCTATCACCCCTGGTAAGTAGGAACTCAGTCCCTGTATGGCCAATCAGAGCCAGTACTCTCACAGACCCTCTAAGTTAAAAATACCTAAAAATCAACCTTGTGGCATCGATCTTAGGTTGATATTTATGAATTGGTAATAAGGTGTGTGTGAGAATCCTGTTCTCTGATTGGCTGTACAGGAACTGAATGCCTAGTAATTATTTGGAGGATGATATTTATGGATTTATAATAAGGAACTTGTGGCTGCTGTGAAAGCCCCCATCTGCTTATTTTAGCCTCATTTTGAACCACCTTGCTCTGAAATACCAAAGATCATGCTCCAATACCAACCCAATAAACATTAATGATACCCGGGGCTGTATTGACACCGGATGCTAATACATAGTATATATCCTGATTTCTTGTAACACAGCGTGTGTTGTTGTATTCATGTAAGCACCGTATTGATCAGCCAGTGAGTTTTTCACCGACAGAAAATTGATAACTTTAGCTTGTGCCTCCCGAACACTTCCCTGGAATTCTTCCACAACGTACTCCCCTTTCCATCCCCAAATCTCCGCATTAGATTTCAGCAATTTCGCCATTCCCGCTCAATTTGAAGGACCAGATGTAATTTTCTATTCACAGCACCTCTAACAGAAAAGAGCACCGAACAGTTTTTCAGGAAGGGCGCTTGAGTGAATGGCTAAAAAAAAAATCAAACAACGCGACACATATTGATGGCATTGCTTGTTTAAATGTGCAAAATGTCAGTAAAATGGCTAAAGATATTCACCCAAAAGATATCCTTTTGGAGGGTACCAATTCAGATGGTTTCAGGGATGTGTTTCTGGACTTGGATATTCAGGTTACTTATAACAGGTTTTGTATCAAAGTGTTTCACATAATAGACGAATTTAACTTTGAAGTAGTTATTGCTCCTTTCCCGGACAGTAATATTATGGAGGCTTTTTGATATAATACACTCTTGTCACATATTTTGAGATTTGGTCGTATTTGTTCTAAATTTCAGGACTTTGTTTCCAGAACCAAATTTATTTACACTAAATTTGAGTCAAGAGGATTAAAAGATGTACATTTAATCAGATATTTCTACAAATTTTGCTGTAAATACCTGGAGATGGTTAGAAAGTCTGGCTTTAATAAGTTTAAGACTACCTATTTCGCTACTTAAGTTTATCTTTTGGCATCATTCTGTTCTAATCCTTACTTTACAGGCATTTGAGGCTTGCTTGCTTTCTGTTAGGTTTAACCACCAGGTTCTATCGGTAGCACGTGCAGACTAAGACAGTTACAAGCATTCCAAATTGTATTTGCCAATTTCATTGCATTCCTTTGTCTTAAATAAAAATGACTTCCATTCTTTTCTGACTTGCCCAATACATTTTGGTGTTAATATCCAAAGATTATCAAAAAGATTGCCTACAATAAGTTTACATTTTTAGACTTGTCTGTTTTGCTACTTAACTTTGTTTTGTAGCATCCTTCTGTTTTAATATTTACTTTCAGACATTTTAGGCCTACATGCTTTCTGTCATGTTAAGCCCCCTGGGGCTATCAGTAGCAAGCAGTGGCATACGGCAGTTACGTGTTTGCCTTATTGTCCCTAAAATGGTGTTAAGTAAAAATTGTTTTGACAACATATTTTTGGCATAAATGCTAATGACTTTCATTCTTTTCTGCATGCCTTAATGTACATTTACTCCATATTAAAAAAACCTCAAAACTGACAGTATTTTCTCAAATGTCACAAACCAGACAAATTACAATCAGACATCGACTCAGGGTTGGCAATTGAATAGAGCTTATTTTTTGTACACTTCCAAAGTAAGGAGTAGGTGCCACCATGGAGTTTGGTTTACATGTTTGGTGCAGGATGTTCATTGTTGCAGTCCTTGTGCTATTTTCCTTACTTTGTACAGGTGGTCTAGCTGCAACTGTTTATTTTAAAATCACTGAGACTGAATGTAATGCCAACGTTTGTTTCCACTTCAGTTATATACTGGCGGGTGGTTTAACTAGGATTAGCTTTCCAGCTAGAAAGGGTACTTATTGGTTCAGGGGTAAATCAAACTATTTTTATCTGAACCTGTTCTATACAAATTTAGTAATTGTGGTTTGTTTGACAGGTATTTTTCTTTCATAATGAAGGTCTGCATTACAAGGAAGACTTTACATATTAAGCTAATTCATCATTTGTCATGTTCATATTTATTCATTATTATGTGGGTTGTTTCTCCTGAATATTTAGCTTAGGCAAGAAGCCGCTACTCAGAGAGACATGTGCGCTTAATATGCGGAATCCACAATTTGCAAAATGCTGGCAATTAGATTTGATAGTATGAAGAGGTAGTATCCAAAATATATGTATGGTTAGTGTTAAGGGAAACTTACTTTGTCGCATGAATATAATGTACAAGAGTGATCATTTCCTGTAAATATACCAGATATAGGCCCCAGAATAGGATTTTGTATCAAACATTCAAGTCACCCCAGGCTAAAAATTGGGTAGCAGCAATGGGCTGCGTGCAAATCGCTCCATTGCGTCTAAGAAATACATGTACCATTTATATGAAAACCCGGCGGTCCTTTCTGATCTGTATCCACTGTCGGGGATCCTTCTCCGCTAAGGTCCGAAAGTACTGGCGACTTTTAATATAAATGGTTATTATAATTTATACAGTCGAACCCGTTTTAAGAAATTACCCGCGAGACCTATTTCTTCTGTGGTGAAAATGTAAGGAAACACATAATAGCCCATTACATTTTGCACTTTGCAAAGAGAAAAGGAACTAACTTTTAAGCAGACTGAGTAGTATTTTATGAATTTATTTTATTTTATGAATTTCAGTTGATGTAAGACTGTTTTTTAAGGAAATGCACCACTACATAACAGAAGTACTGACATGTTAAAGTTTCAGCAACTCATGCAATCGAGCCAAGGTGGTGCAACTACGGTGGGAAGATTCACGATTGAAGGCTTAGAGATATTAAAATAAAGTGTAGTGTAAATCTGTTTGCCTACAGTAAAACCGTGAGTATGTCAATGCAGTAATATTAAAAAACGCCTTTACACATGTACAAGTTTACTAGAAATAGATAATTATACTTTTGTTGTACCGTCTTGTATACTCGTATCATGGATGCGTATCTCGTATTTCTTTATTTGCAGCATCATGGCTATCGCTGAACATTTTGGTGCATGAGCAATGTGTATCTCTGTATCTTGACAGTCTTTTGTAACAATGTGTGTACTCTTGAGATCTGATACCTCACTTGAGGTCATAGGGCAACCTTCATTCTTAGACCATGAAAATTGGCTGGCTTGGCTGATGATTGACAGTATTGTTGACCCACAATACTTCTTCGAGGTAACGTGGCGATGGGGGACTAAGGAAAGGCGTGGCCTTGTTGTGGCCTTGTTAAACTTTGGAGGTCCTTTCACACACGATTTTTCGGTCATATGTGTATGGCTTAACGCCCTTATTGTGTACGTTTGTTAGATTTGTATCCAAAAAGGGTGATGGTGAAGTAAAATCCATATGGCACGTAAAAGTCCAATTTTCACAATGCAGAAAAAAGTTCCCCATTGCACCCTTTAAAACCTCTGTTTATTGTTATTATTATTATTATTATTATTATTATTATTATTATTATTATTATTTTTATTATTATTATTATTATTATTATTATCATTACTATTATTATCATTACTAGTAGTAGTAGAAGTAGTAGTAGTAGTAGTAGAAGTAGTAGTAGTAGTAGTAGTAGTAGTAGTAGTAGTAGTAGTAGTAGTAGTAGTAGTAGTAGTAGTAGTAGTAGTAGTAGTAGTAGTAGTAGTAGTAGTAGTAGTAGTAGTAGTAGTATAGGTCCATCTAATTGGTAGATTGCAGTTGATAATGTGTCGCAGTTTCATAATATTGTTCCATGTGTTTACAAAAAGTCCAGCCGTCAAAGACACACCACCCATTGTGAACTGTCACACCCACACTGCACGCTTTGGAGAGTACACCTCCATGGAATTTGTTATATCAGCTGTGTGAAATACAAGAACAACTTTTGAATGGCTGGATTAGATCCAATCGAGAAGGAAATTTAATTGAATACCTCAACTTGTCCAATGATGATTATTATTTTGTACAACGTATTGCAGTTATAATGCAATTTTCAGGAGCATACATGATTGGTAAATGTTGCTATATAATATGAATCACATGTTTCTGCTCTTCGCGTCTCTACGTGAAAAGAACGTTTTCTGGGCAATGCGTACTGGTGAGTGTTATCAAATTTCTGTTTATAATGGACGCTCGGGTCCACTTATGATTTCATGTCCTATTTCTTTGTTATGGATGCATTATCTGACTCAGACTCTCATCCTAGGTAAACATTTAGCTCAGATAACCTATATGGGCATCCAAAAAGGAGATCTTACACCAAGCATTCAATCATATAACTTTGGCCATTTGACTTAAGGGCATTGCCATACAGAAGAATTTATTCATGAAAGAACTTGAGATCAGAGATATCTAAATGTTGTTGTCATTTATTTGCTTAGAACAGTTCTCTTTCCTGCAGTAAGGGATGGGCAATTCAAGTTTACACCAGAAACATATCGACCTAAAAATGGCATGTCAAACAGTCATTTCCCGACATGTACTTAAAATTCCTTGATCATTTATCAGCTTGCTCCATAATGTCGTATCCCGTGGACTGACTAAATTGGTTTTGTTTTAAGATGTCTTTATTGTGTTTGCTACATCATTATGTGTTGCTGTGAATGACATTTCTTTTGTTTCTGTCATCTGGGAGGTTTGCACACGGCCAAAAATAGGTATGCACCGGAACAAATTGCGCATATGATTTCTGAAAGAACTACCAGCTAAGCAGTAAAGAAAAAAATTGATTGCATTATTGCTGAGGTACAACAATTAAAAAAATTTCAGCAAAAAATCAATGAGAGCCTCGCGAAATTGAAAGACTGAGTGCTCGAAGTGGTGGTGCAGAAAGACGACTATGCTGTAAGGTAGTCGGAATATAATAAAGATTGTGGCAACAGCGATGAGCAATTTTGTCAGTGCAGATTCCTTGCTATCCTCAGAAGTTTTATTGTCGTGCACCTGCCCCTCAAGCTGCCTTTTCCTTTGTGATTGCAACTGTTTCAGTCTGAAGATGAGCAACAACGTAAATACTCCCACTAATGCACCTGGAATGACCAAACCACCCATCCGAAGAATCACCACGTTCCAAATTTGATACTTTTCTAGCCTTCGCAAACGGCAGAGGCTGACGCCTGGTATTTTTTCTAATGTCCAAAACGGGAATACTGTAACTGATAAACAGACTAGACCTGTTATCAAAATTGCAATTTTTGCTTTAAATGGTGTAGATATGTGGCCAATTTTCAGAGGGAATTTAACAGTAAGGAAACGTTCCATTGTTACACACACAGTAAGGTAACACGAGAAAATTTGACCAAAGTATCTCAAGCTAGTTATTAATCCACACAAAAAAAAACTTGAAACATATATTCTTGTTCTGAACACGTTGACCAGAGAAATCCAATTGGGGATCTCTCCCAACAAATATACGTTGTCTGCAAAGGCCATGGCAATGAAAAAGCGACAAGTTGTAGACTTTCTCATAGGACAAGATGTTATTATGCCAATGGTGAGAGAGTTGAAAATCAAGCCAGCAAATATAATGATAGGCGCACCATAATAGTACATGTAGTAGCCAATATTAGGCAGCCAATCCCATTCATCCCTTTGGTAAAGAAGGAACAGTGGTTTGGGATCAGCAGTAACGTTTGATGGAAACACCATGGTTGACGACATATTTAAGATTGTCCATGCGATTGAAGAATTTATTTTGCGTGTCGTTTACCTGAAGAAAAGGTAAAACAAGCAACAATCATAAAATCATTTGGGAACTCTTCCTGCATTGTAGCGAATAATACTCTCAAAATGAAAAACAAGAAAAAGAAGTAAAAGGTAAGGGCACTCACCAAAGCCATATCTGATAGCAAATGGGCCACTATGGGTCGGTCAACTTTGTATGGGAATATATAAAAAAAATGTTTATTTTATCAGTGTTTCGCTCATACTCAAGTACGAGTTACAAAGACTAGACTACACGGGATAACGGTAAGCGAAAACATAATCATACGTTGATGAATAAACCTACACACACGCTGCACTAAACGTAAAATAGTATCTAGAAGTGCTTTGCCAATGCATCCAGTGGCGAATGGCCACCTACATCATTGGCCCACTGTAGTCAGCAGGGGGCTGAGAGACATGATGCAAAAACTTGATATCGTCAAAACTCACTTGAAGTTTATGGGCAAAAGCGCAGAATACTGACAGCCGAAGGCAAATGCATTCAGCACTGGTCAGCACTGACTCTTCCATATCACTGCCTACAGTGTCAGATAACATGCAGAAGCATAGGTTTACCTTGACAGAAATGACAAAATGTATAAGCCCATAATGCGCACATTCATAAAACTTTACAACTGAGCTGCAATCTTAGAGTTTCTCTATATATCATCAATATACATCAGGCACCATATTACTTTTAATATCGCTCATTCACACATCATCTTTTTTGCATTCACCCAAAACATTATTTATTACAAAAAAAAAAAAAACAACAACAAAATAACCAAAAAACAGAACATCCATTTTTTTTTTTTTTTTTGATGAAATTAAAGAAATGCTGCGAATTCAGGTTCCTGATACCTGTTAGGTCTACAAATCTACATTTTTTATGAGTGGAAACACTCACTCTGTAAAAAAAACGTGGAAAAAAGGTCCCAACTGAGTAGAACCACTGACTTTGGACCTGCTGTACAATGCCATCGATGAGTGGAAACACTCATTCGGTACAGAATAGCCAAAATGAAGCCCAAAATGAGGGGAACCACTCACTCAGACTAGCTACGTCAAGGCTTTGGTGAGTGGAAACGCTCGGCTACCTGGCACAAGAAATTCGAAGTGGGCCCGCAGGAGGGAAAACACTCATCTAGGCCTTGTGTAGCTGCATGGAGTGACAAGTAAGTGGAGACACTCAGTTGATCCCGAGTCATGTCAAAAGGAGGGGAAAAAACTCACTTGAATGAACTGAGCTGTTTGTTTCTAATCTTACCAGAGTGAAGCCACTCACCCTTCTCAACATGCCATGGAAAATTGAAATGAATAAAATGATAGTTTTTTTTTTTTTTTTATGTTGAAAATTTGACTGGTACTCTCGTATACAAAAACAGAGTGCGTATTTTGAGCCCTGGATTTTGAGGTGTTAGGGGCGTTTGATGTAAGTAGCGTATCAGTTGAGGAGTGTGGAGCCTGGGGTACATTGCCACCAAGTTTGAAGTCTATCTGACTGAGGGTTTTGAAAAAGAATTAAAAAATGTGAAGTAACATTCGAATGCCCATTGACTTACATAGTCCTCAATAGCAAAGTTGCATTTATTGGTGAGTAACCGAATTGAGAAAATCGTTAAAAATCTGAAATCCGCAGCATTGCCTCCTAGTGAACAACCTTTTTTACCCTTCCACAAGGAACATGTCCACATAGTTTTAGCTTAATCTGAGTGAAGATTCTGGAAAAGTCGAAAATATTCAAAACACACAAAAATCATGAAAAAAAAAAAAAAAATAAAAATAAGAGAAGTTTTTTTTTTTCATTTGCCCCCTAAATTACGCAAATAATCATTCAAGTGATCCAAAAATCAATGGATCATGACCAATTGAACAAACTTGGTAGAAACCCACCGAAGGTACATAGCCATGAAGTATGAAGTGAATCTGGCTGACGGCTTTGAAGAAGAAGTCGATTGTTGACGACAGACGACGGACAAAGGACCATAATAAAAGCTCAGCTATTAACAAGTCAGCTGAGCTAAAAAGTTGGTTGCAATAAGGGAGTGGTCTCTTTATGGAGGATTAAATGAATATTATACTGTTTTATTAGTATGTAGACTTATATGCATGCCAGATAACAGTCATTGAGGAACAAATGTATACAATATATATTATGTTGGTTTGAATTTCGCACCTGCTAGTATTTAAATTCATACAGTGTAAGCTACCTAATATGTCGAAATTGACAAAATGATCCAAAAGAGTAGGGCATTTACAGTAGAAACAATATGTAAACTTGTCAGTGTAACATATTTATTGTTTATCATTTGGCACAATTCAAAGTAAGAGATGTCGGGGTATAAGGCAGTATAAGCAAAGTTTCACCTTTGTCACGCTGGTAATTTCATATTACCTGCATGGGTATCATAACAAGTTAACAATTTGATGCCTTCCAAGATGATCTACACAAACAAGGCTTTTAATGATAGCCTTCTTCAATATGTACACAAGACAACGTCATTTTTCTTCTTCTTTTTTTTTTTTTTCAATTTACAGGCCCTTCTATTTCAAAATTGGAAAGAAATGCGGAAAATAGAGTTTAAAATTGGGATTTTTTCGACATTTTTTTCAATCAGTACATAGATCTATAGAAAAGTCATTTAACATCCTGTCAACTTACAATTTTCTCAGATATAGCCAGCTCTTAACTGTTTCTTTCCAATACTATCATTGAAAACTGTTATCCACTTCTCTTTTCATGGAACCCTTATATATTTGACAACAATTTGAACAATCAGGCATTTTCTGCTCATATTACAGTGCAGTAAGTGTTCCAAGTGTAGTGAAACTGATGTTTTTTTTATAATTGTCTGATGAATAAAGTTTGTTATTGTGAAAGTCATGTATTGGCGACAGTGTGGCAAAAGCTGTAGACGTAATTGCGGCTTGACCTGCACTTGCAACACTTACCCCTTGATTGTGCTGTATGGGAGCACTGGTCGACATAGGCAGGGTAATTCTTGTTACTGTAGGGGGAGGTGCCAATGTATAATTTCCATCACCCACAGAACTTGTTACCGCTGTCTTGTCAGAATTCCGAGGTGTTGATGTCTGTATAGTGCGCCCTGTAGTTGGCTGAATGGCATCCTTACTCTCGAATTCATCCATCCGTTGAGTCACCTGTTGCTGCAACTGGCTAACTTGCTGGTTAACTTGTTGATCCAACTGTAAACTTGCGTGTTGCAAGAATTGTTGGGACATTTGCTGCATCATCACTGGCATCATTGTGCCATCATCTCCTGCATCATATCCTGCATAGACACAGGCAGTTGACTCACTGGGTAAGTAACCTCAGGAACATCTG
Organism: Hermodice carunculata; assembly: GCA_964020975.1. Classification (NCBI taxonomy): domain Eukaryota; kingdom Metazoa; phylum Annelida; class Polychaeta; order Eunicida; family Amphinomidae; genus Hermodice; species Hermodice carunculata. Next base: position 56,266,420 of record OZ026616.1, on the reverse strand, counting down.
CTTTTTCAAGAGTTATTAAGCCGTCTGCAATCACCCTATCCCAGGATTCCTTGAACAAAATACCTGAGTCCACTAAGGATTGGTAAGTCAGTGACTCACCATCAATAGTGAGTTGCACACGCATGTCTACTACTTGTTGAGCTTTAGCCTTACCTACACCAGGTAACCCAATTAAAACCTGGGCACCAGCGGTGTGCATATTAATTGGAGCCATTTTGAATCAATCTTATATCCGTAGTTGTAATAATTCACTGATACGTATATAATTAATGAACAACCACTTTTAAGAAATTGATTCTATTTGATATCAGAATTTATTTGAGCTCTATGGAAATAAATTGTGATTTATTTCCAAAGGGCCCAAATTTTGAAATAAATTCACCAATAAATCAATTCTGAATTGTAGACAACTTGGACTAAGGCTCCCACACTGTATCTCTGAGTGGGAAAATCAACCAGTGTCAATTATACCCCTCCAACAGAATAAATTACAAGCCGGGGAATACTATTAACACGGGGCGAACACAAGTGTGTATGCGTAACAAATGTGCGTTGATGCAGTTATATGTAGGCCAGGAAATAATCTGAAACACAGAGCTGACACAATGTGTTCATGTACATCAGCACATAAATCCCACACATCCACTCAGTCCTCTTCAAGAAAACAAAACAATTCAAATTCTGAAATTTGGAGTTATTACTTGAGACAACCAAAAATTACATTGTGTGCTTTCTCCCTCTCTTTCAAAATTTAAGAGAAAACAAAAAAAATGGCGGAAATTTTGAAATCAGACACAATGGGGTCAACAAGTATGAAATTAGTAAGTCCACTTGACCTTTCAAACCAAAGACTCACAAATTTCTCACAAAAAGAGAGGACCATTGAACATCTCACTTTATCAATTAGACAGACACACATCCGTCCAATAGTGCTCGCACTATGAAATATTCACACATACCTAGCGGCAGGCATAATACACAGACAAAGTGAAGACAAAGAATCTCTACTATGACTGTAAAGACAAAAATGTAAGTTGGCAATAAATTAGAATGTATATCTGTGAATTTGCAATAGAGATTTTCAAAGATCTATGTCAAATTACACACAAAATCACTGCCAATACTAACTTTGTTCCGTGATCTGTGTGAAAAAAATTCAGACTAGAAAGCAACATGTGATCAATGCCATCAGTTTTGAAAATCTCAAGATCGGTATGCAATCCAATCCAAAAAAATATTTATTCTGGCAAGTCCAAAGAAATCCGACCCATAAAATAAATAGTAATCACCTTAAATTTCAATTGTACCAAACTAAATTACCAGTGAAGAATGAAATCCTTACTGAAATTTAATCAAAAGTCACTCGCCGTTCTACTTCTCGTGACGTCAAACTAAATCAGAATGGCGGCAAAGTTGAAAGGATTTTCATTTCATGTCGGCGTAAGTGACCATTTATCGGTACCAAATGAAGTGCTTGCGTGGTGTAACACTTCAAGACATATACATAGAATACATAGGATACATAGCATCACATGCAATACGATATCAGTACATTAAACATACCTTGAATACCCAAGGTGAACGTAACAAATGGACTGTGAATAAATAAGACGTCAATCTACGGGAACAACGATCAGGCAAAAGGCGACGATCTTCACCCTTGACCCCCTATCTCTGTCTGAGTCGTGTGACGTCACAGGTCAGGACCAGTCCACTGTCAGCTGCACAACATCGTGCTTGTCACTGGTGTATAGCGACTGAATATTCATGTGTTTCTGATTGTCACTGGTGTACAGTGACTGAATATCATGTGTGTCTGATTGTCACTGGTGAACAGTGACTCTATAGCATGAGTCAATTGTCGCTGACGTACAGGGATTGCTGAATTCTTAATTCTATCACTGGTGTACAGTGATTTTGATCACCACAATAAAACACGGCATTTATCTCCAAATTTATATGTGTTCAGACTTGTCCTTGTACAATGACGCTAGGCGGTAACTGCATGTTGTACTGGGCGTATTTGTGCAAGGCGGCCTGTCTTACAATTAGCGGGCTGATTGACAACACTACACACGTGTTATCCTATTAATTTAGCCAATGAAGCTGGCATCCGCGAGCATGCGTATTGGCGATAAGGAGGGTATAAACATTCGTGCATCAGTAGGAAATGCCATTCTATTGTGTTTTTTTATGGTGGTGATCAATTACCATCTAACAAGTGAAGTGGCCTGATCTCAAGATCTCATGGGTACTCGACTGCATGTAGGGCCAGTAGCATGTAGCTGCGGACACAGTTTTCCAGCCAGCAATGTCGAGGTAATCATGAAGCTCTGAAAAACAATTGGCCGTGCCGCTGGCTGTTTTTTTTTTTTTTTTTTTTATTTTTATTTTTTTATTTTTTCCTGTGCTGCAGGCTTCTGTTCAAGCATGTCTCCGGCATCTGTGCCTTGGTGCCATGTGTGGTTAAGAGAGTATACTTTGTGGGACTTTCTTGACTAGGGGGTGAATTGAACTTGCAAAGAGAGATTTGGGAGGGGGATGGTTGTTGGCGAGATTAACATGATTTTTTTTGTGTTTTGAGGCAGCAGATGCATCATTATCAGTAGTAGTAGTAGCACTGGGGTTTGCTCTCTGCTCTCTCGCAGTTGTGAGCTCCATGCCATCTTCCAAAATTACATTTAGCGGGGATGTTATAAAGATTAACATGATTTTTGGTGTTTGAGGCAGCAGACTTATCCTTATCAGTAGTAGTAGTAGTGCTGGGTTTGCTTTCTGCTCCCTCGCGTTTGCAAGCTCCAGGCCATCTTCAAAATTTACATTTAGTACATGTGGTTCAAACTTTCCTTCTCCGGAAGAAATACACTAATGTGTCGTTTAAGACAATGCCTAAAAAACACCAACAGGTATGAAATTATATAAGTATATTAGTGTAGTGCTTGTCACTGGTGTACAGTGACTGAATATTTATGTGTGTGTGATTGTCACTGGTGTACAGTTACTGAATATTCATGTGTGTGTGATTGTCACTGGTGTACAGTGACTGAATATTCATGTGTGTGTGATTGTCACTGGTGTACAGCGACTGAATATTCATGTGTGTCTGATTATCACTGGTGTACAGTGACTCTGTAGCATGAGTCAATTTTGGCTGGCATACAGCGATTGCTGAATTCTTAATTCCATCACTGGTGTACAGTGATTTTGATCACCACAATAAAACACAACATCTATCTCCCAATTCTGTTGTGTTTTTTATGGTGGCAATCAATTACCGTCTAACAAGTAAAGTTAAAGAACTGATTCTCTTTCATAATTTGCTTGCTGCAAGCTTCAAAGTGGATCAGTTTCAACGTGGCATCCCTAAAATTTTGCAATCTCAATTCCACGTATTACAAGACTCATAGTATTCGTATTGGTGCAGGCTTGTCATGTGATGCTACGGGGGTTCCCATGGAAACAATACAGAGTTGGGTTTGGTGGAGCTCTACCACCTACCGATCCTACGTGAGATTATCTATGCAGGTAATGGCTGCCTCCGTTTTATGAGTATAAATGATACTGCGGTTTCTTTGTCATTCCAGGCAGGTCTGTTGTATGGTTCTTGGGTCAGTTTCTAATCAAGCGCCCGGGACAGTTTGCAAGGAGGCGGCGGATTCCATCTCCTTTCCGACCAATGCGGAGTGGCATAGGTGGGGCAGGTGTAGAGGTGACTGCAAGAAATCTCCGGAACTTGGTACGTTCAAGATCGGCACCCAGACCAGCTTTTGTGGTTATTCATACTAGTGGGAATGATTTGGCCAAGCTAACCTCGGGGCAGCTTAGGTATAGCCTCAAAACTCTGCTGAACAATGCTAAAAGTGAACTGCTTGAAGCCACCATAGTCTGGTCTCAGATTCTACCCAGACTTGTATATAGAAATGCAAGAGATCAGGATACTATTGACAAAGTCAGGAAGACAGTTACCCGCTGTATCACCTACTTTGCAGTCAACAATGGCATGCATGCCATAAAACATGCTGCCATTCCGCGTACTGACACTGATGTTTTCTTAAGTGATGGTGTTCACTTGTCAGAGACTGGAAATGTTCGTTTCCAGCAGGAACTGTGGGCGGTAATCGATGCATTTAACACAGGAAACTGTGTCGCATACCCTCAATAGGGAAACTTGCGAGTCCACCAAGGACAAGAAAGTGATATGATTTATGTGCATATGGGCCCTGTGGACAAGCTTTTCATATGTGATACTGACTGTTTAAAGGCGATATTTGTTTTTAAGGAACACACAACGCGGTGTGTTTCCTATTTTCCATTTATTGAGAGTGTTGGCCAGATGGACCAAACTTTACAATTTTCATTAACAGTTCTGTAGACTTCGTGACATATGTTTAGTGAGCAAAAGTTGACTAAGGGTGCACGGTTGGCTGAGGGGTAAGATGCCGCCCTTTCACCTCTGCAACCCGGGTTCGATTCTTGTCCTGGGCAGCATGTGGAAAAAGTTCCTACCACTTTAACCGTGCACGATGGTTTTCTCCGAGTTCTTTGGTTTCCTCCACTAGGCAAGGTAGGAAGTATACGCCAACATCTGTGCCATGGAGAGTGACTTGATAAGTCAGCGCTTGACTTCTTTCACAATCCATGTAAAACACATGTGTCTATACTTTTTTTATACTATTGTGGCAGTAAGTGACATATGGTCGTGTCATAAATTTTCCCATTAATTGGTGGTTATAATTTGTTATTTTTGCTCGCCCTTGGTGGGGTGGGAGACAACACAATGACTTGTCAAGTCTTTGTGCAGTCTCTGTGAGACGATCTCTGACCTCGTGTGGGCCAGAGCTCATCTCATGGGCGTAGTCATTAAGTGGCAGTGTCAGAGCACCCTGGTGAATATAATATTCACTGTCTTTTGTTTGGCAAGTGTTTCCTTACAGCAAGCATCTCGCAACTGTGAGCGCTTAGCCCAGGTGAAAATTTTATTATCTGGTGGGACTTAAAGCCAGTAGGAAGCTGTCTGCGCCAGCTGGCTTGACAGCCCAATTTGTGTAGGCACTGTAGTGTCGATGCTTAAAGTGGTGTAATGGGGTGACGGTTGGTGACTTTTGGTGTTCTGGGGCTCAGTACACTGCCAATTTATGACCATGTGTATATATGTAGGTATATACAGAATAAGCTGGTTAATGACATTGTTTTATCAATATTAAGGTCATAGAGATTTTAGTACTTTTTATAAAATGTATGCTGGAAAGCAAATCAGAATTTACACGCAAAAGGTGTCCTTGCCTATAACCAATAAAAACACGGCGATTACTCCAAAACACTTTACTGTTTTTGACTTGTCTTTGAACAAATATATATTTAAAGACGTTCGGTGCACTGGTCAAAAGAATTTGGAAATCACTGGTTTTTGGTGTGAACCAAGATATTGGCATTTGAAGCAAAATGCAAGCAAAAAATTGGCAGTTCACGGTGCTACTTTTGTCGCTAGGTGGCGCTACGTGTAAGGACTACAGAAATTCGATAGCAAACATTATATATGTGGGTAAAAGCAAAATAAATAAATTCAGAATGCAAAAATATGCATAAAATACCTCTATATGAGTGTATGTAATTTATATCAAGCCATTTAATGAAAATATGTAGACAAAACATACTGGAATGTAACTTTAAACTCATCTCGTCTTGCAAAAATGTATTAGTGCTCACATTATTTTTCAGTTTGAAATCGAAAAAAATATTTGCAAATCCCTGAAAAATTGTTGGGGGTTTCCAAAATATGCACTGATTCCATTGATTAACAAAAAAAGATATCATACTGTGCTATTTTTTCCGCAATTGTACAAAGAATTCATGCATGTTGACTTAATTTGTTCTAAGTTCATAGGTACAAGGTATCCATTCATTGTGTAACTTCAATACCTTATCAATATACATGTATGTAGGTTAAATAAACGGCAGTACCTTGTTAATTTTATATTCCATTCATAATATATACTTTCATAGTTTTACTGAGGAAAAGCAAACATTTTAAGATTATCTCCATAGTGCAATACAGCAATGTGGAAAAAGAGGTAAAAATAAGAATATCAAAATTATGGTTGCCTTAATACATTGTCGAATGGTAACACAGGCAGCACATTATCAAATGTGCCTGTGCCACCTTTTGACGCTTGGGTATCACTGTGATCCCCCCCCCCCCCCCCCCCCCCCAGTTGGGACAGCGTTTATCGTACCACATTCACAAGAAATGTAAAGTACACTGGCCAAGCCATATCGTTTTTCTGATTCTGTATTTTTTAGGGACAATGTTTTTGGGGTTTTTTTTTGGCAATTTCGACAGTGGCATGGTCAGCGTTCGCTGTTGTGTACATGCGTTTTGGTCTACCATTGCCGTGTTTCGACGTATTCTGCCTTGTTTTCAAGCATTTATTCCTTTGTTTGGGCATTTGTTAACAAAACGGCCATTCTTTTTCTTTTTCACTCTTCGTAAACAATCCATATTTCTCAAACGGAACTGTGCAAAATAGGAAAAGCGAACAGCAGCTAGTGCAGGTATCGACAAATACCAGCTCTAACTGTATAGAGGCATTGGACCATAGATGGTTGCGCATATCGCGGTGTACCGAACGTCTTTAAACTAACGTCTGGATATATGATTTTCAGAAAACAAAACCTTTAAATAAACTTTAAAAATAACTTAAAGTTGAAATGGAACTTGCTGCTGACCTTTTCAGACCCAATTTTACGTGATACGTGGATATGTTGAAGGGTGTTCTGGAACAAAATCGGGGGGATGGGGCGAGGCAGTTGTGTTGCCTCCTCGATTGACAACACTGACTCCGCCATAAGTCCTGTACCAATTTTCACCAAAAAGTACAATCCCCAAGACTCTTAAGTCACTGTTCTGGATAATGCGTACTGGTGTTATATCTGTGAAAAATAAATACCATGCACCTTACCACTCTTCTTGAGTACATATGTAGCAGTCGGTGACAACTGTTCACGTCTTTGGTTGTCATATACGGCTAGGCTATGATATAATATGAAAAAATATAATCTGGCCCATTCCTGGATCATTATTACAAATACCATCATGTCAAATGTGATTTCAGTAAGGTGGTTTTCTCAAACTACTGCGCTTAGTGATGTTGTAAGCCTTTACCATGTCTTGCACAACATGTATATACTTGTCGGTCTGTATGTACATCGTGTGTCTGAAGATATTACTTTTACCATTTTCAATGCACGTTCTGCATAATTAGCTTTGACGAAGTTATTTGTCAGCATCAGATGGATATTGTATCGTTTGAGTAAAAGTCGGACATGCTGGTCACAAAACTTTCGTTTTCGGTCCACTTGCTGAATATGCTCTGGTTGTCTAACCTCTTTGAAGATATCTGTGAGTGCTTTAGCCACTTCTTGTCATGTTTCATTCTTCAAAGGCCGTACCAACACACCGACTAATTATGTCAATGGCTAAAAAGAGGAATATGATATCTCCATTACACTTGGCTAAAGGTTGCATGTCACCCATATCAGCATGCCATTGTGAATCGAGGCTTCTACCACAACTCTGCTGTGTGGCTTGGATGTAACTGAATGCCTGTTCAGAGTGTAGGTCTCTGTTCATTTGTTTTTAACATATTTTAGTGTTATGGGGTAGCAGCCTACAGCTTTCACAACATCATAGAGTTTGTGTGGGTTGGAATAATTAGTTGGTTAGTTTGGGGATATAGCAAAGTTCAGCTAGAGAGTCACCCATTTTTGTAGTGTTTACTTTGACATCTGTGGTATTTTTCCTTCCTATGACTTGTTTTTACCTTTGAAGGTATGCCACATGTGATGACAAAAATTATGATCAATATTCACACTGATATAGCCGTATCAGTGTAATGAAGAGACACGTTGGGAGGTAATATGGTTTTTAGGATTCGAATGGCTTGCCCTGTTGTTGTTGTAGACTTAACAGGTGCTGCTGTAGTCCAGCTGCTGTTTTGTGCTTTGGGACAATCTGAATGCACATTTTGCAAGCCATCAGTAAAGCACAGTTGACAGGGACTCTTTGTGCTCTCATATCAATGAACACGGTTGAATTAAACTATTCCACATACTCTGGTAAATGTGATTTTCTATTGGGCTTAAACGCTTCATTTTAAACAATACTGGAAGGACATGATGGAGGTTACTTCCAATCATTGTCCAAACAAAAATCTAAAGTTTGCTGTCCGTAACAGTCACACATCTTTCCGTGGATGGAACATGCACTTACAAAGGATATACCTACCAAAAGCATTCAGAGTTTCATGGTAAATTGCAACTAGCTGATATAATTTATACTTGTTTGTGATTGCTCCATTTTTAGATAATTATAGTAGTTCCAACCTAATTATGCATGGTGGGACGGTATTGTTTCTAATTGAAGTAGTTGTTTGATCCCTGTTATGATAATTTCATTTAGTCCCATTTATTGCTGTAAGCATTTCTCTTAAGGTTTCGTCTAGGACATAGAATTCAGATTCATTACGGTATATACCTCGATCTTCTTGTCTAATACATTTCATACTTACAGCATGTATATTTATGAGCATCTGTCGTGTACCTCCGGTCATTGATATATACATACATATATATAATTATATATATATATATATATATATATATATATATATATATATATATATATATATATATATATATATATATATATACATATATATATATATATATATATATATATATATATATATATATATATATATATATATATATATATATATATATATATATATATATAATGCGTTTTATCTTCACAAACATGGTCAAATTAGCATCTATCGATTGAACTGGTATAAACATTTCTTCCCAAGGTTTTAGGTCAAACAGCACCTTCTTCATAGTATTTTCTTAAAGCTTTTTAAGTATCACGTAACATCTTTTATCATTATCTATTACCACTTCCACTGATATTTGCTCAATTAGTTGTATTGGTGGGGTTTACAAATTGATTTCCAGGACTTTGATCTGTCTCGATTGTTCTAGGGCTTTACTAATATCAGGGAGCTTGCAGATCAGTATGTTCATTTCATCAGAACTTATGTGAAAAAATCGCCATAGTTTTTCCGCATCATGATTATAAAACTGTTGTATATCATAGGCTACGTCTTTGTCTCTTATTGCGGTTAATGTAACAAGGTTATTTGAAAAAATCACAGCTGATTTTCTCGAACCTCGGGTCCATAGCTGTTCTTTTAAGGTCTAATGCAGGTTTAAACTGCCATCTGGTGGTTGTTGCATGAACGAATCGAAATAAACCTTGCCAGTGATACTCACAGATGGGTATGGTTGGTGTTATATGGATGAGCGTACAAAGGTCCCTCTATATGATATGGGGTATACCATGGCGTTCGGATCTCACTTCCAAAACGGTCTTTTTATTGAGTTGGAATGGAGTAGCCATTTTTAGGGTCTGTGTTTTTTCTTCTTTTAGATTTGCTCCTCGTGTAGATATGCTCTCTTTGACAGTGTCGGGAACAACAGATATCCACCTTCAAAACAGACTACTAACAGTCAATGACTTGGTGAAAACTCTTGGTGTAGTCTTAACTTGTCAGCAAAGTAGAGGTAATCTTGGTGTATGGCATTTTCTGTCTACTTATATAGTTTCGTGCTCACCGCTATTAAATTTGCAATTAGGCAGTAATAAACTGGACAACTTTGGAGGTGTCTGCTGACGTCATAGATGAGCGACCATAATTCTTTTGTGTATACAGATTATTGTATGATATTCGCAGCTCTGTTGCGACATGTTGGGATCTAGGTTCATTTATGAAGAAGACAGTTTTGTGAGACTCTTATACAGGCATGTACACATTTGGATGACAAAGAATTGTATCAAATGTGTATGGACATGTTTTAATTACAAAGTGTCCTAGATATACTTAGATAGACATGTTTTGATTAGAAACGAATTGATCCGATCTGTGATGATTGCTTGAAAAAAAACCTTTCTACTTTGAAAAGCACATTTTGATAAAAATTCACCCAATGCCCCTAGGCACATGGCGCTAAAAATGTGGTGAAACCTACTTTAGAAATACGATGCAAAGAGAAAGTGGGTCTGATTTAACTCTACCTGCCCCCCCCCCCCGCCCCCCAAAAAAAGGTCCCAATACATCTAAAGTTCCATTTTGTTTTTAATATTTAAGATCTACTATTTCAAAACACCCATGGTTGCATATTTTTTAATGGGGCAATAAAGGGCATCAAACTACTTTTGTGCACTTTAGATCTTGCAAGAATCTAAATTTGGACGGTTCTTAGAATCTTAGATACCATTCTGGTCTTGAAATCAACAACATCCTGTTAAAATGAATGAGAAGGAAATACAAATGCTTGATTGTGTAAAATCACCTAGGAGAGAATCCGTTGCAACTCTGAGATCGACTGTCAGCCTCCTTGTTCTTGTTTTGCCAGATAAACATCGTGGCCAATTTCAGATAGATCTTCGACCTCATTTGAGAGTAAAGACTTCCAATTATTGTCTTTGCAAAACAGGGATATACCTCAGTTGACAGTGTGTCAAAACTTGAGTTGACATGAGATGTTTAGGATAATGCAAAATTCCCATTAATTCAAATGGCCTGCTTGCAATTTAAAGGGACTATGGCGACTTCTACTTGCGTAAAAATGCTCCACACATAGGTACTTTTAAGAAGCTTCCTCCCACAGGGCTCAGTGACATAATTAAAAGGGAAGGGAAAGGGTCACTTGCATTGACCCATATTACACAACATCCTTCCTGCAGGTGAAGATTCTACATTTGAATTGATGTCTCTTACACAGGATGCAGTACGAGGTGTTTTTAAAACAGGCCGTTAGCATGCGGTCGTATGTCAATTTGGTTATATATATAAAAAAGAAAGTAAGGTATCTTTTTTTCCACAGGTTTTTGTATTATACGCCACAAGAGTGAAATTTCACCCCTGAATTGGTTGATTAAATTGTCGATGTCAAATGGAACACGTAGATGTTTCACTGTCTCCATATCACAATATCGTCTATTGGCTCTAGTATAAATTACTATAAAGCATAAGTAGCACTTTTTCTACTCAAGCATGTATCATCAGAGTTGTTGTGGTGACTGGAAATCCCGTACAATCAAGTATTTTGCAACAGAAAAAAAAAAAAAAAAACTAAACACCCCCCCCTAAAAAAAACCCAAAAACAAAAACGAAAAAAAAAAAAAAAAAAAAAAAAGTGGTGACTGGAAATCCCGTACACTCAAGCATTTTGCAACAGAAAAAGAAAAAAAAAAACAAAAACAAAAAAACAAAACAAAACTCCCCCGCCCCCCTCATTGGCCTGCTTTATATATGTGCCATCTTTCATGGTATATGCAGGTCTAAGTGGGCGCGGCTCACCCATACAAATGAAAGGGCTGCTTACAAGATTGGCTCGTGTCAGAAATAAATAAACAAATAAATAATAATAATAATAATGATAATAATAATAATAATAATAATAATAATAATGATGATGATGATGATGATGATGATGATGATGATGATGATGATGATGATGATGATGATGATGATGATGATGATGATGATAATAATTTGCAGAATATTGTAGCAAAATGTGCATTGTCATGCGTATTTACATCTCGAGAATTACCCTTTGCCTGAACAGAAGAATTGACAATTAACAATGCTCCCGGTGAATACCTGAAGCGTGAAAACGGATATATATATATATATATATATATATATATATATATATATATATATATATATATATATATATATATATATATATATGTGTGTGTGTGTGTGTGTGTGTGTGTGTGTGTGTGTACGTGTGTGTATATGTGTGTGTCTTATATGCATAAACGTATAAACAATATTTATGTAGGGACATTAAACATCTCTTAAATCTTTGACATTTGGCGAATGACTTGATATTGTGATTTTAAACCATGTAAATGCTGTTTTTCTTATGCATTGAACCACAGAGAGTGATGGGACAAGCCAGTGCCTTATCATAAATGCCTAGCTGAAAAAAATGAAAAATTGCATTCTATATTCCTTTTCAATTTTGGCTCAGCTGGCTCATCAACCAGCAGAGCTTATGCTATCCCTCTTTGTCTGTCGCCAATACACATTTTTGACCCAATTTCCAAAATCTTTAACCAGATTCACTTCAAACTTGGCGGGTGGCAATGTACCATGAATAGGTCTCTACCATATTTGTTCACATGGTCACGCTCTGGTGAAATTTTTGAAATTTTAATTCTAATGCTTTTTCCCAGTTTTTTGGGGGGATGTGTCGGTAGGTGGGGCAAGTCTTAAAATTCATTCTCCACAACCGGTCACCAAATTAATTTGATATCGCAAAGGAACTCTTTCTAGGTACTCCTAGTGCATTATTTGTTCACCGGGTGGCGCTACTTTTGTGTTATTTTATTTTATTTATTTATTTATTTATTTGTTTATTTTTTTTTTTGTTATTTTCGATTTCTTCTCGGAAACTACCTTCTAGATTCACTTCAAACTCTGTGCCAATTTTCGTGTAGAGGAACTGCACCAAGTGGGCGCGAACGGATAGCTTCAAAGATTTTTTTTCTTTTTCCGAGGCAAGCCATGGGCAATGACAAGTGTGAACATGAAAATATGGATCTAAAGACTTCCCTTTTCCATGGTCATCTTCCCGACATTTAGTTAACAATGCTGGGTTATATATCTTCATAAACAATGTGGATTTTGATAAACTGGCTAAATTAGTCCTGTCTTAAGTTGGGTTTATTGTGTTTGCAGTATTAATCCTAGTTGTTGTCATGGACATTTCTTTCGTTTCTGCTTTCTGGGAGGACTGCACATGGCTAGATACTAATATGCAACGGAACAAGTTACACATATAATTTCTGAAAGTACTGTCGATTAAGCAGTAGAAAAAAAGTTGATAGCATTATTGGTAATGTATAACAATTCAAATATAGCCACAAGAAAAGTAGCAATCATTCTGGGTGTGTCAGTTGACAGGCTACTCCGGGCATGGTGCACAAAGAGGGCTATGCTGTAAGGTAGTCGCAATATAAAATACATCGTGGCTACAACAATGAGCATTTTCGTCAGCGCAGCTTCCCTAGCTTCCTGAGAAGTTTGATTGCGCTGCAACTGACCCTCAAGCTGGTTTTTCTGTTCTGCTTGCAAACGTTTCAGTTTCTTGACAAGCAATGCAGGAAAGACTCCCACTAGTAAAGCCGGAATAACCAAGCCACCGATCCGAAGAACCACCAAGTTCCAAACTTGATGCTCGTCTGGTTTTCGCTTTATGCATAAAAAGCCAGCTGGAGATTTTTCAAGGGTCCAAAACGGAAATAATGATATTGATACACATACTAGACCTGTTACCAAAATTACAATTTTTGTTTTAAATGGTGTTGATATGCGGGCCATTTTCAAGGGGAATGTCGCGGTTAGGTAACGCTCTGTTGTTACCCACACTGTAAGGTAACACGAAAACAGCTGACCAAAGTATCTCGTGCTAATTAGAAGTCCACACATCATAGATGCAACATATATAGTTACATTTGGTGGTCTTAATATTTGTGACCACACAGGGATCTCCGCCAACAAATATATGTTGTCTGCAAAGGCCATGGCAATTAAGTGGTGGCCCGTTGTTGTCTTACTCATAGGAGAAAATATTATGATGACAACAGTAAGTGCGTTTAAAAGCAAGCCAGGTATCATAATGAAGGGCTTAGTATACAAGTTAATATAAATAGCATAACGGCTCAACCAAGTCCATATCGTAAAATATAATTTTGGTTGTCGTTGGAGCGTTTCAAGTATATAATATTTATATTAAATTTAAATTATAAGTATATGAAGTATATAAATTACACAAACAATCCATTGGAACTTTAAAAATACACATAAAGATGATATGAAAAGGAATTTTAATATCAAAATTTCTGAAGAGCACTCCTCTATTCCAAATTTATTTGGCATACTCAAATTACTTGCCTCCTAAGCAGACTTTCTTGGGGCGATTCACTATGTTGGCCCCCAGCGAAAGTCTGCCCGGCCGTGTCGCAATACCATTTCAAGAGGCAATTAGCAGATCTGGCGATAACGTTGTCAGGCGCCGCTGGGCCAATGAATTGAACTTCGCTTGTCGTGAAAGTTGCCTACTGCATTATTAATGAGCTGTGCGTCGTCCAATCAGATGCGAGCAACACGTCACTTCCCACACAGCAGTCAAAATAACTCCACGAGGTTGAGGACCCAAGGGAATAATCCAATTGACACCTTCTCAAACGTGGTTTACCTGCTTGTGTATCTGTGGCTCACTGGAGTAAAAGATGTCAGACTGGAACAGGGTGCTGTGTATTGCGATGGGAAATGTTCCCGGTATCACCTTCACCCAGAATACAAGACGACACCCCTAACTTGCTCAGTTTTTGCTGATGAGATTTCATTAGACTTCCGAGCGGGCAAACTAAGATTACTACAGGTTTGGCTGGAATAGGCGTTTTCCGTTTCACCAGGTCAGGTATTAGTTGGAATGTTTCTTCTCAACAATAACATTAAAATTTAAATAATGCTTGCTCCTGGTGTTTGGTCGCCAGATAATTTACTCCCATCTCTTGCCAACAATCCTCAAGAACTTCGCGGAATTTTTTCTCATCAATTTTTTTCTTTTTTTCCGTGACACTGACCCTGTTCGTAGGCAGCTAATTTAGTAATTACAACTGGGCTGAGTGCGTAACACAGTTGCCGTACATGGCAGAACAGTAGATGGATTCAGGGGTCACATCAAGCTTGCGTCCTGCGTCATAGACGCAAAAAATAAAGAAATGACGCCTGGAAATTAATAAAACATTGTCATTTTGCATCTCTGTGGACGCACGCACAAAAACGCGATGCATTTTTGAAAGATTCAACTGCACAAATTACCCCAAGCGGTCACGGTGTCTTGTATCGACCATTATCAATCTCGTGATTATTTATTATACTGATGGAATCCTCTGATGTTCGTCTTTCTATGTAACAAACTCTCTTATTTGCTAAGAAAAAATATTCGTGGGGTATCCCTCCAAAAATTTGCCAGAATGGGAATGGATGGACGTCACTTCACCTCATTATAAATGCTGAGAGCACTTCCAGGCTCCTCATTGGGTGGATTTGATCACGTACCCCTCACTGTCCAATCAAATTCGTTGTTCCCCATGTGCTTGTCTCATGTCCGCAATGTTGGGAAGGTACAAGTCGTATCACGCAAAGATTATTGGACTAAGATGTTAAATTTTCAAATCACATTTTCACCAAGAAGAGTTCCATCGAAAAAACCTAGACCCAGATAAAGGCACGAGTGAAAATTCATTACGGACGGCAAGGAAAATACGCAGATTAGTCATCGCAAGGTTACACGTGAACATGGACCTATATAGTATTATCGGATAATAGGTCCATGACGTGAGCGAAGCGAAATTTTGCATAAGCCGGCCTAACAGCGTAACACGATGTTGTTCATCACTGTCTCCGTTGGTTCACGTGGTTATTGGTGTTTTTGAAACAAAATTTGGTTGTTTTGATTTCATTGAAATGTTTGAATGGAACAAATCTGTAGGAATTAAAAAAAATTATGATCGAAGGCCGGAAAAATGTGTAGCGGAAAACCATGCCTGGGTGCATGCCCGTCACAGCCTGTGTACACTCGCTTGTGTGTTGCACGGCTTGTGGGCCTGCCGTGTTGCTTGGTGAATTAAGTGACCGCAATTAAGATCAGACTCTTAACACCGCCTACGGTATCAAATTTTTCAGGTATATTGAAATAGAAAGTGCACAGAAATATAAATCATATAATTTCTGACAATTTCGTCACGTGGAATCAATCGCAAAAATAACAGAGCCCGGGCATGTTCAAGCACGCATGCCGCTTGTTGTGCAAGCGAGTTAAAAAAACTGTCCGGTGGCACAAGTTGGCATATTGGTAACTTTTTATTCAATCTTAAATTTTATAATAATGAGTTACCTACGTGAGCATACAGACCCTGTGTTATGTCCGTTTCCACGCTTAAGTTAGATGCATGTTTTATATATTTATCATTGTGATATATGTTAATTATACCAAATAAAATCAATTAATCAAATTACATCAAATGAAGTTCAGTTTGCACAATTTCAGACTGGACCCATAGATTCAGTTCATGGACCCACTATTTTTCCTGAAAATGG
Source organism: Hermodice carunculata (assembly GCA_964020975.1). Taxonomy (NCBI): domain Eukaryota; kingdom Metazoa; phylum Annelida; class Polychaeta; order Eunicida; family Amphinomidae; genus Hermodice; species Hermodice carunculata. The sequence goes on along the minus strand of OZ026616.1, from coordinate 56,250,179 downwards.
AGAAAGATGGGTCCAACGGACCCACACTGAAAAATCCTTTATGTGACCCCTGCTGGATATCGCACAGCAGAGGTGTTAATCCCGTTACCCTCATTATGTTGTTGCACCTTCCCAGCAGGTGAACCCAAACGGTATATTGAGCAGCGTGTGGTCAATACCCACTGGGCCGTGTAATAGCCTGGAAACAAAATGGCGCTCACAGAGTCACTATCCCACAATCCACTGCGCGCATCCCCACACCTGGCCACTCGCTGGCTGCGATGCCAGGACGGCGCTGCCTGTTTCCAGACAGTGACGCTGCCAAAAAAAGGCAGACGTTCGCTGGGGGGTAGTAGACCGCCAAGAACGGATGTTTAGCAGGCAATCAAATTACATAAAAAAAAACTTTTAAATCTAGATTCATAGCTGGTGCTTCAAAATGTACAACAAAACAATTATCAAAAGAAGTAACACTGTTTTGACTGCAATTAAGAATAAAATATTACCCAAATACTGTAATGCCATTTCAAGAATCTGTGAATATATTGCTTTTGGGGGTATTAGCTATTCCTGAGATTTTAGGAAAAAAAAAAAAATGAAATCTAAAAAATATCAAATGTTTAAATGTTTTACACTGTACACAAATCGACCCATAGATGAAGTCAAACCTTTTCTCCTAGAACCAGTCAGCAAAATGTTAAAACAAATATTGATAAGTATCAATTCATTGTCAAGGAAAGTTGTTGATTGCACAAAATATGTTAAAAATCAACATTAAATCTCACACCACTGAAAATTTCATAGACGCAATGAAATTTCTTTTGGATAATGTTTTTGTTAAATGCGGCCCATTGGTTTTCAACACATAAAAGACTTTACAATGGGTAGCAACTTCTCCCTATTACCTGCAGATTTATATTCAACCTGGACTGAATTTAGGTATATGGGAACTTTGAAGAAATGGGACTTTCAAATGGCCATAAAATTATCAGATAACACAAAAAATATTGATGACGTTGTTTGAGGAGTGGGTGTCATCATGGAGTTTGTTTTACATTTCTGGTGCAACATGTCCATTGTTGCAGTCCTTGTTAGGATTTCCCTTGGTTTGTACAGGTGGTCTAGCTGCAAATGTTTATTTTACAATCACTGGGACTGAATATAATGCCCTATCTTGTTTCCACTTCAGTAATACACTGGCGGGTGGTTTAACCATGATAAGTTGTCCAGGTAGAAAAGGTACATATTGGTTCAGGGGTAAGCCGATGTGTTCTTATCTGAACCTGTACTATACAAATTTAGTAATTACGTTTTTTTGACAGGTATACTTCTTTCATAATGAAGCTCGCCATTTATAAGCAAAACTTCTCGTATTTAGCTAATTCATCATTTGCACCGTTCCTATCTATTCATTATTATGTGGGTTGTCTTTGCTGAATATTAAGCTAAGACAAGGAGCTGCTACTCGGGAGAGACAGGTACGGGTGATAGGCTCCGAAACATGTTGAGTAGTTACCCGCTGAAAATTTTACAGAGGAACGTTTGCAATATGGACAATAGTAATTCCATATGTATATAGGTCAGACAGGGACAGGTTAGCCTATGGAGAGTAAAGAGTTTAGCCTGTCGAATAGGGTAATGACTACTAGAAAGTAGTGCTGGGCAAAGAGACACAAATAGAATTGCTTGTACAAAATTTCATTGAAACTGCTAAAGAAATTTACCCAAAAGATACCCCTTTGGAAGGTAAAAATTGAGATGGTTTCAAAGAAGTGTTTGGTCACTAGTTGCATCAAAGTCTATCACAAAATGGTAAGCTTCACTTCGAAGTAACAGACTATCCTTTCCGAGACAATAAGGTTTCCGAAGCTATTGGATATGATACATTTTTTTCAGAAAGTGTGATATTTGGACGTATTTTTTTCTAAAATTCAGGAGTTTGCAAATAAAACCAAATATATTTACAATAAACTGAGTCACGAGGATTTTAAGATGGAATTTTTAAGATGGAGTTTTGATCAAATATATCTACAATAATTATCGATATTTTATACTTGCGCCTTTTGCCACTTAGTTTTATCCTTTGGCATCATTCTGCTTAATATTCACCTTTCAGATGATTTTAGGCTAGCTTGTTTTCTGTTAGGCTCACCCCTAGGGGCAATTGATAGCAAGGTATAGCCTACGAAAGTCACGAGCTTCCTTAAACGTACTTGATATCTGGTGAAGCAAAAAAAAAAAAATAGTTTGATTGTATTTTCTTGACTTATAAACTAATGACTTTCATTCTTTTCTGACTTGCCCTACAAATTTTGCTGTTAATATCCAAAAGTTGTTAGAAAGTTTGACTGCAATGATTTTACAAATTTAAGACTTGCCTGTCTTGCTACTTAATCTTATCGTTTGGTATCATTCGCTTTTAATATTCACTTTGAGACATTTTAGGCTTACATGTTTTCATGAAAGTTTACCCCTGTGGGCTATTGGCAGCAAGCAGCTATCGACTACATTTACAAGTTTGCCTAATTGCACCTAAAGTCTGGTTTAGAAAAAATATATTTTGGAAAACATGTTTTTGACTTCAATGCTAATGACTTTCTTTTTTGTCTGACATGCCTAATACATATTTTTGAATGTCCAAAATTTACTCAAATTTGACAATATTTAGTCAAATGTCACAAACCAGACCCATTAATTTTGTGCCAATGACTCAGAGCTGGCGGCAAAATAGTGCTTTATTGTTTGCAGACTCTCAAAGTAAGGAGTAGGTGTCATTATGGGGTTTGTTTTACATTTCTGGTACAAGATGTCCATTGTTGCAGTACTTATTAGGCCATTCCTCGGTTTATACAGATGGACTAGCTACAGTTGTTTATTTTCCAATCACTGGGATTTAATGTCATGCCCCAGTATCCTCTTCAGTTATACAATGGCAGTGGGTTTAATTATGATATGCTGCCCAGCTAGAAAGGGTACATACTGGTTCAGAGGTTTGTCAGATTGTTCGTACTAACTATACAAATATAGTAATTATGCTTGGCTGGACAAGTATTCGCCATTCAAAATGAAGCTCTGCATTAGTAATCAAAACGTATTTAGCTAATTCATCATTCGCCATATGCATATTTATTCATTATTATGTGGGTCGTTTTTGTTGAATATTTAGCTGAGAGGAGTAGCCGCTACCTAGAGACACTGGTACGAGTACAGGCTCCGAAACGTGTTCTGAGCAGGGACTTGCTAAAGACCCTTTACTTTACTTTTACTGATACAGCCTGTGTCAAAATTCCACAGAGGAATGTTTCCAATATGGACAGTGGTACTTCCATATGTATAAAGGTTAGACAGTGACAGGTTTGCGCATGGAGAGTAAAGAGTTCAGACCGTGAGGATGGGAAATGACTATTAGGGAGTGGTTCTGGAGAAAAAGACACAAATACAATACTGCATATTGTTAATGTCAATAAATGGGAACTGCATGGGTAGCCCATATGCAACTGATACAGGCACTCCAAAATAAGTCCCAGCTCTGCTGAGACCAAGATCACCTTCAGCTAAGCTAGGCTGAGCATACCTGAGTCACAGGTAAAGTTGAGCTGGTAGTATATGGATATGAGTGAGAAAAAACATGTATCATAATGCCCTAGGTTTACACAGATTTTACCGAAGTATATCTGCACCAAGTTTCAAGTAGCTGTAGAGCTTGGCTTTAAAAAATTCCATAAGATCCACATGAGCTCTTGATTTCCCATATTAACTATGCTAACATGCATGTTTATTGGTTAATTCATTTTTTTTCGCATTTAGTTTCAAACTCAAGAAACAATAGTAGCGCGGCTTCATATTATACTGCCAAAGGCGATCATATCAAGTTTTTATACCAACGAAAGTTGAAGAGTGTACATTATATGAACTGGCAGAAAAGTGGAAAACTAGACACGTAAAACTTGTATGGCAAAAAATTGTGTGAGCAGCCCACATTAAGCTTACCTTGGCTCACTCAGAATAAGTCTGAACCTGTAACAAGATGTGTAAAGGTATGACAGCCTTATAAAAAGGTGTGTAAAGCTTCAGCAGCCTTCACAGAGCTAATAATGCTACAGGTAGGCCTAGTTTTTCTTTAAACTGGTGATATATGTATTTGTGTTATCCAGATGCAATACATAGTAATTACGTTTTGCAAAAAAAATCTTTTAATCTATTAGGTAAATGCTTTATTATTCACTCCATGTGAACGCCATTTGTGGTTTGAGATCTAAAATTTTTGGCAGAGGTTTTTGGATGGTTATCCGGCAAGGGGAAATCTGCATATCGAATATTGTGAAAGTTGTTGTAGGCAAGGACAATTCAATTTCAGCGGGCACATTTTTCTATTCTTTGGGCATATAATCTGACGCGTTACTACGTCATTCTTCTTTACTAGTAATCCAGATCCTGACATGCAATTTTGCACCTTTGGTCAACAACAATGTAGGCTTATTGTCTGCTTTAGTGAAATATATATTGATATCATAATTCACGTTCGACAATACTCAGTCGGTAATATGAGCATCACTTCTAGTTTAAATATCTGATTGAATCTGTTAATTTGTTGGGATTGAATATACTGATTTTCACACTACCGTTACGCGAGACTAATATGTTGCAAAAATGCTGACAGAACAGATTTTGACAGTCATATATATCTGTCCAGGGTAGCATGAAATAATATGAATGTAGCAAAATACGTTTATGCCACCTTCCAGAAGCATGAATTCTTTCTCCATATGGCGATTTGTAGACTGATACTCTGCAAGCGTGGTAATAGTTTGTGATGAAATGAGCACATTTCACTCGAACAAAGAATGCGAGAACAAGAGCCTCAGTGGTAAATGCTAATTGTTTCAGTGGTATTTGATGTGCATAATGTGAGTTTAATATTTGTTTCTCTTCTATGCAAGTTATATTGTTAAATGAAGGTCAGCTGATTTGTGAATGCACGATTTTATGTAAGATAGAAAACCCCTCCATAATTCTACACAAAATACAATGCCGCATACCAGCCAGTTTTAAGTGACACTAAACATTATACCACCGGATGTTCACAGGAAATAGGTCATCATTTTTTCTTGAATGATCAATGAAGTCTGCAGATGCATCCACATTTCCCTGTTGTGATTTTGTAGATTTGCTGCATTGCACCCCACTGTGGCCTGACTTCCTTAATGCATGTTAATTGCAACTGAAATCAATCTGCAGTAGCTACATTCTTGTGCATAATGACTCCACCAAGAATGCCATAAATATTTCAATGTTGAGTATTCGCACAAACAATCTCATCTTATCCTTACTTGCCTTGAATAGCTGGACGAGAGAGACTTAAGTAAAGATAACTTCTGCACCTATGCCGATAGCTTCTTGTTTTTCAATTGATGACACTGGCAGATTTTACTGTAACAAAGAATGTTTCTGCTGAAAAGTTGAAATAAGTTAAACATAAACCTAAACGAAAATGTTATACTAAACTTTGTATCAGAAGTGAAAATAGTTATTGTGTTTACGGTGACGCTACTTTCCGTAAAAGTCTTGCAACGATTAAACTGTTTTTAACAGACCCGTAGCAGCAATAAATTCCAGCTTTATTTCGAGTACCAACTACTTTGTTCTCAACTTGTTGCTATTATTTTGCGCTTGATAGGGACTAATACTAGTGTGCCAACATAGAATATTGTTTCAAATTAAATTTAGCGGATGGCCAAAGTGCTGCATTCATATTTTAGAACAACCAGCCTATTAATCAAGAGAAGCTCTATACACAGCTTGCAGCTGGGAGCAAAGGACCATTCAACTTATCAAATATCTTGCACAAAAAACCAGCGTTTAAAAAGTTAGAGTAACGAGCCACCAGTCAGTATTGTAATATTTCATATAAAAGTTAATGGATTTAACTGGTTGTTTTGGCATTACATGTATTAGTTTCACATAGCAAGCCTGGATGAATTTAAATGATATTTGTATATATATATATATATATATATATATATATATATATATATATATATATATATATATATATATATATATATATATATACATATATATACATATATACACACATATATATATATATATATATATATATATATATATACGATGATATGTTCTTCTATGTTAAGTTCAGGTTTTAGTCTTTGCTTTGGCACTCTTTCAATGAAATATTGATTATTAAGTCAAAGTGACTATATCTTTCTTGCTATATCCTGATACATATCTTGTGGAAAGTGTTTCATAAAATATGTGTATTTGTTAAAGAGTATTAGCGTGAGCGTGATAATGCACATCTTGTGATAAATGTGACCTGAACAAATGTGTGTCTTGTACAGAAACAATGTGTCGCAAAGTTACTCTAGGGGTCCATTTTAATTTATATTGCTATACATTCACTTCAGTTTGTTGAAAATGTCTAAACTTACATGTCAATTGTAGTTTATCCGTCACGCCAGAATAAGGTGTTTGAAAACAGAAGTGACTGGGTTTTCTGAGTCTTCCCAATGTGTACTCTCATGAAAAAACACTCGACAAAACAGTTCTCAGAGGCGTCTATGTTATTGGCTTGTTTGAGATAAGCCGTTATTTTTGAATGAATGTATGGATGGTAGTTGTACACAACTACTGAGCTAGCCTAGTCAAGTTAATTTCCATATGGTCTCTAAGATTCTGTCACATAAATGGATTGGAGGGCACGGGGGTGGGGTGGGGGTTGCTACCAATCCCAAATCAGCATTTCTGGTTTGGGTGTCTAGTGTTTGCAGGCATCAGCTTAGATTTACATTTTGAGATATCTCTTTAAAATGGCACAATGCATTTCTGACACAATGCATTTCTGTGCACAAGACACTGACAGGCAAAGTTAGCTTTCAGACAGATTACACATGTCATTTGTATAATCTTAAATGAGTAAAGTAGGAGCAAGAAACATTGAGGTGAAATACTCTAGCCTTTTTACATCCTCCACACACATCATATCTATCTATCTATCTATCTATCTATCTATCTATCTATCTATCTATCTATCTATCTATCTATCTATCTATCTATCTATCTATCTATCTATCTATCTATCTATCTATCTATCCATCTATATTCCATCCATCCATCCATCCATTCATCCATCCATCCATCCATCCATCTATCTTTCTATCTATCTATCTATTTTTATGTCTGTCTGTTTGTCTGTCTTTCTGTCTATCAAGATATGTACCTATCTATGCGTGTATACATACACACACACACATATATATGTATATATATATATATATATATATATATATATATATATATATATATATATATATATATATATATATATATATATAGTTATAGTTATATATATATATATGTATATATATGTATACCCCCTCTTTGTAGGAGATTATCTTTCAATTGCAACCTAATATGAATACATGATCGCAATAATAACATTTATTTTATCACAAATAAAACGAAAGGGAAACAAAACTCCATTAAGAGGCCTAATAACATTATCATGCACAACTTTTAGAGTCATATTTATTTAACCAGCAAAAATTGTGCTCCCCCACATAGGCTGATGTTCTATCAAGTAAGGTTAATCGTTACAGGTGAATGTGAACATGCCATATGGGTGAGTTGTCATTTTTGCTACAGTGTGCAGTTCCGAATCATTTAGAATTCTTCTTTAACTAATTAGAAATATAATGTAAACAGCTATCTAATTAACAGCACATTTGTGCAATCCTGTTGGTCATAAATCATTTAAGGTTCTCTGCTAACCATTTGAGATTACAGGAAACAGAACAAAATCACAGAAAATTAGAACAAGGCAAATATGGATATGCTATGATGCATTCCCACAGCTTAAATTGAGTAAGGTTAATGTCTAATAACTGTGATTAACGAATCGTAGTGTCCAAATATGTAGTCACAAGGGTAGCAACGCTAAGGCAGATGTGGCTCAATGGTTCTTTATGGTGAAGGCTAGAGGACTTTTGAGTCGATTTGTCGACTCGCTCGCATTGTTCAGACAGAAGGCCTCTGAAAATTGGATGAGTAACAAGGAAAATATTTTTGCCATGCGCCAGAAATTATTGTACACAAGACTACGACACAGACAGCCAGAGCTGTAATGTTATAATGCTATTCCGACCATGAGGTAGTTACACCAGTGTAGGATGAAGCCACATTAATTTACCATGCTTTAACAGCTTGCGTAACATCAGTTCATTCTGAAGCTGAAAACCTGCTCGGCTGAGCTCAGTCTGGCATCTAGTTTGACGTGAGTATAGCTAAGTACAGTGAGCATGGGCTGTACACGCACTGCTAAAAATGGCATGAGATTAACTTCATAAGTGGTAAGTCCAAAATTGCACTCAGGAGATAAAATACACAAATATTCATGAAAAATTTCATATCAGTACACCCAGATGTACAGTGCAAATTTAAAAAAAAAAAAATAACAGTCGGTAGCAGCTACTATAGTGTTCCAGTAATTCCAATAAACATTCTTCTGTACACACCTTCCATGTATTGTTTGTTTTTTTGTTTTTGTTTTGTTTTTGTTTTTGTTTTTGTTTTGGTTTGGCTTTTTTTTTTTTTTTTATTTTATTTTATTTTTTTTGGGGGGGGGGGGTGCAAATATTTACAATGAAACAAACATTAGCAGCAGAGAAAAAAAATAGAATAACCTACCCTGATAAGTATTCCTAATCACTACACAACCTGACTCATGACTGTACTGCTTGATCCAGACGCACCAGAAAACAAACTTTATTGAAGAGCAAATCGCAGACCTAGCTTTTCGTATTCATTTGATTGACAGCAGCCAAAGTGAATAGTTCACACAAACAAACTGAACGAAATCAAAATGGCGTAATCTTTGGGTTACGGACAAAAGAAAAGTCACTTCATATGAAATCTGATGTCGTCCCTGCCATGAATATTATATTGGAACACTTATACATTGGAATTATTCTGGTGACACCACCACTGAAAATTTACTCCGGTTACTATTAAGCCATATGTGAACGACTTATATTATATATATATATATATATATATATATATATATATATATATATATATATATATATATATGTATATATATATATATATATATATATATATATATATATATATATATATATATATATATATATATATATATATATATATATATATATATATATATATATATATATATATATATATATATATATATATATATATATATATATATATATATATATATATATATATATATATATATATGTATATATGTGCATATAAATAATATCTACAATTTGATGGGGATAATGGTATGGAAAAAAGTACATTTAATCATTATTGCAATAGATCACTCTAGTGTGTTGCATACAGGTATGTACACTTATTATCTGGAAGTTGGGTTATCCTTTACATATCACTAGGCACATCTTATGACATGGTGTTCTGGTGCAAAGAGGTCACTGCTGAATGAAAACTCAAAACAATAACCACCTGGATCCACATTACTTACAATGCAAATTACACTATAGAGCTTGTACGAATCATCAGTGCAGATAGTCGAGCACCGTTGTACTCAGTTTTGACTGCAACACATGGCACAAAGGGAAAGACGTCACCTCAGCAACGAATTGTCTAGAGGCATGGACATGTGGCAAGCTGGTGCAACTCAGATGGCTGTTACAGAGCAATTGGGTGTAAGTCATAGCGTGGTCTCTGGAGCTTGGATGTGCAATGAAGACCACATCAGGGTGGCACAACGACCTGTTGTTGGCTGTCAAAAAGTAACAACTCCCCAGTAGGACCATCTTTTCATTAGACATGCAAAAGCCAATAGGTTCCAAACGGCATCTCAATTAAAAGATTTCTTTCAAGAGTCAGAAGGACGTGTTCTATTCCTCCAAACAGTTAGGAACAGACTGTATGATGCTGGACTGCATGCTCGAGTCCACCTGTTTCAATTCCTCTTATTGACCATCGAAAGGAAGAGAGGACTTAGTGGGCATCGAGGCATTTGCAGTGGACACGGGAGGGTTGGAATAGCATTGAGTTTACTGACAAATCCAGATTTTGCCTGGATGCCACGAATAGACGTGCTAGAGTGTGGCGACACGCTTGAGAGTTTACCTCTGCAAACGTTGTTCAACGTGACTGCTGTGGAGGGGCCTCAGGAATGGTTTGGGCAGGGATCTCTGTTGCTGGACACACATATTTGGTCAGCATAAATAGTACACTGGGCAGCGTCCAGGATATCCTGAATCCTATAGTGTGCCAACTTGCATGAGCTATCAGGGATACGTTTTTGTCAATGGACGATAAGGCAAGACCCCAATTATACACGGATTGTGACACAATACCTGGAAAGCAAGATTATCAAGAGAATGGATTGGCCAGCTCATTCACCGGTCTTGACTCCAACTGAGCATGCATGGAGCATAATGCCACTGCAAATCAATGCAATATATATACACACACACACACACACACACACACACACACACACACACACACATATATATATATATATATATATATATATATATATATATATATATATATATATATATATATATATATATATATATATATATTCCTTTTCGTTTCTGTTTGTTGGTAAGACAGTGCTTGGCCAGACACAGATGTGCACTCAAGCAACTTACACATGTAGTTTCACAAAGAACGACCAGCTCAGATGTAAATGAAAAAAAAAAAAAAACAGTTCACCATCAGGAATGAGTAATGAGAGGAATGTGCTGGCGCAACCCAGAACACTGCGGCCTGATCTCTGGATACTGATGATATGGCAGTCTATAAGGGCACTTGACTTCTTAGGATATGACCTTACCCTCCCACGTGTTTTGGGTGTGGCAGGAATAAAGGTTTTGTGATCAGTGATAGCCCCAAAATGTGTGAACATTGAAAATAAAAACGTCTGGAGAGAATGGAAGAAAAATAATTTACAGCAAGTATCCCATTCATAGCCAAAAGTAACCCAAAATTAAATCAAGTGCATACATTATCAGGTAGTCAATTATAGCATATTTGGGATATTCTGATCTAAAGATAAACCAGATGGTAAAACTCTATCACATTTTCGCTTTGACATTTACTTCAATACTAAGAATATATATATATATATATATATATATATATATATATATATATATATATATATATATATATATATATATATATATATATATATATATATATATATATATATACAGTAAAACCTGTCTATTGCGGACACCTGTGGTTCTGGCAAAAGTGTCCGCAACAGACAGGTGTCCACAATAGGCAGGGGCTGAACTTTTGGGATCTCAGAGTACATTTGTATCAAATGAGGTAAACTTGTATAGACTGTCATAAAATATGCACATGTGTACCCATCTTATTCCATTTAATCATTATAATGAAAAAACAAGCAAACTTAAAGTTAGATAACTTTATAACATTGCAACAACACAAATTTTAACCAGTATAAATGGCTGAAATATACTTAACCAGTACATGTTCATGTATGAACATAATGTTAAGTTCGCGTTTGTTATGTAAAGCCTTCTTGCACAATTGATCATACAGCATTTGCTCTCAGTTTTTTGTACATTATGCCCCTGACACTTTACTCAAAATCATCTTAACTTGGGATTTTACAGTTTTTATCTTTTAAGGGAAAAATTGTGTATGTATGGGCTTACCAGGCTAAGGACAGTTTGCATATTTTTTTTTTACTAGCAGAAAAGAAACAAACATACCAGAGGGATATCTGTATAACTGTATGTGCCATTGTTACAAATTGTGACTAATTCACATGAGTCTCAGTGGGTCCTTTGTTTTAGGCTTAATGATTGATCTATGGAGCTTAATTGTTTGATAGACAGAAAGTGTGAGCAACCTGACTCAACAGTCCTGAGCACCAGTGCTCAGAGACACCTGGCATGTTTGTTGAGGCATTGCAGCCTGACTGCTTGGCTGAGTGACCTTAGTATGTGTTACAGGCCACTGAACAATGGATTAATTAGTCTTTGATTCCAGCTTAACATGCACTGCATTGTTCAGGCATTACAACTTGGAACATAACAAGTTGCAAAAAATGCATTGATATATTGTGTCCGCAATAGACAGGTTGTTTTTGCATTTGGTACCCCAAAAAGTGTCCGCAATACACAGTAGACAGGTGTCCACTGTAGACAGGTGTCACCAATATGAAAATGACTTAAAAAAATTCGGTTCTGGCCAAAACTGTCCGCATTAAGCAGGTGTCCACAGTAGACAGGTGTCTACAAGGACAGGTTTTACTGTATATATATTGAAGTACAAATACACTGTATTGTACGATAAAAAAAGAGAGAGACAGAGAGAAAAAACACTTCATATATGTGTCAGTCCTATCACATTTTGGAACCGAAATGGCTAGCCATGACCAAATTATCGACTGCTTTATATTGTTAAACATTTTACCTTCGTTCTCAATTTCAATTCAACAGCAAGAGCAATGTTAAGTACTACAATAAGAATAGATTCAAGAATAACCAAAACATCAACATGCATCTTGCAATACCAATCTGGAGAAATTCATTTCACCCCTGACTTGAGAGGGCAGTCACAAAGTGCAACTTCTGGTTTTAAACCAGTCCTGTCAACCTTTGGAATATTCTTCCTTTACTACAAACATTATATTGTTTCCAAGACATATCGGCCTTACCGCCAACAACTTAAAATGTATTACTTGCAACAAAGACTAAAAGAGACATGGTAAGCATGCCACATTTTGGTCTTCAAAACTAATCATTCAGGTCAGCTGAACGATATAGAAGAAAGCGTTAAGAAATAATGGCCTATCAGCAAACTTTCCATATAAATCAGTTTAGTTACAATCAGACGAAGCAGATCTTTTAATGGGTCGAACGCTGTATTTTTTAATAAGTGGTTCATGGACTTAACCTTTCTTGTGTCTATTGACTCAAATGTTACGAAAACTGCAATCCATATTCCCTCACTCAACAGGCGGCCTGGCCCCTTTTATTTAACTTGACTTTCTATGAAGGTTTGCTTTGTGTCAACGCAAAGGCTATAGTAGCATCACATAGTTAAACATAAGTCCGAAAACACAGCTAGGGTGGCAATAAACCATCAGGTCTGCAACCAAAGAAAACACTGATCTATTTTCGGAGCAAATAAGAACGATTTTGATATGAAGTTTTAAGTTAGGAGGGGATTTGGACACTGAAACGGTTCATATTTTAACAACTTGAAGAGCTGAGTTGCATAGCGCCCGACTTGGCGCTATGCAGTTCAGCTTGTGTTAAATTTTGTATATTATCAGCGTGTGCTAAAACTGGTAGCAAAGTTTGCTGGCCAAATGGTTTCTTTCGGCAATGCACAGCTTAGTGGATCACTTAGAAATCATGTTATGCTTCAAGTACAAATTGGAGGACAAACGGCATTTGAGGTTCTGTTCTCTTTGGGAATTGTGTTTTAAGGAATATGGCAACATACATTCAACTTTAACCTCAATGGCAAAGCCCCAAATTGCATACGTGTGTGCACAGATTCCACCTCTCCAGCTGTCTGTATATTGTTTCTTGGTCCATATCAGTTTATTTGCTTTTCAAGTCATTACGGAAAACAAATCTATGGGCAACATGTCATCTTTCCCACAAGTAGAATATGGTCAGTAAAAGGGTAGGTCAGAATGAGAAGTTGTCCACTTCGGTACATTTACTCCGCTGGCAGGTCTGAGACAAGGACACTTCCCAAACAGAGACGTTCATGAAGGAAAGTAGTGGAAGATCTGGGTGAGAAATAGAGAGCTGACTTTATCATTGGTAAAACTGATGAAATGATGGTGTCAATTACAAATAGAGCGATCAACCACACGAAGTGATATAGCAGTAAGCCAACTTATATAGGGTATGGAGCCACTTCCAATTTACCATGAAATGATTTAATAGCATTTGGCTCATACTGCAATATAAGGCTACCCACATGGTGATATCACAAACGACCATACACTAAGATATTATATTATTATTAAACCAATAACTGATCCACATTTAATCCCATAATAGTGCTTTTGCTTTTGTCCTAAGAGTATTGCCATGCAGGACATTTATTTTTTTTTGCAAGAACCTAAGATTGGAGATGTCCAGATGTTGTTGTTGTTGTTGTTGTTGTTGTTGTTGTTGTTGCTGTTGTTGTTGTTGTTGTTGTTGTTGTGGTGGTGGTGGTGGTGGTGGTGGTGGTGTTTTGTTTCCTCTCTCCCTAGGCAAGGAATAAGCATTGACAACCATGTGCATATAAAAATATGGACGTAAAGCTCTGATTTATCATTGGGTTATCTTCCTGAAATAAACTGAAACATGTCTGTATAATTATTCTGCTTGCTTACTTTTTTGCAAAGTGCTTTCTGCATAACCATTCGACACCAGGCAACTTCTGACAAATTGACCAATTTGGTTATGCTTTAATTTGTTCACATTCGATTTAAATTGGCGCCATGGGTGGCAGTCATTGACATTTCTTTTGTTTCTGTGTTTTGGGAGGACAGTGCACGGCCAGACACAGGTGTGCACTTGAACAATTTGCGCGTGTAATTTCTGAAAGTACTGCCAGCTAAACTGTAAAGCAAAAAGTTGATCGCATTATTGCTCAAGTAAAACAATTCGGTTATATTTAAGAAAAAGTGCATTTGCACTATATGTGGAGGCGCAGAGTTGTGCATGGCCTCAGATTGGAAGTGGTAAGCAATGATGAGTATGCTATGGGGTAATCGGAGAAAGACAAAGATTGCAGCCACGACAATGAGCAATTTTGTGAGCACAGCTTCCTTGATTTGAGTAGAAGTTTGAGTATCGTGGGACTGACCCTCCAGCTGGCGTTTCCGCTCTACTTGCAAACGTTTTACCTTTAAAACGAGCAACAACGTAAAGACTCCAACCATTACACTTGGTATGATCATACCAGCCATGCGAAGAATTACTAGATTCCAAATTCTATACTCTCCTAACGTTTTGACTGAACATCTGCTGGTCAACTTAAGCTTGTGAAGCAACCAATATGGGAATACCGTTACTGATGCACAGATTAGACCTGTTGTTGAAATTGTAATTTTTGCTTTCAACGGTGTAGATATGCGGGAAATTTTTAAAGGGAATGTCACAGTCAGGAAACGCTCTATTGTTATGCAGACTGTAAGGTAGCACGAAAGTACTTGGCCAGTGAATCTCATATGAAATGCAAAACCACAAGATTCTTCAAAATATACAAATATTCTTAAAACTGAAAAAATAGCCAACCATTCAAATATTTCTCCAATCAAATACATGTTGTCTGCAACAGCAATGGCAGTGAAATAGTGACCTGGAGTAGTTTTGCGCATAGGAGATGATATTATGACGACGGCAGCAAGCACATTCAAAATCACCCCTGGGAATAGGATGAAAGGCTTGATACACATGGTCGTGTAAAAAGACACCCCAAGCAGCCGAACCCATTTCGAAGTATAGAATCCTACGGGGTATCGTCGGAACACAGTGGTAATATTTGGTGCAAATGTGATGGCTGACGTCAGATTTAGCATTGTCCTTGCGATTGAATAATTCATGTTGCGTATCGTTTACCTGAAGCAAAAATAAAACAAGTGTGGATGTATTTATAAACTCTTCCAGTATTGTAGTTAGTCACATTATGAAAAAAATAATTATATCACGAGACAAAGTCCGGTGTTAGGGCACTAAACCACACATTATTTCTGCCATCACAAATGCTTACACTCTGTTCCAGCCACCAACTCCGAGTTTCTGTTGCAAAATTATCGCTTTTTGTCGAAAATGTCCCCCATGTGTGAGTTACGTATTAATTTAAGAGCTATTTATTTACTCCTAATCCTTCACTAACTTCATGACAATTACCTTAGTTAAATTAACATGGTTTGGTACGAAAATAATAGTGTATAAATATGGTAAAGGGGTACTGAAACGCCTTCTGATTGCTACTCACTAAGACCCCGTGAATATAATTTATACAGGTATAGTCTCTCTTCAAAATGTTCTTGTGGAACAAGGTGTGACAAAATTATAGCCACTGCAAGTTGATGTATTTATTACTTAGTCTTTGGCAGACTGAAACCAACAAGAGTCCTATGAATTTCACACAAGGCAATGCTATATATTGATAAAATGGCGCACGCCAGTTGCAGGTATCACTATAATTTCAAAGTACCTTCCCCTTGATATTTGTTTCTTGTAGGTGAGGACGCCTGAGGTGTACACAATATATCTTCATCCATCGATAAAAAAATTACGAACCACAGACAAATACTTGCTCCCTTGTAAGCAATTACTGCACTGGGATGCCCTGGTATTGCAGCACATTATTTTGGCTTTGAAGGATTAATTTTAAATGCAGACACAACTGACGTATTCTGGATAACCATGGGGATGTCTTTAATACACAGATGTTTATATTTTGTATTCCAGTATGATGGTACAAAAAGAGACACGAAATGGGACAGCTTTAGTAAAACACATATTAAAATCACAACTTAAATTCGTCAATACTCAATCACGAATTGGTTCCAGTTTTGATAACTGATTGAGGCCGTACATTTGCGTGGATTTAACCTACTTGGGCTCACATCCCGGTCAAAAGACTAACGTGCTCCAATATAGATTATTATGAACAGCTTTAGACAATTATATGAATCTGCCGGGGGGTAGCCTAGAATGATCTGCAGGTAGCAAGATATGTCGATGGTGCCTTGTTGTGCATTGGATTGTTTTTAAATCTTTTGATTTATATAGATTTATATTATATTTTCCTCGAAGCTATTTATATTTTTTTGGTCATATGAACACCGCTTACTTCAACAGAGAAGCCAAGAATATTAGAATCTGAAATAAATGCTGCATGTTTATTTCGTATTTGATGTACATCATGGTGTGTAATTTTTTTTTCTCCTCTTCTGTGCTGGTTGAAAGGAAGTTCAGGTAATATATAAGTGCGTAAATGTTTAAGATATAAAATATAATAGGAATGTAACGTTTCTTCTCTTCCCTGCAATATTAAACGAACTTCAGCTGTGGTATGTATGCATGAATTATCAAGATTTCAAAAGTTTCCATAGATCTATACCTAATGCAGTGCCACAAACCAACTGGAGCTAGGTGATACTTACCAAACCATTTTCCAACCGATTCTCACAGGGAAGGGGTCAAGAGTATTGTGAAAATCACTATGACGTCTATTAGATGTACACCCCTACCAAGTCTATTTTTATATTTGGCGCAAGTGATAAATTTGGTTTTAGTAAGTTAGGTCTGTATATAAAGGACTGGTTTAAAATAACCATTTGCCTTCTATGGTTGAATATATAACTCAAGATGGGGTGAAATTTGTTATTTTCCTTTGGTATTGAATGACGCATGTTGATGTTTTGGTAATTCTGATATCTCAGCATATTTCTACATTTATCTTTGCTGTCATTGTTGGGTTGAAATTAATGAATAAGATAAGGGTAATGTTTTTCCTGAATAATTAGATGTAAAGTGGCTGAGATGATTGTGTAATGATCGGCGATGGGTGGAAATGCATCCTACGTATGGTAACTTATATATATGTTGTGATTTTAATAATAAGGGGAGATGTGAGAAGGAGATATTGCACTCTTCATCAATTATTCATATATATATATATATATATATATATATATATATATGAATAATTGATGAAGAGTGCAATATCTTTACATTGGGTTCGGCTTCGCCTCACCCAATATAATGTTTCATTGTCCCGTAAACTTCATATTGGACTCCCTGCCATCCAATATCTGTATTATATATATGTATGTGTATATATATATATATATATATATATATATATATATATATATATATATATATATATATATATATATATATATATATATATATATATATATATATAAATCTAAAAAAATAAAGTGTGAATATGCATATGTTTGATATGTTAGAATCTCTGTGCATACATGTATGGTCAAAAGATTTAAATTATGTTGAACAAACGCTTAATTTAACCTACTTTCAGGGGAGACGCTGGTTATGCAGTTTTAAGAATAGCAACATGCTTGTACATGTTCATTACAGAATAACACATTAAATCTTAAAGAATTGCAATACATTCGTTGAAAATAATATGATATAATTCTTGTAAATACCAAATCATCGTTATCAGTTGAATCACGGTAATGCACATGCTCGTCAGGTACATGCACTCTACACCTGCACGTAAGGAGTGCGTCAGAGTGATGTAAGGATTTAAAACTTTAATTAAAGCAGGATTACATTACATAGGATCTTATGTAAGGTTTTGTGCATAAATAATCCTAGAGTCTACACGCTATATAAACTAATGTACAAAAGAGTCAAAACCCATTACAAATTACGGCATACAATATCAGATATTTGGGCTTTTTCCTCTTACTTTTTTTTCAGATAACATTTTACATGATTGTTTAACAATGCGTTTAACTTTGTACAACACTTTGGAAATCAAAACATACAGGGCCTATCCTGTGTGAATAAAAACTCATTTATCTTATTTAATAATTTTGTGGCTCAAAAATGAGATAACAGCTCTTTGTTCTTCCACTAAATGGTATTGGATACGGTTTTCTATGTTTATACAATGTATCCTAATGTCTATAAAGCACGAAATAATAGCCAAGAGTTAAGGAAAAAGGAATTGCTACCTCAAATTGAGATTGTGCTCCTTAGCTGCTGGTGATCGGTTTTAAGCAGTTCAATTGTTACAAGTTCAAGAAGGAGCACCATGGTGAACACAACAGTCAAACCTTGCTTGATTTACTCAAACTTTGTCACAGCATTGATTTCAGTTTTTAAGGTTTTCAACTTTTCTGCACAAACATTATCCATTATTGTAAAATCTGCTTCTGTCACCGAGTGAGGAAACAAGAAGCCACCGACAAAGATGTTGCAGTTATCTGTACTTAAGCCTTTCGTGCCCATAGGTTAAAGGTAAGTACAAGATGTTTTTTTTCCTGTCCCAATGTTCAACATTGAAATAGTGATGCCACAAGAGTATTGCAACGACAGAACAAGATGCATTGATACTATTGGAAACGATTGCCAGTAGCAATCAAAATAGCAGTCGAGTCAGAAACAGTTGCTATGGAGAAAATCCACAAAATGAGAACAGAGATATTAGTACCATGCGTAGGATGCAGCTATCTCTATCATCGATCATTCCATCATCATCTCAACAATATTCTGTACATCGTATAGTTCAGACCCACATAGCCCTCATTCATAAATTTCAACTCAACAAGGACAGCAAAGATCCATACAGAAAAAGGCTGAGTCTTAAGAATCACCAAAACATCAAAATGCATCTTCGAATACCAATGTAAAGAAAAAAATCACTCGTGTCTTGACAATGGTATCCAAGTATAAAGGACAACTGGTGATTTTGAACCAGTCCTGTCAACCTCTGAAAAACTGTAAATTAGATTTAAAATATTTTAAACATATAGGCATAACTACCAAAACCTCCAAATTTATCACTTGCACCAAAGATAAAACTAGACGTGCTAGGCCTGTTTGTTTCATATACGTCAGTGATATTCACGATACTGTTGACTCCTCCGTGTGCCAATCGGCTGGAAAATGCGTTGTTGGAAATCACAAAAGTCCAGTCGGCTTTGTCCCTTATTTCATAACTTTTCTTCATCTTGCTCAGTTTAACATTCAGCCCTGCAAGGTTTATTCCCCTTTCCCATATGTTTGAGTTCCCGTCTACGTGTTTCCAAAACTTTCTTATTTGTAGCAAATTCTGGGCTAGTCACCAGGGAATAACCATAGCCTATTTCTCCCAATTTCCTATTAATGCCAGGTGAAGGGAAGTCAAACTGTAGGGCTCATAATCATTACCAGTTTTCTTTTTGAGATCCATAAGGAAGTCCGCTACGCAGCGGTCCATGCTAGAAACGTTGACGTCTTTCAAGTTTCAACTCTCTCCACACGGTGGTGCTAAAAGCCACTCGCGGAAACGGCTGTAACTTAACTCGGTTTTCTTGGCAGTATTTTTTATTTCTTTTTGAGTTCAGGTAATCCAAAATGTCCTCGCGATCCTGGACTCCAGCAGTTGTACTACTGCCAGCCCGCGTACCAGTGCTGGGATACACTGATGGCTCCGGCTGGGAACGGCTAGGCCCATGGTCACGTGGGTTCTCAATTTCGTCTGCTTCACGGGTCACCATAGGAGGGCGTCTGTGATCAATGTCCGGATCGGCAATGTTGACATTCACAGCCGCGTTCAACAACAGAAGGTCCTCTGGTTCCGTTCCTGTGTCAGATGGCACGTCAGGATCAGCAGCAGGGTCATGCAGGATAACTTCTGCAATTGGCTCCATGTCAGCAATTGTGACTGATATTAATTCCTCATCAGGGATCTGCTCCTCTGCATTTTCAACATATGCTAAAATGAGACCAAAAAGAAAACACGTCGTGATATGGATAGACACTTCGTTAGTGGAAATGATGATTAGTTTAAACAAATTGATATCCCATGTTTTCATAATAAAAATTATATATAATGAACTTACCTTGCCACATGATTTCAGCAGAATTCTGTGTAAGATCCGCTAAAACAATCTCAAATTGACCATTTTGAGGAACATTTAAATCCATGTCTTGAAGTGCTTGCAGGCTGGCAAGGTCTGCTGCTGTGATGACCTTTGACCCAGCTTGCTTTCCAAACAAGGAAGTATGGCCAGAATGTAAACAAAGTAGTCCCCTACTAGGACAATACGGCCAACCTGAACTCATAGTCTGTATTTCCCTCTGTTTCAGTGTAATACAGCCTCAATTACTGGATAAAACGGAATATCAGTCCATGTGCCACGGATATTTCATACTTTCCAGACTCCATGCAAACTCGTACGAGCTGCAAATACTTAAAGAGTTTGTGTAGGACAAACTGCTCCTGCAAGAAGGCTAAACGTCCATGTAGCGTAGCCAATAAATTTGAAGGAAAGGCAGACAAACGTGGACAAGCTCTCAACGAAGACTTATCAAGTAGTTATGATGAGGCATCAGACTATGAATAATACACCAATTAAATGTTTTTTTTTTTTTTTTTTAATTGCGTGCATCATTGAATTAGCTATTTTAGTGACAGAAATATTGGTTTTATGTGTCAGAAGTTTGCAGATATTGTATAAACTTTGTTTCTATACTCACATGGTCAGTGCGAACCAAATGGACATTTTTTTCTATGATTTGCGTAATGTTGCAACTTTTTACTGTTTTTCTTAAGGGATGGGGTTGCATTCAAAGTTTATTATCACTTTTTGTGTAGGTAAAATGCTTACAAAATTATGTTCAAACATTCCTATATCTATCTAAGGGACATATGGATGGATACTCAACAAAAAAAAGTTCCAAATGTGTTTGATATCAGTGGACCAAACCTTGTGCGTAACATGTCAAAAATTATGCGGAAATTCTACCATAAAATATGCATTATTTTACCTCAAAAATGGAGCAACACTTTGTTTTAAACTCCTTCGTGCTTAATTTGTCATACTGGATACATAAAATATCCAAACTAATATTTTTTTTTTGGGGGGGGGGCTTTGATAACATAAGTTAAAGAAATGTTAATAAAAGTGCATGAAAACTCCGAGCCCACCAATGTACCCAGAAATAACGCCAATTTTCATAGTGAGGTACACTGAACTGAAAGGGTTGCCCTGTAGATTTTAATCCGTGATCATGTCTAATTTATGAAAAAAAAGGGCCAGAACAAAAATAACATGTATCCACCTACCCCCAAAATGGGCCCTGTGCCCCCCCCCCCCCGACTATTATGGTATTCTTGGTGGAGTCGATCATCGTGCAAAAGAGCGATGCTATTATACTATAAAAGTGCACAGAAAATATTGATGACTTTTGCCAGTAACAACCATTGTGGGGATCGAGTCAGAGTGTGGTGTATAGCATCAAATCCCCAAAATCACAACAGAGAAATACAGTTGTGTGATATGAATGTATCTGCAATATCTGTTTATCATTCCAACACGTTTAATGACTTTCATTTTCTTTGTAAACCTGGTGGTATCATGGTAGGTATCACTTAACTCCCATTGCTATGCGGCAATGTATTCTGTATAGAATTTTGGAAATATCTACTACTTTACATAATTATAATTCTACATTCAAACATAAGCTGAAGTTCATCTAATCATATAATTTGCAAAGAAGAGGAGAAAATATTAGTCACATTATGTACATAAAATACCATGAATCATGTAGCAATTACTACTGGCGATATTGTTCTCAGGTTCTTTGTTAGGAAAAATTGTGCTCATTTTTCATCAAACAATATTACAAAACTTGCGGGAAGCAATCTATAAGTTTACATAATTATGCAAAAGGAATTCATACCACAGCGATATCGTAAACATATTTTGCGACTATTATATTATTCCAGGCTACCCTAAGCAGATATATATGATTTTCAAAATCTTTTCTTGTGAGCTTTATTGCAGCATATCAGTCTCGCTGAACGCTGATGTGAATTTCAGTATATTTAATCAAAGCAAGTATAGTTTAGTATAATAAGCACTTTTATTCAAATTTGCAATCCAAAGTGATGCTAATTTTCCCGATTAATTATTTTCGAGCGTAAATCTTAATATGAAAATATTTTTTGCTGAGGCTGTGCAAGAAAACAGAAACACACACACACACACACACACACACACACACACACACACACACACACACACACACAAACTTCACTTTTGGTGATCTAGGGAGCAAAGTTGCAGAGCAAAATTTGGAGACCTGGTAAACATTTGATTTGCGACCCAACAGAGTATATGCCTGAAAAATAGGACAAGGTACCAGTGGGAATGGAACTATCTTTATCTACAATATATTTGAGAATGTTCCATACACAAAATTCCCCCTTGCCTGATGAACAACCCGAGGCCTCTGTACAATGTTTCTGGATATCAAACAAGTTGCTTTTGCGTGGATTGGATAATAATTCTTAATAATGCCTTTTTGTGTCATACATGTATCCAACATGTCCAGCTCCTATGAATGTCAAAGAGCTAAATATGTAAACATGAATATGTTCTGAAATAATTTAAATTGGGTATTTAAGTTTAATTGGCAAGTTATGCTTCCAAAGACAAAAATAAAACACTCATCACAGTGATCGCACGTTTATTTAGCAAATCTAATATCAAGTAATATTAATTATTGATATGTTTGTATTTCAATTAAGGGAAAAATCAAGCATTATGAGTTTAATTTTGCTGATGCTTTTTTTGTTATGATTTGATAACAGGAGTCAATTTTTACCTCACGAGATATAAGTGCTGAGCCTAATTAAAACTTAAAATGTGTAAACTATATGCACCTGCAAGTCAAATTTGGAAGAAAATAAAATACAAAAGATTAAACTTACAGCTCATTTTAACAAAGAGTATCACATATATTCTGAATTGAAACACTTCCCACAAACTGAATAAATGTTGACATATTCAACATTCATCTTTATTTATATGGGATTCACCTATGTGGTGATATGGTAATTCCCATTATTCTCCATTA
The DNA here is from genome assembly GCA_964020975.1 of Hermodice carunculata. NCBI lineage: Eukaryota > Metazoa > Annelida > Polychaeta > Eunicida > Amphinomidae > Hermodice > Hermodice carunculata. The sequence goes on along the minus strand of OZ026616.1, from coordinate 56,226,558 downwards.
TTACATTTATGAATCTCTTAAATTTATTTCACATATCTAGATCTTTTATGTTGCTTAGGGTTTAGTCTAAACAAGAGTTAGCGCACACACATGGTCCTGTCCTAATTGTAGTACAGAATGTGTGTAAGGGTCAGTGTCACAGTTAGCATCATACGACGTTCAACTTTTAGACCCTGACCCCCTACTTATCGTCGAAATGATCTTTCTGTGACAATTACCATGTGCATAATTCTTATGAAGCATGATTGGTCACTGTTGTCAATTTGGGCCTCGTGCACTTCTGCTTCAAACTCACAAATTTGAGACAGGTCACATAAACATTTACTGTAAGCGCCTGAGAGACATGTAAACTATTTAGTTGGTACATGTTTTTACTTTCAAATGTGTAGGCTTATGTGCATGTTACACATACATATAACTTTTCAACACACCGTTCAAAAGTGAGGAATGTTTTTGTAAGTGCAATTTGTATAGCTTATAAAGTATTAGTACATAAACTCTTTAGAACAGGATTTAGATTATTATTACGGCCACTGAACACATGTTGGAACATGCTATTCTGACTTCTTCTTTTTTTATATATAAAACATGCAAATAAAATACAGGAACTTTTTTTAGCATTGCTGTTTTCATGATAATTTGAGTAGATATTCTCAACTAATTTTTTAGTTCCTTTGATTTATTCTTGTTTAAGTTGAGGACCCAGTCAACAGCTTTCCTAAATTGTATATGCTCTTGTCACGGTGCAACTAAAGTGTCCAAAGAATATGCTATTAATATCAAAGGGGTGACAAAGATAGGTTATTTGCACATGCTTTTACACAGCATGTAGCTGCTTTGTATGCCTTAATTTGCAAAGTACACCTAGGGATAATATGACATGGATGCATCACTTAAATGGATTTATCTGAAGTTTTTATCACCGTTTTGTGAAATAAATGTTGGTAGCTGTGGAAGCCCCCCTTCCCATTAATGTCCTATGACATTAACTCTGACACTGATATGATTTCTGAATGCAAAGAGCTAAATGAAAAAATAATTAGGCCTAGGCCTACATTTTTTTTCACACCTCAGTTGTGCTTAGATTTCTTGTAAATTGACCATTGGAAACTTATTTTACGGAAAGACTACTTTTATTTCTTGCTTTATAAAGCACTGAGGGCCAGCTTTGTTTTTCATTCTCATCCAGCATCAGACATCATATGGAATGATCCTGACCCCCACCTTGAACATCTGTGACTATTCAATGACAATAGGGTCACATATATTCAGCCATTCTTTAAGATAATTCATGAATAAGCTTACATTGGAAAACCAATACCTTGTACATAAAGATTATTAGTAATTTACGTCCAATATGCTTCATTTGTATCTGGTACCATGCAGTTTTCCCCTCCCAACCGGAATGTCAATAAATAAATGATCCCTCCAAAGCTTGGGCACTGGGCGATAATTTACTAATTAAAGGGTATCGACTTCTTTCGTCAGCTCGCTTTCAAGGTTATAATTACCGTTTCAGTATTTTCCTGTTCTTCTGAGGAAGAAACCTCGTCCTCCGATTCTGATTCTTGCATGATAATGCAAGCCGCCTGTTCAGCGGTGAACTTTTAAGCCTTACGGCTCATCCTCTGCACTCTGTCAGCTCCCAAGTCAACACAGGCAGCAGGGTCAAAGGTAATTGGGACGCTGTGTTGTGATCATGTGACCTGTCATGTGATTGTTCGTACGGTAGTAAACAAAAGAAGACCGATATTTACTGACGGTGTTGGTAAAAGTCCAATTACCTTGACAATGGTATCTTGACAGTGCAATATACATAGCATAGGGCAAAATTCCACAACAGTCTCCTCCGGCAAGCTACCGTTGTTCGCCTGCAGTCGCCTCCAGCATTGAAAGAGTTAAGCCAAGCATGAGGGAAATTCAAGATGGCGGCTACATCACGTGACTTTGATTGTCCTTGACCTGCAACTGGCCACACAGAAGACAAAGACTAGGTATATCCCTTGTGTGGTTGGAATATCAAAACCTACAATGTTTTTGTTCTCCCACTGGAGGACGGGTATGTCAGGCCTACCTATACTAATGTTACCATAGATCACAAACGGTCAAACAAGGAAACCTGTTGTGCAGTGGGGGCCCATAATATGCATAAACCTTCCTGTATTTGATATATTTTGGGCCCAAAACAATCAACATTTTATAATTTTGCATTTTTTCTGTACACCTTGCCTCTTGTGACACAAACGTTGGTATTTTGTACCATATCAAATAAAATACGTGCCAGTTAACATTAAATTTAGCCAAATATTGGAAAAAAATCAAGATGGCCGCCAGATCATGTGACCTTGAATGACCTTGACCTGCAACTGGCCAGGCAGAAGACAAATACTTGGTATAGCCCTTCTGTGGGTGGAATATCCAAACCCAAAATTATATTGTGTTCCTATGGCAGCAAAGGCACCTCAACCTTAGCAATTGTAGCATCACCATGGATTATATACAGTCAAACCAGGAAACCTGTTGTGTAATGAAGGTTCATATCTTGCGTTAACCTCCCTATATTTCACATATTTTTGGACACGGAACCATTTATATTCAGTAAATTTGTCTATTTTCCCTATATCCTGCCTTTTTTGACACACATCTTGATATTTTGTACCATATCCAACAAGCTAAGTGACAGTCAATGTTAAATTTAGCAAAAAAATGTAAAACTCAAGATGGCCGGCAGGTCACGTGACCTTGAATGACCTTCACCTGCAGCTGGACTCATAGAAGACAAATACTGGGTATAGCCTATCTGTGGATGAAATATCAAAACCCAAAATGTTGGTGTTCTCCTATGGCAGCAACAGTACCTCAACCTCACCAATTCTAAAATTACCTAGATTTCCTATGGCCATACCAGGAAACCTGTCCTGAAATGGGAGTCCTTATCTTGCGTAAACATCCTTATATTTGATATATAGTGGACCAAACACCATTTCTGTTTTTGTTAAATATGTTTGTTTTCCCAGTACCTTGCCTTTTTGACACTTTTGTTGGTATTTAGTACCATATCGAATTGATTTAGAGCCAGTAAATGTTAAATTAAGCCAAATATTAGCGAAATTCAAGATGGCGGCAAGGTCACGTGACCTTGAATGACCTTGACTTGTAAATGCCAGACAGAAGACCAATTCTGGGTATAGCTCTTCTGTGGGTGGAATATCAAAACCCACAATGTTTTTGTTCTCCCATGGCAGTAAAGGTACTTCACCTTACCAATTCTTATACTACCATAGATCACATATGGTCAAACCAGGAAACCTGTTCTGCAATGAGGGGCACAAAATTTGCATAAATCTCCCTATATTTTATATTGTTGGGCCAAAACCCATTTTTATTTGGTACATTTGTTTATTTTTCACATATCTTGCCTGTTTTGACACATATGTTGGTATATTGTATCATATCCATTAAATTAACCGACAGTTAATGTTAAACTTAACCAAAAATCGGAGAAATTCAAGATGGCTGCCGGATCACGTGACCTTGAATGACCATGACCTGCAACTGGATTTACAGAAGATAAATACTGGGTATAGTCCTTTTGTGGATGGAATATCAAAACCCAAAATGTTGGTGTTCTACTATGGCAGCAAAGGTACTTCAACCTCACCAATAACAACATTACCATAGATTACATAAAGACATATCAGGAAACCTGTCGTGTATTAGGGGTGCATATCTTGCATAAGCCTCCCTATATTTAATATATTTTGGGCCAAACACCATTTTTGTTTGGTTAAATATGTTTCTTTTCCCAGTGTCTTGCCTTTTTGGCACTTTTGTTGGTATTTGGTACCACATCCAACATATTAAATGCCAGTTAATGTTAAATTTAGCCAAAAATTGGATAAATTCAAGATGGCGGCCAGGTCACGTGACCTTGAATGACCTTGAATTTATTTTTAATGGCCAAAGATTAAAGATGAACTAATGGGCTGTCAATGGTGAAAGTTTGAAAGTAAGAACTTTTTTCTTGTTTCAGTGGCATTTTGAGACATATCATATGGCTGAATTTCTCTAAATTTGGCAATTAATCTGGCAATGGGGAGGGGGGTACATTATATCAATGTGGCAGTGAAAGAGTTAACAATGCAACAAACGATAATTTGCAATTACGTGTGTCACATGGGCTGCATCGCCATGATTACATAAATAGTAATGCTCCTGTGCAAAAGGGTAACAGAAATTAATCCCTGTCAAACCTTTTAATGTTTGAATTGCATATAGCGAACATGAACGGTGCCCGGTTCGGGATCGGTACTGTGTCCCCAGTACCGAGTACCTGGTTCAGTCAGGCTCTAATATATATATATATATATATATATATATATATATATATATATATATATATATGTGTGTGTGTGTGTGTGTGTGTGTGTGTGTGGGTGTGTGTGTGTGTATATATGTATATATGTATATATGTGTATATGTGTATGTATATGTATGTATATGTATGTATATATATATGTATATATATATATATATATATATATATATATATATATATATATATATATATATATATATATATATATATATATATATATATATATATATATATATATATATATATATATATATATATATATATATATATATATATATATACAATACCGATCCCGAACAGGGCATCGTTTGTGTTTTGATAGAGTGATGACTTAAACACAAGGTCATTCACATAAATCTTTATATCTATGTATAATATACATATTTGTTCTGTTTTGTTTATTTGTTTGTTTTGTTGTTTTTTTGTGTGTGTTTTATTATTTTTTTTTTTTTGTCTTTTTTTTTTTTTTTTGTTTTGTTTTTTTTTTTTGTTGTTGGTTTTTTTTTGTTTTTTTTTTTTGTTTTGCTTTTTTTTTGTTTTTTTTTGTTTTTTTTTTTTTGTTGGTTTTTTTTTTTTGGTTTTGTTTCCGTTTTTTCAACGAAAATCATTCAATACAATACAGGAAATCTTTGCAAATGCATTCATGGTCGCTCCTTTTTTACATTTCATTTAGGTGAACCTTACGGAAAATAAATTTTACAATTGCATGGACAACCCTGAATATGACTTCACCAATGGCGTTTTCTTGGAGCGTTACTTCTGCGTTCAAACGAGCAGTCTCCTCTCCTAAAGGGTATCGGCTGTTTTTAATTAGTACTAGAATAAATCAGTATGTTAATCCTTTCATTTTGATACCTAAATTGCTTTTCAACATACTTACTTTTGTCATCATAATATCTTCTCCTATGCTCAAGACTACAACGGCTCACTACTTCATTTCCATGGCCATTGCAGACAACATACATTTGTCTGCCTAGATCCCTGAGTGGTATGATAAATTATCCAAGTACAATGTGTATCTATTTTTGTTGAACCTATGTTGTGTGGATTTTTGTCTGGTGCGAGATTCTTTGGTCAACTGTTCTCATGTTATCTTATAGTGTGGGTACCAATTGAACGTTTCTTTACCGTGACATACCCTCTGAAAATTGCCCGCATATTAACACCATTTAAAACAAAAATTGTCATCTTGGTAACGGGTCTAATCTGTGTATCAGCATCAGTATTCCCTCTTTGGACGCTTACAAATATACCAAGTGCAAGTTTATGCATAACCAAAAGGAGAGAAGAGTATCAAATATGGAACGTGGTGATTCTTCGGATTGCTGGTCAGCTCATTCCGATGTTATTAGTGGGGGTCTTAACTACGTTGCCTATAATAAAACTGAAACGTTTTCAGGTAGAAAGAAAAGCGCAGCTTGAGGGTCAGTTGCAGGACAATAAAACTTCTACGGATGCTAAGGAATCTGTGCTGACCAAACTGCTCATTGTTGTGGCTATAATCGTTGTTTTATTCCGACTACCTTACAGCTTAGCCTTCACTCTTCACCGTGCCTTTGGGACCGATCTTTACTTATATGCGGTAATTCTTTCTACGTCCATTTTGAAACTATTTGAGTTGTTTTACTTGGGCAATCATGCCATCAACTTTTTTCTTTACAGCCTAGCCGGCAGTTCTTTCAGATATTATATGCGCAGGTTGTTCCGGTGCAAACCTGTATCTGGCCGTGCGCAGTCCTCCCAGAAGACAGAAACGAAAGAAATGTCCATGAAACCCTAAATAATGCTGCAAACACAATGAAGACAACAAAGCAAAACAAAAAACAAACAAACAAACAAAACAAAACAAAAAGAAATGTAGCCAATTTTCCAAAAGCCACATTGTGTAAGAAAGCAGATAAATTATCAACAATTCTTAGCTGCATGTCGGCAAGAAAACCATGTGTCAACGGAATGATTTACGTCCATTTTTATGTGCACACTTGTAATTGCCCACTGCTTGCCTCAGAAAAAATCATTATTCTAGGCAAATAAATAAGAACATCTAGAAATCTCCAATCTTACGCTTTTTTTTTCAAAGACTACATTTCCTGTATGGCAATGCGCTTAGGACAAACTGCAAAATCCATATTATGCTACAAAAAAGGTTTTGGTCAGTGGGTCACCAGAAATACTACAGTGCCTTTGTGTATATATCATCTTCTTGTATGCAAATATGGTCCGCTTGGGTTAAATTTGTATATGGGAAGAGAGTGCAAATCAGATAATACGTTTGTAGCGAAGTAATAGGGTCATAACTTTGAGTCATAACTGTAGCCGTGTTTTTTTTTTCTTTTTTTTTTTTTTTTTTTTTTGGTTGTTGTTTTTTTGTTTGTTTTGTTTTGTTTTGTTTTGTTTTTTCGTTTTTTGTTTTTGTTTTTTTTCGGGGGGGTTGCTTTTTTTGTTTTTGTTTTTCACGCAGTGACGGGAAGTGGATATACACACGAGTCATATCATATAGATGAACTAACCAATCATTGAAGCTCTTGTAAATTGTGTAATAACTGAAATGTATTGCAGACAAATTATTCCTCAAGGGACAAGTTGAGTGAGCCAATGAAAGTTTGGCTGTTTGCCGAGTGAAGCCACGACACCCAACAGTTGTTACTGTGCATCATGTAGCTGAGATATCAAATTTCATGGAAGTGTACAATGAATAGCGTGTGTTTGGTGGAGTGGCGGCAGGATACACTGGGTGGCCTGCCTTTTGTGGCTGCACATGCTGCAACCACCTTTGACACAACTACAAAAACCGCAGTGCACCACGAACTCCAATGCACCAATTTGATGGACCTAAAATAATGATGATGATGATGATGATGATGATGATGATGATGATGATGATGATGATGATGATGATGATGATAATAATAATAATAATGATAATAATAAACAAAGGTTTTAGCGGTTGCCATAGGGAGCTTCCTCATTCTCTGCACTGTTGAAACACGCCTTATTAGGTGGCACTGTGTTCTTTTTTTTCCATCACCCTTTCCACAACAAACATTGCATGGTGATGGCTCTAAAACCTCTTAGGTGCCTCACTTTCAAAATTGTATGGTCCTTAATTAGAGATGTGAATTGTTTTTCTTCCATGCACATGAAAAAAAATATATACATTTTTGACATGTATTTCTGAACCTCCAATTGCATTCTAAACAGTCATCCCTTTTTGTAACCTCCCATCGCCACGTTATCACAGTAAATACTGCAGGTCCACGACACTGTCAATCATCAAACAAAACAACTTATATTCATGCCTGAATAATGACGGTTGCTCTTTGACTTCAAATCAGGTATTTGCTCTCAAAAGTACACACACTATTGTGTGATATCAGCAAGCAAGCTACATAACACAAATCTCATACTCAATAAAATGTTTCAGTCACAACCATGATGTTACAAATGAAGAAATAAGGAAATCAAATAGTATACATAAAGGAATGTGAACCAGCAAATTACTGATTGCTTTAAATAGCAATGATTAGAGTTAAGAATGCTTATATGTAACGTTTCAGAACGTGACCTAATGATTTAATTGTTTAGATTTTAAAAATGTCATTTTTCTGTCTTAGTGGTTGCTCAATTATAGATAAAAAACGTTATGCCTGGTAGTTATGCTGTTTGTGATTCATTGTCCAGCATTTTCTCCACAAAATGCCTACCTATGTAGCAACTTTGCTAGATATATTTGAAGTTGACATTGTTTATTTCAACTTTATCTCCTGCCATGGATATAACCGACACAAAAAGCCATGATATCAGCATAAAAGTAGTGCAGCAAGTCTAGAATATATACCTCCCCTCCCCCGTCCAAATGGAGAAGGGGCATATGGCAAATAATATGTCCGTGCGTGTGTCCGTGTGTCTGGGCAGTTTTCACACCATGACTCAAATGGTATAGGCACACTTGTTTTACATGAATTGTGAAAGAAATCCAGCATTGACTTGTCGAGTCACTGTCCATGGCACAGATGTTGGGCCTATACGTCCTACCTTGCCTGTGGTGTAGGAAACCGAAGAACTCGGAGAAAACCTTCGTGCACGGTTAAAGTGGTAAGAACTTTTTCCACATGCTGCCCAGGACGAGTATCAACCCGGGTCGTAGAGGTGAAAGGCGAGCGTCTTACCGCTTAGCCAACCGTGCACATAATGGCTATTGACATAGGGCTTTCATATATTTTTTTATTATAGCAGCATATCAGCTTTCCCGCGAGTTGGAAGATGGGTGACATTGACTTAATTCCCGAAGCCATAGAGCCATTTTAGCTAATTTGGTTTTGACGTGATAACTCCATACGTGTTTGATGCAGGGCTTTCATATTGCACATGTTATTTAACCTGCATCAGGTCTGAGAAAAAAAATTAAGGTTGCTGACCTTGATCCAATTCCAAGGCCACAGAGCCGTTTTGTGAATATAATTTTAATGAGATAACTCTAAAAGTGTTTTACATAGCGCGTCTACATAGTACTTACTTGCTTTTAGCAGCTTATCATTTTTCACACGGGTTTGAAGATGGGTGACATTGACCAAATTCCTGAGGTCACCGAGCCATTTTAGTTAATTTGGTTTTCAAGCAATAACTTGAAAGGTTTTTGCTTAGGGCTTTAATACTGTGCATGCTTTATAATCCTGATTAAAATCACGGACTAACATGGGCGGCATTGACCTAATTCTCAAGGTCACAGAGACATTTTAGCTAATTTGGATTAACGGGAGAATGTGAAAAGTGTTTGACATAAGCGTGTCAAATTGCAGGTGATTACAGTCCTAGATAAGGTTTAGCACGAGTTGGGAGATGGGTGACCTTGACCCAGTTCCAAGCGTCACAGAGCCATTTTAGTCTATTTGATTTGTAAAAGATAACTTGACAAGTTTTTTGTTTGTTTGTTTGTTTGTTTGTTTGTTTTTTTTTTACATAGGGCTATCTATCCTATTTGGACATGCTTGTTGTCCAGCATAAGGTTTCAGACAGACTTCAAAGATAGGTGACCTTGATCAAATTTCCAAGATTGCAGAGCAATTTTTGTGAATATGTTTTTCACGTAATAACTTGGCAGGTTTTGTGCATAGGGGTTTCATATTGCACATGCCCATAATCCTGTATAAAGTATTAGAGGAGTTCGACGATAAGTGACCTTGTCCCGATATCAGAGAAGTTCGGAGATGGGTGACCTTGTCCCAATTCCCAAAGCGAATTCGAATATGATTGACCTAGACCCAATTCACAAGCGAAGGTCATGCAGCCGGAGGAATAGATCTAGCAATCTGTAATTGCCTTTCAATTTGATTCTATTAAAATTGTGTTTATGTTATGGTGTATCTTAATACTTTTGTACTGATGTTATCACACCTGTACTATTGATAAAAAAGATTCACACACTACATGTGGTTTCAATAGCTGAAAGTTTTCCATTTTGAATCTGCCAACCGCAGTTGCAACGACTTGGATCGATTGCATCAGTTGCTACCACTTCAGTGTGTCAACAGTTCTGTCCATATATATAGTGGCGTAGTTTTCTTACAAAAAAAAAAAAAAAAAAAAAAAAAAAAAAAACACAAATTGAAAGTCTTTAGACACCTTTACTATCTTCGCATAAAATACAGTGTTGCCTGTTACTATCCACCTTAGCATGACAACCTGTTTTGTTTTACCTGTATGAAGCTTGTGGTTCAAAATGAGAATCTTAGAAATAGATAGCTGCATAACATTTTGGTTACATCTAAGTCTGGTGGTCTTAAGAAACCACGCTGTTTTGTAAATACCACATACATGTATTTTTTTTTTTTCAGATACTTCTGAATGTATACTTTGCATTATGGTTTTGGAAAACCACTTCCAAACCTGAATTAGTATCCTGAAATCAGACGTCACACACATCAAACTTATTCAACACATCGTTTACAAAGCTACAGCAAGGCACCAAGAGGTTCTGAACATGGTATGATGCAATTCAAATATGTTGAGCAACTGTTATAATTATGCGTTTTCAACCGTAGCTGACGTGTGCCCCAAACACAACTTTCCTGCCCTTGACTTGACAGGGATAAAGAAATACCCTAGTTCAGCACACGAAATGCAAACAGTTCATGCTCTGATACCTGGTAACAAAATTACATAACTACAACTACAGCAGATCCAATAAATCCATATTTTCAAATCCCAAAATTAACACCCGTTTAGCAGTCTTTAAGTTGTAGAAATATGTCCATGTGGTAGTTTCTATTCAATATGTACACGAAGAATATCGAGGCCTTTCGATCGTGGTGTACGAAGCTTTGTAGGCCTGGCAGTATTAACATTGTTTGCTTGTAGCAAAGGAGCCACAACAGTACCAATTTCGCCTCTTCATTAGTAAATTTTGTCACTTGTTCTATCTCTTTTTGGAATTAGCCCCTAAGCCTTGAAGAAATGTCACCCTAGATTTATCTTTGCTTGATGTCTAGAGGACACCATGCAGACAATGTGACAAATCGATCACGTGTAAAGTTACTTACATAACTGGCTGCCGCAGTGATAAGTTGTAGAAAGGTTTATCTGGACAATATGCTGCATTGACAATGAGTTCTATTGACTGTTTTGTCGACATTTTATCTGATCATGAAGACATTTTATGTGGTTATAACGACATTGTGTATGGTCCTAACGACATTTTATGTTGCCATAACGACATTTTATGTGGTTCGGACGACTTTGAAAGTGGTCATGACGACATTTCATCTGGTTGGGACGACATTGTTTCTAGTCAAAACGACATTTTAACGGACGACTTTTTATCTGGTTGTGACGGCATTTTGTGTGGTCAGAACGACAAGTTTTACCTATACTACCGCAGTAATAAACAAGACAGAATATATGTGTGTAAATAGTAAGCTCACGCTTGCTGTTGAAGTTTAATAGATGGCTGGACAGGCAAATAGTAATATACAAGTCATGCACATGGTATACAATAGCATATGGGATAGTTGAACAGGCAACTGTGGTCTGCAAATTCATATTCATATTCATATATCAATGAAGAGTTGACAGTGCTCATAAGTCTTAGTGACCAGAAAACAAGACAGAAGATAAGACAATTCGGTTGTCCGAAAACTACATCTAATGAGATCCTATAATTTGTAAGAATGCCCCCGCACTAAAACCAGAGATACAACCCCAAACTAGTATTTATGAAGGACCAAAAACTCTGGAAAGCATATGGCCAAACTATCTACAAAATAACTTACACAGAGTGGTCAAATTAGGTAAGCATACGACGGTATACGTGAGTGTAAATGAATTCCCTCCGCCCAAGGAAGTCTTTAAATAATATATTCAGTGAACCCGAACCAAATACACAAAAGGAAAAATTATAGTTCTCTCAGAGGAAACCAATTGAAAACCTGTACCTAACCTACGGTGTCACAGCGTTATTGCGTAAACGAACCTGGAAAACAATGTTTTATATCTATACGTTGTAACGACATAAAACCTTATTTATGTGGTCAAAACAACATTTTGTGTGGCTCGGACGGCATTCGGTGCTGCCATTACGAAATTACATCTGGTTAGGACGACAAATGTTCTGGTCATAAGGACATTTTCTATGGTCAGAGCGACACTTAAGATGGCAATAACGACATTTTATGTGGTCCGGCCGACATTTTTGTGGTCACAACAACATTTTTTCTGGTTCGGACGATACTTTCTCTGGTCATAACGGCATTTATTACGGTATTAGCGACATTTTACCTGGATCACACGACCTATTATCTGGTTATAAGATTTTATGTGGTCGGAATGGCAATTTATGAGGTCAAAGTGACATTTTGTGTGGTTGGGGCGACATTTTATGTGGTCATAACGACATTTTGTCTGGTTAGGACGCCAATTTATCCGGTCATAACAACATTTTTGTGGTCATAACGACATTATATGTGGTCGACGACATTTTAATCGGGTGATAATGACATTTTATCTAGTTTGTACGACAATTTTTCTGATCATAACGACATTTATGTGTTCATAACGACACTTAATTTTGTTAAGACGACATTTTATGTGGTAGAAACATTTTATCTGGTTCCCTCGACCTTTTTTTGTCGTTAAGACGACATTTTATGTGGTCGTGACGACATATTATCTGGTTTGGGCGACCATTTAAGAGGTTAAGGCGGCATTTTATGTGGTTATAACGACATTTTATCTGGTTTGGACGACATTTTTTTGTATTTTGTTGTCATTACATTTTATCTTGCTCGGGCGACATTTTATGTGGTCGCAACGACATTTGGTCTGGTTAGGACGGGACGCCAATTTATCTGGTCATAACAACATTTTTTGTGGTCATAACGACATTATATGTGGTCGACAACATTTTAATCGGGTGATAATGACATTTTATCTAGTTTGTACGACATTTTATCTGATCATAACGACATTTACGTGTTCATAACGACACTTTATTTTGTTAAGACGACATTTAATGTGGTAGAAATATTTTATCTGGTTCCAACGACCTTTTTTTGTCGTTAAGACGACATTTTATGTGGTTATAACGACATTTTATCTGGTTTGGACGACATTTTTTGTTGTCATTACATTTTATCTTGCTCGGGCGACATTTTATGTGGTCATAACGATATTTCATCTGGTTTGGACAACTCTTTGGTCATAACGGCATGTTATCTGGTCGTTACGACATTTTATCTGGTCATAATGACATCCTATCTGGTTTGGATGCCTTTGTATCAGGTCCTAACAATATTTATCTGGTTAGATTGACATTTTATGTGGTCTGAGAGATATTTTTTTTTGTTCGGACAACACTTTATATTTTATCTTTTAATATATTGCAAGCTAATACATCACACGATTCAAAGATGAAACATGGTTAAATGTACACGAAACACAAAATATTGATTGAATGTAATATTAATGTACTGCCTTACAGTGTAAAATAAATAACGAATGTCTTGCAGTATGCGGGGGGGGGGGGGGGTTGTACACAGACATCCATGGCTGCACATGGAGTTATGATGAGCCTGGTCTGCACTGTTTTTTGTTTTTTTTGTTTTTTTTTTTGCAATCCAGGCTATTCACAACAAGCTTTCGGAAGGCTTTTAGCTTCTACCTGCAATCCCCCCCCCCCCCCCCCCCCAGGCAATGACTGAATGTATGGCTTGAATTTCTCCGAATTTCAACAAATTAATGTGCATGAAATGACAATGAAGCATATGATAACATATGAAAGGATATCTACTTTCCACAACAGGAACAATGGTGTACCAGTATGCTAGCTATTGGACCACAAACAAAGGGAAGGGGGGGGGCGGGTAGTTATAGGGCGAAACCAGTGGATAGTTGCCTGCAAAGCAGACCAAGTTTTTTGTTAATACACCCAGCGGAGTAGACAACACACGCAGCTTGGGCCTTCTTTGCAGGCAAGGTGGATCGCTCTTTGGCTGTAAATAATCAGTCCCTTCTATTTTTTTTTTTTTTTTTTTTTTGGTTTTTAAGATAGTACCCATGGAATCAACATTATCATATATATATATATATATATATATATATATATATATATATATATATATATATATATATATATAATAAAGAAATGATAGACACTATATGTAAAAAAAAAAAAAAGTCATTTAGCTATGCAGATTTATCAATATCAACTTTGCATCTACCAAAATGACACATGCTTTTCATGTTAATATTTTGCGTAACATACAAAAGGACATATACTTGCAGCTAATGTGTACTCTCATGATATGTTTGAATTAGACCATAATTAAAAATAACCAAGTGTGTGCCCATGTTGACAGATGAATGTGACAGCGTCAGGCAACATACATTTTTAAGCCGCTTGACACTTGCTTATCGCCTCTCAGCTGTACGAAATCAATCAACTGACCAATTGATAGTTGTCCGGTCAAGGAAAAATGTTACGATCACATAAATTATTGCGGTATCTTTGCCGCCTTCTTGTTTTCATCCAATGCCATGGTGGTTATATGATGTCACACGGGACACGCTTCTCACTTCACCAGCGTCCCGCAGATAATTAACATAATGCTGCATATTCAAACATGGAGTCAATGCGAACGTCACACCAACCACCTGTTAGCACTAGATGACGCGCTGGTATAGTGTAGTATGCGTGCCAGATCACGTGTTGTGAATTGAATGTGGCAAAGTTTCATAGTGTATGCAGGTAAAAAAAGGACAAACTAGTTTTCACGATATGGCCTAGTAAACATATACACGTGCCAATATTGCGGTGTAATTTTAACAGGTCCATTGAAAAGGATTTCAAAAATATAAAAAAGGCCCAGACAGAATGATAACAATAGGCGTCAGCTTTGACCACAAAACCAACAAATGCGCATATTGCAGTACCAACCCATCTCTGCTGAACTGAAGAACGGATTGCAAAATATGAAAAAAATGATGCATCTTAATCAGTTATATTTGACAAAGCCTATCGTGTGGAAAATGCGATTAAGTAATTTAAACGTAAATGTCTCGTGTTAGTAAATATGCAATTTTATTCAGTTAAAAAGAAGTCCTTGATTGATGTCTTGATACTAGACTGACATGAACGACGTGCTCATTTTAGGACAAATGCATGATATTGTAACTGATGTACAGATATAGCGATGTTTTATGAGCGATGCGTGCCATATCAACGTGGTCAATTATTTATATCAAAATTCGTGATGTGTACATTCCAGCGACCAATAAAAATAGATTTTTGGCCTCCATGTCTCTTTTCCCAACTCAAGTCCAAAACTTTTTTTTCTGTCAGTTATGGATTCGCCATCACTGGTCAAACTGTGAACATCACCATGCCAAGGCTATCCAAAATGGACAGGGCAAGAGCCATAGGTAGCATTGAAGCTGGTAAAAGTTGCAGAGCTGTCGCACGGGCTATGGGTGTGAACCACAAATCCATCAATGAGCTGTGGAGAAAATACCGAAACACAAATGATGTTGCAGATTCAGCACGCCCGGGAAGGCCAAAGCTGACCACCAGGAAACAAGACCGTCTCATCGTCAATGCAGCACTGAGGAGTAGGAGCCGCACAGGTCCTGATATTCAGAGCCAGCTGGAGAGAGCCAATCCTCACCAAAGACGCATGTCCACCCAGAATTTTCTTAACAGACTGCATGCTGCTGATTTAAGGTCCCGGAGCATGGTAAAAAAGCCGCTTCTTACTCCACGTCACAAGGTTGCTCGGTTGCAGTGGGCAAGAGAACATGTCCGTACAACACATGCAGGATGGAGCAATGATCTCTTCACTGATGAGTGTCGCTTTTGCCTCCACAGAAGTGATGGACGTGTTTGTGCGTGGAGACGGCGAGGGGAGAGAAATGCTGCTTGTTGTGTTCAGCCCACAGTTGCATACGGAGGGGGCAGCATCATGGTGTGGGCGGGAATCTCTGCTAATGGCAAGACAGACCTCGTCATCATGGAAGAAACAATGACAAGCAGACGGTACATAACGGATATCCTGGAACCCCATGTTATTCCATATGCGGGTGCCATTGGAGACAACTTCATGCTGAAGCACGACAATGCCAGGCCACATGTTTTAGCTGTGGTTCGTGATTACCTGGATTGTAAGAGTGTTGAGGTGATGGAATGGCCAGCATGCTCACCTGACCTCAACCCGATTGAGCACCTGTGGAGCCATATGAAAAGTAAGGTGTACCAGAAGATGGGTCCTAACTAACACTTCGCAGATCCACGGCGTTATCCTCTGGAGGAGTGGGACAGTATACCTCAGGCACTTGTGAGAAAGCTCGTCTACAGCATACGAAAACGCTGCCAGCAGTGCATTGACAACCATGGTGGCTACACATCCTAATGAATGGACATTTAAAGGTGCTTTATGTGACACAGTAATGAGTCAATTTCTGCTGTATTGAACTCAGAAAATGCCTTATTTTTAAGTACAGCCTGTGATAACTTTTGATGCAACCAATCACCATCTGTGATAACTTCTGATGGGACTCTGCACTCAGTTCATATGCATGTTTGAGCGCTCCACAAGTACTCTTGCGAACTTGTGATTCAGACTTTGTCTGCTTATTGACACTGTGCAATGAAGTGTAACTTCATTTGATCAGAATTTTCTTTACACATCTACTCTAAAGTATATACAGAATAAAAGAAACATTGAATATATTCAAAATATGTGTTTGTTTTTTATATAAGAATTGCTTTTAGTCGAGGGTAATTAATTTTGCCTAGTTTAGTATTATTGCAAAAAATGTGAAGAAATGCCACGTATTTCGCATTGATATCAGAAGCATTGTTAAAGAAGAAAAAGTATGCTGACACATAGGATATGTCGACGCAGGCAAGGTCATTTGATAGTTCAAGTATTGGTAATTCATTTCGCCAAAAGTTTGCTATGATCATTTATATGGGTGAAAACATAATCTGTGTTTTATGTGTCGCATGAATTGTGTGCTTAACTCAAGTAAACACATGATTGGCACAAGTGGTACTATTAATTTTGCATTGTACCACAGAATATAGGGTCTGTGGACATGTATGTCCTTAAGTACAAAGGGTTTAAAAAGATAAATATGTCTGGGTGTCAACCCAGACATTGTGTTTTTTTCATAATTTTTTATTTCTTACCTTCCTTCTTTCTTTCTTTCTTTTTTGCTTTTTTCTCTCTTTCTCTCTTTCTTTCTTTCTGTCTTTCTATCTTTCTTTCTTTCTTTCTTTCCTTCCTTCCTTCCCACCCTCCCTCCCACCCTCCTTCCTTCCTTCCTTCTTTCCCCTCCCCCACCCTCATCTATCCTTTCCTTCCCCCTGCCTTCCTCCCACCCTCATTCCTACCCCTCCCTCTTTCCCTCCCTCCTTTCTTTCTTTCTGTCTGTCTTTCTTTCTTTCTTTCTTTTATTTCTTTCCTCTCATTCCTTGCGACCAGATTTGTCCAGAGTTTTTCTCCGACCCTACTACTCCGAATACCAACAAACTTGCCATTCCGACTGACCTACCAGTGAAATTAGGCACCTGACTTGGAAAAGTCATGATGTTTCAAATGATGGAAATAATGGGCATTTCAAATTGTAAAAGCTCCATATCTTACAAACTATTGCAGAGAGACATAAATGCCTACCTTACACATGTAGGTCTGGGAAATCTGTCAACTGAGAGTGAACACAAGTTCTGGAAGTGCAACTAAATCTGGCACGTTTCAAGACTTTTTGTCATGTTAATTGTCTGAATATAGTCTTGTGGAAGGGCGAAAAGGAGGCACATTGTGTTGAATATAGTATGATTTGTTACATTGACACAAAACAATTTAGACTGTTATCATGAATTATGTATGATGTCAAGTCAGATTCACATGTTGAAGTATTTAATGGTACAATCATCACTCAATACTTTTTGTGTAAGAAAGCTCATAATCACCATGCAAACCCTGTAAGGGAACCCCATGTTTGGGTCCAGTGTGGCTACAAAGTTCTGCTCGCTGCTTGGTGGCTGAAGATCAGGTTTTAAACACGGTCCACTGAGCATGCAAGCATGCCTCACAGTGCTCTTAACTGAGCTCCGTGGGGTCTGCCTTATCACTGAACATGCATGTTTGTGCAGCTGTGTGTGTAGGAAGATGGAAGACAGGTTGGTCACAGCAACATTTTCTTGCTTTGAAAACTGTTAGGCAATTTTTGTACGTGGCTGGTGGCACAGGCTCTGTCCAATTGTCAAAGACCCTTGGTCTGCTAAACAGGCATCACCTTCAACAGGGACCCACATGTGATGAATTATTCTGCTATCAAAATTTGAAAGAGGAGATGACTGGGCTCTCTCTCTCCCTCTCCCTCCTCCCTATTCATGGAACCAAAACATACTGTTTTCTCAAAATACTTTCTTTCTTCCTTTCTTCTTTTCGGCACATAGTTTGTCCGGAGCTTTTCTCAGACACCGTGCAAGCTATAATGTTACATATGGCATAGTAATAGAGCTAGTAAGGAAGTTAACTATCTGATTTATAAAATATTCAACATGTTTAATATTAAAACAAACAAACAAACAAACAAACAAACAAGAACAAAAAACAAACAAAAACAAACAAAAACAAAACAAAAACAAAAAAAACAAACAAACAAACAAACAAAACAAAACAGAAAAAAGGCAACAACAACTACTGATTTCGTTACCTCATTTCAGATATATCAGTATCAATTTACATGAAATTTATGTAATGTGATACAAAGATAAGGTCTCGATGCCTATAAATGTCATTATTGTTTCTGATATATTGTTTTAGATGAATTGAAAAATAACAATGGAGTTTGAAGTTTACTGCTTACAAAAACGAAACCAAAGTTGGAAAACCAGTCTCGCATTCTTTTCAGTTTTCTGCATATGCTTCAGTCAGGTGACAATTTTATGCCTGTTATCTTTTAAAACAAAATAATCTTAATATGTTTGTTACAAGTCAGGATATTGCCTCCAGGTAATTGCAGACAGGCATTCTAAGGCATATGGACGTTGCCCGGGATCTATGAGAACAAACCGCTGGGAACATATAAACTGAATATTTCAGAACAGAATAATCTGAACCAGTGTATGTGACAAGTCAGGATATTGCCTCCGGGCAATTGCAGACTGGTTTGATCTTTGCTCAACTACAGACAGGCACTCTAATGCACGTGGGCGTTGTCAAGGATTTGTGAAAATAAACTGCTAACACAAAACAAGTACAATAATACATCTAATTATGCAAGGAATCAAGCTGCTGTTTTCGGGGAGGGAGGGGGGGAGGCATCAACCCTAGAACCCGGTTTGCAATTTGTATAAAAAAACTCAAATATCGATACACTGAAACAATGATGGATTTCTTGGATTTTTTTTTCTTTTTTTTTTTTTTTTTTTTTTTGTTTCTGAGGCTCCCAAATGGTGAGTTTTTAAGGAATCACCCACATCAATCCTGTTATTTCTTAGAACCGATTAAAAAAAAAAAAAGGGGGGGGGGGATAATGGGCGTATGTGCATCCAATTATCTCGGTAATCATAGTACTTAAACGTCTTATTATCTCTCTATTGGTGCTGTTCTTTTGCCCAGTTTCATCGCTAGATTTATTTTAGCAGATATGCATCTGAACAGATAGATAATTAAATAAGCAAGCATGCAACTAGCAGAACAGATATATGGATAGAAAGGACAGATTCACAAGCAACAGAAGAAAGGAACGAAGGAGGAATGAAGGACAGAAAGATAAGATAAAAGTGCAAATGCATGAAAAAGGACCCCCCCCCCAAAAAAAAAAAAAAAATGTTCCTGAATGACTACTTCTTCCGTTAATTTTACTTGTCATTTTTATTGGCAAAGAGATCTCCAATTATCGCAGCACTCTATTCGTTACCCGAGATATTTCACGCATCGATGATCAAATCTACTCTCCATCGTCAACTCCATTTTGATTCAATCTGCAGATTGTGTTTGTGTAATGCATGCAAGATAACTGTTGTTGACTTGTCAACAGAATACCATTGCGTCTTTTTGATTGCAGAAAAACTGAGAATGGAAGTGTGTAAATGTAGCTGTCATTCACATGGCTGCCAATGCTTTATATATATGTTCGTATAGAATGTTCCAGTGCCGTATAGTGCTCTGTAATGTTTACATGGTATTGGGAGGCTGCAAAGCAATAGCATCTTTTGACGGGTACAGGCTCAGATTTGCCGAAAACAGTTTTTAACTTCTAGCACACAAAAGCAATACATTATCTGGAAAGCTCTATGGACGGGTATAACCTTCAACACCTCTTCAGGTAAGCGACCTTATAATTCAATCGAAGCGTAGATGTTGTCTTGTGCAGTCTGAGGATCATATATACACGTACAAGAATATCGTTCTAACATTAACGTACTTCGATTCGATTTTCCTATTTTTTAATTTGCTATCAATAATGATATATACTGTTATGTTCTTTTTATTTTTTCCCTTTTGGTTAATTGTGAACAGAATTCAAAACGAATAAACATTTAGCACGATAAATACTTCAATATACGTGTACTAAGGCTTGATAAAAACAACGGAGAATAAAACTACGGAATCTACTTTCTTTTTTTCCCGCATAGAATACAGTCAATAAGTATTGGTATGGTAGCTATAATTGGAAAAAAATAGGCATAACAATCAATGAATATAAGTTTTTCACAAAAACGGTTCAAAAGGTGGGCATAGCCCTATATTAATCGCTCTTTGGATAAACTATGCATGCACAGAGCAAATGGAGTATCCAAAGGCTAATCTTGGCACCTTTCACTGATAAAGGCTTCGAGACTCGACTACAAGTGGCTGTTTGGGTTGGACTCCGTGAAGAGCACCGCACTCTGGCAAACACGGTTGAGAGAGACATGAGACAGATAGTGGGACTCAGTATAAAACGGAAAAATCCACACATATATCTTTTTGATAAAACATTTTTTTATAATTATATGACACTTCCAGATTTCACTATTTGATTACAAAAACTCGCGCGTGCATAAACATACTCAATGCATACATACATACATACATACATACATACATACATACACACACACATATATATACATATATATATATATATATATATATATATATATCTTTATTCGTACACAGAAGGTACATTGTTGAGTAGAATAAAAAAATACAATAAGTTTAACAACCAAGCACAAAAACAAGAGACGCTGATCATATTCTGGGCAAGGGGAGAACATGAGAATGCTGTCCCTTGGCCCAGCATACATGCATATAAATATCAATGAGCATATATTAGTGAGCCATCATAAGTGTCAACATAGAAGTCATAATAAGTCAGCTAGGAAGTACATAATGTTTCAATTATTTCATTTAGTTCTTATCGCGTGAAAGGAGAGTTAAGCTTACCGTCGCGGGCAAGACACAGCTCCCTTATAACTCGAGCTGAATCAATTTTACACCTGTCCAAACAATATGGATTGGTATCATTTACATGATTAAGACATTGACATAAATCCATATTTGTGAGATTACATCTATTTACTTGATACTTCGAACGTATATAATTTAGTGAATTGCAAGTTGCCGATTGGCTTCCGTTCAAACTGAGTTGTCCACAAACCTTTACAATATCATTAGTACTATTCATTATTTTCCAAAAAAATTTCAAGAAACGTTTATGTAGCTGACTCTCTATTAGGAAATCTTCACAAATTAAAGGCAAAAGATCATTATGACATCTATATGATATTTTCCATACAAACCGAACTGCTTTTCTCCATGCAATAAAGAAACGATCAACTTGTTTATTTGAGAAGTCCCAAAGTTGGCAGCCATACAGAGGCATGCAGTACGTTTTAAACAATTGATGTCTAGAATGTGGAAAAGCCTTTCCAAATTCAGCCATCAAAATGTTTACATTTATTTGAAAGCTCTTTTCTTTTCTCTTCTCTTTACTTCTTTCATGAAATAATACACATTTCAGATTTTCAGTCTTAATGAAAGATTTCATTTTGATGGTGTTAAGTGAACCTTGACGGGAAAAATCAGTATTCCAGTCGCCACCAAGAATAATGGAATTCATGTCCAAGTCATATAATTTGGAAGATATTTCATTTAGAATATCTCAAATTCTATCAAATTATTACACTGTATGATCGAGTCACAAGGCATGTACACATTTACCAGCATAATTTTGAAAGTATCAATTTGGAATGAAATAGCAGATACTCTATTTGATTGAAAAATAATGGGAGTTATTTTGCCTGATAGCGATTTTTTCCACAATATAGCACATCCACCGTATGGGCGGCCTGCAATTAGTTCACTCTCGTTAATACCTGAAACCCCATGCACATGCATATGTGGTATGTGCTTCTGTAATGAATCAATCTGTCCACTAAGAAGCCAGTGTTCCTGCACAAAGATAATGTCATTTTTCTCAGACAGTTTATGAATGTATTCAAGCCTGCCGGCTCCATGGCCGTGAGAGTTATAAGTAACAATATTCAAGTGAGCCATAATAATAAGTAGGTGTAAGATACTGTAGAACGTGATTATTATATTAGGGGAGAACATCAAGACTTTGTAGCCTTGGAGGGAAATACTTTCTTACTTTCACACCGACCGGCCAGAGAGACTCACAGAGAAGATCTCTAAACTGTGACACAGGTACTGTCAATTTAAACGATTTGAATTTAGCTTCAGGGTTGGATATGCATTGAAGGTCTCGCACCTCGAAACCGTTTTCTGTCATATAAGCACGCAGGTCTCCCGTCTCGGTGACAAGATCGACCCTATATATGAATAAGTCCCTATTGGGTTCCGGCGCGCCCCTGAATCGACTGCTTTGAGCTTTTGACATCCCCGTGATTGCATGATACCGTTTATTCTCTTGGCGACGATGTTTTTCCAGCACAGCTGCTGGCAAACGAAATTCTTGGGAGTCCACTGTTCTATCCCCCCCATACCGTCTTAGGGACTTCACTGAACCTCGAAAGAATTCATTATCACAAAGCACTGCGCCAGATCTATCCAAAGCGTTATCGAACATATGGGTGTCTCTTGAGAGAGACATGTCACTGTTGACATTCAGATTTCTACTGCTGCCTGATAACCCTGGTCTTGGTAAATTGTTGATCACATTTCGACTGCTGGCCCAAGCCCGTCCTCTGCCTCGCCCCCAGCCACGCCCACGACCGCGCTGACGCCAATGTCCAGGACCGTGCGATTGTTCTGGCCTTGCAGGTTGGGAGTTCACCTGGCTGGTTAAGAAATGGGGTGTGGTGTTATGTAAAGCATGCGCATCGTTACTGATTTGTAAAGTCGCTGCATCAGCTGAATTTATCTGAGGATTCAGTCTTGATTTTTGAGTACCATTGACACGTATTTCAGGTACATTTTGGGTACAACAGGAATCATTGGTTTCATCTTTTTTGTCGGCAGGGGGAAGACCATGAGCTACAACATTCGCATAAGTGCCTCTATGTATAATAGCTTCGAAGTTATTCAAGATCTAGATCTTGTGCATTTTTTTTTTTTTTTTTTTTTTTTTGTTTTGCATAAATTACAATCCTACACCTTTGTTTTTTTTTCCTTGGATGCCCCTATGTCGCCAACCTATAAAGTCAAGTTAATATGGCACCTCTATCTATGATAGTTTTGGATCTATTTAAGACTTACGTTTTCTGTATTCACCTAATTTGCAGAAATTAAAATTCTGTAACTTTGATTCATTGTTCATTGGATGCAGCTTTGCAACAAAGCTATAAACAGAAGTGGAATGGTATCTCTATCGAAAAAAGTTTTGGAGATATTCAACTATTAAATTTTTCAATGCCCCTAACTAGCTTAATTTAAAATTCACCAACTTTCCTTTCCTGCTCACCTGTCACAATCCTGGACAATTATAATGGCCTTAATTTGCATAGCGTCGAACTTTGTGACTATTTCAAACATTATGCAGAATTTCACAGGTAGTTCAGTCACCATGGCAAGTTCGGTGGGTTTTCGGAATAATAATGCACGAGAAAAACTCCAAATTTGGTCGTAAGAAAGAAAGTCTCTCTCTCTCTCTCTCTCTCTGTCTGTCTGTCTGTCTGTCTGTCTCTCTCTCTCTCTCTCTCTCTCTCTCTGTCTCTGTCTTTGTCTCTGTCTCTCTCTCTCTCTCTGTCTCTCTCTCTCTCTCTCTCTCTCTCTCTCTCTCTCTCTCTCTCTCTCTCTCTCTCTCTCTCTCTCCCCACACAGAACCGCAGGTTGCCACTGTAAAATGTGATACATGTAATTATCGTTGATTACAGTAGCCACTCTCCAGACTGCCGCTGTGCTTTATGCACCACCGCGATTGGCAAACTCAAAGGTTCTCTTGATTGACCATGTTCACATTTGATACATGGGTGACTCATGGGTTGTTCTCTCCATACGATGCGATTAAAAAAAATTGATGTGAAAATAATACTTTTATTCACATTTTTTTTATTTCCGACCCCCACAAGGCGCGAAACGCTTGTGACGTCACCAATGCAACACCGCTGGCTGACAGGAAAGACTCCGAGCATGCTAACGAGACATGGCTGTCAAGTGTCACTGGATTTAAAAATATTTTATTCAATCTTTATCAGCAGGATTAAAAATGCATGCAGAAATATTCATTTTGTCCCTGTTCCCGGCCAGGGTGAGTCGGTGTGTTGCTGTCAATTGTAGCAATACAAGTTCTACAGAAGCTTTGCAGCTTTCTCGCAAACATTGAATATATGGAGGCTAAAAGGAAGTTTATCATCTAAAAACACCCCAAGTAGATTGACATTTTGGTCACATTTTGTTTGGACACCAGAGGATTCCAGATATGTATCAGAGCAATCTTCCAGAGTCGGGGATATGATAATGCCTTTCGACTTTTCTGGAGTAGCTTTCGTTAGCTTTTCATTTTTTTTTTAACTTAAACAGCATGTGTAAAAATGTGATCCATAACTAAAGGACGTGCCTTTGGATCTTTTTTCTGCCTTTTATCACCTAATACAAGCTTTTGCAGAGTTGAACGTATACTAGACAGTTATATGTGCTACCATTGCCCGATATGTCAGTTTTGAATTACTTCTTGCACCTGGCAAGTTCTCCAGCACAGATGTCATAAAGGTATTCGGACATGACAGGGTACACTGTACCAGGCCTTACAATGGCTTCCAAACAGCTATAAATGTTGATGGTATGGAACAACAAATGTTGGTGGTAGGGGGGCGCGTATAAAGGGACTCTTTTTCACGTGTGCCAAACATTTTTAACTGGGGACAGTTTTGGTGAACTAATAGACCAGTGTCCTTGCCACAGAATTATGGAACACTGATTTTGATTAATTTTTTCGGCTAGAACAGCGTGTATCAATTGATACTCTATCTTGATTGAACGTCCCTTTGGACCTTATTTTTATCTTTTCAGATTCTAGTCACTCCTTATTTTCCTACCTCCGTTCATCTACTTAAGATAATGTGCCTATCAGCATCTCCATAGTATCGTAAGAAACTCCTACAGATATATTCTGAAGAATAAGAAGCAAATGAAGGGATCTACTGCCGGTCATGCCCACCAGGACATTAAAAAGAAGGAAAAAAAAAAAAAAAACTCCTTTAAGGAAAGCTGAGCAAGGGGGATTTTCACATGAAAGTATTCATTCAAACTTCAATAGATGGATAACCACACCCGTCACACTTATGGCTGATTGTGTGTGTGTGTGTTTTGTTTGTTTGTTTGCATTCTGCAGTGTGGCACAAGTGGGCACACTTCTGTGTGGCTTTCCAGAATTGTTGTTGAATAATAACATGTGCTAACACCTGACGCACTTAGGTTCGGCCCCTCATGTTAATCATGTGTATAACAAATTTGAACTGGGCTTCACGTTTATAATATCACTTTTAATACTAAATAAGCAGGTCACGTGACAGGGATGAGAGATGGCTTCCCTTTTTCACTGCCGAAAACCAGCTTTCACCCTCCAATACAAAAGAAATCACAGTGAGATCTATATCGCACGCGGCGAGCTGTCCAATGCCAAAAATAATTTAAACGTACCTCAGTATCTAAGGGATGTGTTTACAAATGTGTTCTAATTAATGCTAATTATGGACACATGAAAATGATGAATATTTTCAAAATTATTCTGGACAGAGGACTGGTGCCATTCGAGATTTAATTTATAAATTTGTGCCATAGAATTAAATGAACCAAATATAGGTTATCGCATGGTTCGACAGCGGCAAAATTAATAAGTTCCCGAGTGATAACAGGGGAAAGGATTTTACCACACAAAGGAACACGGAGTAACTAATAGTCTATACTACATGCTGCACATGCTTTAATATCTTCCTGTTGAGTTCGGGGCTGTACAAAAATGTTGTTCGTCCATGTCTGGGCTTCCATGCAACATACAAAAGCAATAGAAATTCAAGTTATGCTGAGTACAAGGAATTTAGAAGTTTTCTTCAAATTATATCATACAAAGACGTGTCATTCCAACTTCAATTCCCATGCTTTCTATTATAAGCACACCAAAGGAACAATGAACACAATGTGCACACTCTTAAATTATCCTAATTCGGCAAATGATAAAATACCATCGAAATTTTTATAGATTTATTTCGTTATAGAAAGACAAGAAGTAGTTATAAAGAGTGACGATAACGAGATAAAAGACTTAGTGGTTATAACGAGATGAAAAGTGATTTCAACGAAATAAAAAGTCTTTATAATGAAATAAAAAGTGTTTAAAGAGAGATCGAAGTCGTGAAAACATGATTTGTCTTGTAGAAATGAAACGTTAGGTTGAGATGATTGAGCCACTGTATCAACACGCCTATATAACAGCATTAAACTTCATTAACTTACCTGTTAAATTGCTTTTCTCAGGTCCACCATCGAAGACAACCAGCGAGTCGAGGGAGCGCGTTGCGTGCACGCAAGCAACCTTGTGCGCAATGATTTAGAAACTCTTCACAGGAACGAAATGCGTTTATATTGTACCCCAAAAATGACCCTCAAAATTGAAATTAACATACTTGTACTCGTGGGCGTGATTAGATTTCAGGGAAATTTATATATGCGGTGATTGGGGTTTTCTTTGATTTACCAGTTACAACATTTGCAATGCATG
This sequence comes from Hermodice carunculata, assembly GCA_964020975.1. Taxonomy (NCBI): domain Eukaryota; kingdom Metazoa; phylum Annelida; class Polychaeta; order Eunicida; family Amphinomidae; genus Hermodice; species Hermodice carunculata. The sequence goes on along the minus strand of OZ026616.1, from coordinate 56,199,515 downwards.
GACTCACTTGCTCTCAAAATTTTACTCTTTCAGTGCAAATTGCGCCTGAAGCGGAACTCCTCTGAATTTTCTTAAGGATACTAGATTAATATTTCTTGTAACAAGAACTTTGTGCAAGAACATGAATGCCTGCTGTTACAGAACACACGGATATTTCAGATCAACAAGGTTGTCTCGGCACCCTCTGCGTCCAAGCAGGACAAGGCAAGCTGTTGACTCTGTCCAAAAATTCGCACTGAAAGAGTTAAGAATGGGACTTATTTCCGCCTGCTGTAAATTGGCTCGATGACATCCAGAGATGGGCCTACTGGATATGTCATCACTCACCAAGCCCATATAATTAACAAGACTTCGTTTACTTTGCTTTGAGATCTTTAAAGGGCCCAACTGATTTGACTCGTTGACCACATAATTGCAAATATCAAGCAACGCGTTTACATCGCTCTGGGATATCAATGTTGCTCCTTGTTATTATGCAACATGATCCAAAAAAAAAAAAAAAAAAACAGTGGCATTTCACACGGGCATTCGAAGAACACCGCGTAACTACGAAGTACCGTTGCACGAACTTCTCAACATGACGCGATAGATACCTATAAAAGTTCGGAAGGAGCATGCAAGGTCAATGGAAGCGGAACTGAAAAGTAACTTTCAATCGCCGTACAGAACCTTCCAAATGACCAAAGACCTCCCAAGCACAGTATCTGACAATACAGACATGACCAATGCTATTCTAGCTCATTTCTTTCTGCCAAAATACCGACCATGCTCAGCTACCTGCGTATTAATTACAGGTTCATTGTCGAAAATGACAACCGATGAAACTGTAGGAACCTGCTATATAGTCCAAATATTTAATAGCAAGTCCCTGGTCAAATAAAGGCCATCAGTTGCTCAGGACGGAAGTAATTCCTTCCATGAGGACGACGACGAACGATTTTCATACTTGACCCTTTTAGTGTTTACCGTACATGGTGTCATGGATGGACTTGAGTTACTGGATGGCAGGCTCACAATATTAAGCCCAAGGTCTCTTCTGTGCCACCAGTGTTTCAATTACTACTAACTTTGCAGTGTTATATGGTACTGGTACATCCTTACGCAATGAAGAAGACTTATTTGGTTTGCACATAAGCATAATGAGTAAATAGTTATTAAACAATGTCTTAAAAGTAGTGGCATCTCTGCGACAATACCATACCCCCCTCCCCGCAAAAATACACCTCAATTTTGGTTTCCAATTTAAATACACCCACCTTTAACACTAATGCCCTCCTGAATAAAAAAATATTTGTACACATGGGTATAAATAATTAAATTGTCCAATATGTTGGTAACCTGTTCCAAGCCAGGTAGAAGATACTCTCATTCCTTTAAATTTCATTACTGTTGGTCATGGATCCTTCCGACGATGAACACTATCATGTTTTACTATTTTGTAAATGACATGGGTCTGAAAAGGTTGAGCTGGTATTCAGTTTGGTCTCATCACTATCATTGAAAACTGTTGCCCGCTTTCCCTTCTCATGAAACTTTTATATGTTTGGTAGCAATTTGAACATTCAGGCATTTTCTGCACATATTGCAGTGCAGTAAGTGTTCCAAGTGCAGTGGGACTAATGTTTTTTTTTTAATTATCTGATGAATATAGTTTGTTATTGTTAAGGTCATGTCAGGTTGGCTCAAAGTGTTTAATGTACAGCTGATACATGGTTACTTTCAATAAATGGGTAAATTTATGCATATTTGTCTCTCTCTCTCTCTCTCTCTCTCTCTCTCTCTCTCCTCTCTCTCTCTCTCTCTCTCTCTCTCTCATTCTTTCTCTCTCTCTCTCTCTGGCTCTCTCTCTCGTATAAATAATAAGCATCTAAATCAAATCAACTGACTGACAAGTTGAACTATGTCCTGATACCAATTAAAAAAAATAAAGCCTTTTACATGGAAACAATTATACTTACAGTTATCTTTTGGAATTTCAACATGGTCTCTCTCTCTCTCTCTCTCTCTCTCTCTCCTCTCTCTCTCTCTCTCTCTCTCTCTCTCTCTCTCTCTCTCTCTCTCTCTCTCTCTCTCTCTCTCTCTCTCTCTCTCATCTCTCTCTCTCTCTCTCCTCTCTCTCTCTCTCTCTCTCTCTCCATCAAGCCTAATTCTTTCTCTGATAAATACAGTTGAATTTTACAATAATAAGGATCTTTTACATTTCTGATCTTTTGAACTTTATAGAACCATGAGTTAGATGTACATTATGCTTGGGTGACTTGCAGATGACTTACAATGGCATACTACATTTTTTTAAAATTCAAAATTACTACCTTAATAAATGACTTATTAGATGACTTGTGGGATTCTATGCTTTCTTGAACATTTAAATTTCCTTTTAAAAATACTTCTGGATATCATACTTGAAATGTGACTGCTATGCTTACAAATTTTGGCTATTGTAGTACAATTTTTGACTACGTTTTTATGGTTTGAGACCTGATGTCACTTGTTTCTGGCTGATGTTTAACATTTGAACCAATGTACTTGCCAACTCTGATAATGTATTGACTTTTCACCACTATATTTGCACATTCAAACACTTTTCTTTTTAGTTTATCTCCTTTAAAACTACATCATGCCTTTAACTACTTGTCTAAAACACATCGAATTGTATAATCATGTTGTTTGGATTCTTGTTGATGGTCATTTTTTGGCCAAGGGGGGCTTTTCTGATGGATGATGTTGGTGCTAGTGTCACTTTGTGGACTTATATGGATGATGATCATTGTTGCGATAGTGGCTGCAACTTGTACCTTTTGAAATGCTGAATTTTATTGACATTTTCAACAAATTAGGAACATGTGCTTTCTCTGATGTGCTGCAAATTTTGGTCCCTTTTCATGAATTGTAAGGTCCTATATGCACATGAATGATGCACCTATCCAAGCCTATTTACTAAAATAGGCCTATAATTTTAAACAAACCTTTTTACATTCTGTCATATTAAAACTAGACATGGTTTTTTTGAACCTAAAGACCTTTGCACATACGGTTTGGTCTCTTTTGGGTAAATACGAACTATGAATTTATGTGTTTCAGCTATACATACCAGGAACATGACTTTGGTCGGAATTGACTTGGATTTGTTCCATTAGGACTACGGTTTGGATATGGTGAAGACACTGTCTAATAGATGCTGGGGGCAGATATATTTTTTAAAACTTATTAATCACTGTGTGAATCAGGTTGCTGAGTGCAATAATGAATCTGAAAAGGGATACTCGGCACTGTTTGTGGCTTGACGACATAAATGTAGGCGCTGTGCATCTCAATCAGCTCAGTCAACCATGCTGGGAGCAGTAATTATTTGTCTTAGAATGCATTGTTAGAATCAGAAGGGTTGAGGTAAATAATGACTCGGAAAAGGGTTAATCGGGAACTGTTTAAAGCCGGCTGCTGGCTGCCGGCTGGCATATTATGACCACATATATATATATATATATATATATATATATATATATATATATATATATATATATATATATATATATATATATATTATATATATATATGTATATATGTATGTATGTATGTATGTATGTATGTATGTATGTATGTATGTATGTATGTATGTATGTATGTATGTATATATATATATATATATATATATATATATATGTATATATAAATATATATATATATATATATATATATACACATATACACATACACACATACATACATACATACATACATACATACATATATACATATATACATATATATATATATATATATATATATATATATATATATATATATATATATATATATATTCATTACTTGACTCAAAAGGAATAGTTAAAATGGGGATGCGAAGTACAATATTGACTCCGAAAAAAACATTAGGGACAACCGTTTATGACCGGCTGCCACATTATAACAAGATGTCTATATAATATGTACATATACACACATATCCAATAGTAGTCTATCGGCTCAGGCAAACATACTAGGAGCAGTCATTATTTAAATTTTTAACCATTTTATGAATCAGGGGTTGAGGACAAAATGACACAGAAAAGGGTTAATCGGCAGCTGTTCATGGCCGTCTGTCGTATAATTAGCATATAGTCATATATACTACATATGTTTATAGGGTAGCAGTCGATCGGCTCGGGCAAACATGCTGGGAGCATTCATTATCTAAATTATTTATCTAATTATGAGTACAATCAGGAAAGGGGTTAAAAACAGAAAAGGGTTAACTGGCAACTGTTTATTGCCGTATTTCGTATCATTAGCACATATTTATATATACTACTTATGTATATGTAGTAGAAGTCAATCGGCTCAGGCAAACATGCTAGGAGCAGTCATTGTTTGACTTATTGACCGTTTTGCAAATCAAGGGTTGAGTACAATAATGACTCAGAAAAGGGTAATTGGCAACTGTTCATGGCTGTCTGTTTTATCATTAGCATATATCATACAAGCTACATATGTATATCCAGTCGTGGTGAATCGGCTCAGGAAAAAATGCTCGGAGATGTCATTATTTTAATTCTGAACTATTTGCAAATCGAAGGTTGAGTACAACGTCTCCAAAAAGGCTTAATTGGTAACTGTTTATTGTCGGCTCTCATATCATTAGCATATGTTCATATATACTACATATGTATATCTAATAGTAGTCAATCGGCCCAGGCAAACATGCTGAGAGCAATCGTTATTTGAATTGTTAACCAGTTTGCAAATGTAAGTTGAGTACAATAATGGCACAGCAAAGGGTTAATCGGCAACTGTTCATGGCCGTCTTTCGTATCATTAACATATATTTATATATACTACTTATCTATATCTAACACTAGTCAATCGGCTCATGCAAACTTGCTGGGATCAATCATTATTTGAATTGTTAACCAGTTTGCAAATGTAAGGTTGAGTACAATAATGGCACAGAAAAGGGTTAATCGGCAACTGTTCATGGCCGTCTTCGTATCATTGGCATATATTATATATATACTTATGTATATCTAGTAGTAGTGATCGGCTCAGAAAACATGCTAGGAGAAGTCATTATTTTAATTCTGAACTATTTTGCAAATCGAGGATTGAGTACAACAATGTCTCAAAAAGGGTTAATTGGTAACTGTTTATGGTCGGCTCTCATATATACAACTTATGTATATCTCATAGTAGTCAATCGGCTCAGGCAAACATGCTGGGAGCAGTCATTATTTGATTTATGACCGTTTTGCAAATCAAGGGTTGAGTACAATGATGACTCAGAATATGGTTAATCGGCAACTGTTTATGGCCGTCTTTCGTATCATTAGCATATATTCATATACACTACATATGTATATCTAGTACTAGTCAATCGGCTCAGGCAAACGTGCTGGGAGAAGTCATTATTTGAAATATTTACCAGTTTGCAAATCTAAGGATGAGTACAATAATGACACAGAAAAGATTTAATTGGCAACTGTTAATGTCGGTTTTTTACATCATTAGCATATTTTTATATATACTACTTATGTATATCTAATAGTAGTCAATCAGGTCAGGGAAACATGCTGGGAGCAGTCATTATTTGATTTATTGATCGTTTTGCAAAATAAAGGCTCAGTACGATAATTACTCTGAAAAGGGTTAATCGGCAACTATTTATGGCCGTCTGTACTATCCTTAGCATATGTTCATATATACTTCATATGTATATCTAGTACTAGTCAATCGGCTTAAGCAAACATGCTGGGACCAATCATTATTTGAATTATTTACCAGTTTGCAAATCTAATGATGAGTACAATAATGACACAGAAAAGGTTTAATCGGCAACTGTTTATAGGCAACTGTTTATGGCCGTTTTTCGTATCATGAGCATATATTTATATATACTACTTATGTATATCTAGTAGTAGTGAATCGGCTCAGGCAAACATGCTAGAAGCAGTCGTTATTTGATTTATTGACCTTTTTGCAAATCAAGGTTTGAGTACAATAATGACTCAGAAAATGGTTAATCGGCAACTGTCTATATCCGTCTTTCGTATCACTAGCATATTTTCATATTAGCTACATACGTATATCCAGTAGTGGTTAATCAGTTCAGGAAAACATGCTAGGAGAAGTCTTTATCTTAATTCTGAAGTATTTGCAAATCGAGGGTTGAGTACAACAATGTCTCAAAAAATGGTTAATTGGTGACTGTTTATGGTCGACTCTCATATCGTTAGCGTATATCCATATATACTACTTATGTATATCTAGTTATAGTCAATCGGCTCAGGCAAACAGCTGGGAGCAGTCATTTTTTTATTTATGGACTGTTTTGCAAATCAAGGGTTGAGTACAATAATGGCTCAGAAACGGGTTAATCGGCAACTGTTTATCGCCGTCTTTCGTATCATGAGCATATATTTATATATACTACGTATGTATATCTAGTACTAGTCAATCGGCTCAGGCAAACGTGCTCGGAGGAGTCATTATTTGAATTAATAAGCAGTTTGCAAATCTAAGGAGTACAATAATGACACAGAAAATGGACTCCGTCTGGTATAATGATCATATGAAGGCGAATGTATTTTACCAGGACTGGTATTAAAATGGTATAATGTTTGTGCGAGATATAGCCAATGAGCAAGGATAAATACTGTCCTTTGATAGCTTTCAGGAGAAGTCTAGTGTGAATGTTAATTTTCTTCTTTATCATAGTCTTATTGATGTGCCTTCATATAGATGGAATCAAAATATAAAGGACAGAGATGCAAATCATATATCCACAGACCAGTGCAAAATACATATTGTGGGTAACTTGACGCCAGATTTATAACAAGTAAAATCTAACACTGGGAATTAAAAAAAAAAAACAACAACAAAATGTTGTGCACTTTCATCTGCAGTACAGCAATGAAATACCAAATACAAAATATTTACTGAGTGATGGATAGAAATACTTAAACTCCCATTCAAATGTTTTGTGGACTAAATTACAAAACTTTCCAAAAAAAAAAACAAACAAAACAAAACAAAAACAAAAACAGAATAATCTCAATAAAAAAAGGCCATTGTTTGATGAAAGTAAAATAATTAGATAAATGCAATAGATGTAATGACATTGACGCCATTGAGAACAGATTTCACGGGTGTCAAAGTTCTCAACAGGACTAACATTCCTTTCAGGATTCGTGACTTCATATATCAAATATTCAAATTAATGTACGTGAAGAAGATGTACCTTTTGGGCACTAGGGTTTACCTTTGCAACCAACTTTAAATATATTCATATTATTTGCCAAGTTTATCATATATAGTCAGTTACATAGAGAACATTGCAACATGAGGTCCACGACTTTCGTAAATGATCTAAGAGAAACTCTAAAGTATTGAAGTTAATAATACAGGACAATAATAAGATGCATGTTTTGAGTAAAAAAAAATGGTGACAGAGAAAACAGCAGGAAGAGTCAGTAATATTTTGTACCATTGTGCTATTATGTATCTCTGGGGATGTATGGACACATGGAAAACCGATAATTGTAAAACTGGTGAATTAAATGTTATTTTCCATAAACGTTGTATACATTAAAACGCAAGATTCCTCGCTATAAAACACTTTTGGAAATTTCAATTTTGAATTCATGACCTATACATGAAAGTAAGCATATGGAGCTTATGGTCAAACCTTTAAGATAACTCCACTGGTGTGACACAACTGAAATTATCGACCACAATTGTAACAGTGAAAATGATTATTTTTCAATTTAAAAGACTGAAGGTCATCAACACGACGGGCACTATCATAGATATTGTTCTAAATAACTACACCATTATAAGTGAATGAACATTTGACATTTTCTATTTGGCGTTTTGAAAACAAAGATCCGACAGATATATTGATGAATTGTAAAGGTGAGGAAATTATTTTTGTGAAAAAAAAGAGAACTGTACGGTTGGAATGAGATACTTTTTTGAATAATTTTAACATCTATATATGACTGTACTTTTTATTGTTACTATCGACACATGTGTAAGTAGTGTATACGGTATACTCCATTGTATTCGCTTTGTGCTGTTCAAGCAAAATGCCTCCACTTTTGTATATGAGGTGCAGCAATAAAGGTTCATTCATTTGTAATATATAAAACACCAAGGAACAGAAATGACGACAACACACACTTTATATCTGAGCTACCCCCAAGCATATTTGATTTTGCAACTAAACTTTCTGATAAAATTCGTTCCAAAAGACTTTTTTTGTTAATATTTTGCATATAGATACAAAAGAAGATTTCCCTGAAAACGTAGATCTCAAGCTAAACAATAACTTTTATCGCACACATTACTTTAAGAAAGGAAAATATCTAAAAGACCTTCCTGTGTAATTGACATTGTATTGAGCTCATTAACAAGCAAAAAATAGCGTGACGCTTCAATCATTTGTTTGCAAGTATAAAATTAAATCAGACAGTAAAATTAACTCTGCAATGACTTAAGTTTTATATCAATCGCTAACTCATGCTTATTCCTCAACAGCTTAAATTTTTATGCACCCACAAAATGGAGGAAAACAATTTTACTAGAGAGTTGTAGACCCATCTCTCTTTCTCCTGTATCCCGGTAAAAGGCAGAATGGAAATACCGTTTCTTGGGACTATATGTCGGAGCTTCCGTTGGCCTTCGCCCTTTTGTACATTATGAGTGGGTAACATAAAATGAAATAATACAGGAGGGCCAACCTGTCCTTCTCCTAAGTCCTGGTAAAAGCCGGAACAGAACCAACGTTTCAGGGTACATTATATCTGAATGGAGTTTCCCTTCACCGTCGCATGTTTGACCATAATGACAGTATAAGAGAAAATAAAAATATAAAAAAAAAAAAAAAAAAAAAACCAAACTGATTTTGTTGGTTTATATTTAATTGTTTATTCATTCGTTCATATACGTATTTATGTTTGTCTTGCACAGTACGTGAACCACATTGCTCAGCAAATAAGCAAATGACACTGACTTAATTTGGGAGTATGGATTCGTCATCCTTGCCATTTCTGAGATGAGCATTTTTGTGTGAGCTGATGAATCCTTGGTGCTCCTCAGATCTAAAGCAGACAACGCCAAGCATATTTGTGACAATTAATGCTCGCTCACTTCGCAGACTTAGCGTTGTTAAAAATTAAGAACTAATACCTGAGCTCCATGTTATATAGGTATAGTCTTTAAAGTAGCAGTTCTTTGTGCAATTGTTACAGAATTTACAAGAAGTATCTCATATATGCACACACACACACAACATATATATATATATATATATATATATATATATATATATATATATATATATATATATATATATATATATATATATATTTAAACTAACATCTGGAAATATGATTTTTCAGAAAAAAAAACACCTTTAAATCAATTTTAATAATAGATTAAAGTTGAAATGGAACTTGCTGCTGACCTTTTCAGACCCAATTTTACGTGATACGTGGATATGTTGAGGGGTGTTCTGGAACAAAATCGGGGAGGGGGGTGAGCCAGTTGTATTGCCCCCTCGATTGAGAACACCGACTCCGCCCTAAGTCCTGTACCAATTTTCACCAAAAGAGTACAATCCCCAAGACTCTCAAGTCATTGTTCTTGATAATGAGTATTGGTGTTTATATCCGTCAAAATAAATAACATGCACCTTACCACTCTTCTTGAGTCCATCTGTAGCAGTCTGTGACAACTGTATACCTCTGTGGTTGTCATACACGGCTAGGTTATGATATAATATGAAAAAATATAATCTGGCCACTTCCTGGATCATTATTACAAATACCATCATGTCAAATGAGATTTCAGTAAGGTGGTTTTCTCAAACTGCTGCACTTAGTGTTGTTGTAAGCCTTTACCATTTCTTGCACAACATCTGTATATTTGTCGGTCTGTTTGTACATCATGTGTCTGAAGATATTACATTTACTATTTTGAATGCCTGTTCTACATAATTAGCTTTGACAAAGGTATTTGTCAGCATCAGATTAGTATTTTATCGTTTGAGTAAAAGCCGGATATGCTGGTCACAATACTTTGGTTTTCGGTCCACTCTCAGAATATGCTTTGGTTGTTAACTTCTTTGAAGATATCTGTGAGTGCTTTAGCCACTTCTTGTCCTGTTTTATTCTTCAAAGGCCGTACCAGCATGCCATTGTGAATCGAGGCTTCTACCACAATTCTGATGTTTGGTTTGGATCTAACTGAACGTCTTTTCAGAGTGTAAGTCTCTGTCTCTTCAGCCAATTGTTTTTGATATATTTTAGTGTTATTGGGTAGCGGCCTACAGTTTTCACAACATCATAGAGTTTGTGTGGGTTGGAATAATTGGTTGGTTTGTCTGGAGATATAGCAAAGTTCAGCTAAATACTCACCCATTTTTGTAGTGTTTACTTTGACATCTGTGGTATTTTTCCTTCTTATGACTTGTTTTACCTTAGAAGCTATGCCACATATGATGTCAAAAATTATGATCATTATTCCCACTGATATAGCCGTATCAGTGTAATGAAGAAACACGTTGGAAGGTAACATGGTGGTTAGGGTTCAATGGCTTGCCCTGTTGGTGTTGTAGACTTAACAGGTGCTGCTGTAGTCCAGCTGCTGTTTTGTGCTTTGTGACAATCTTAATGCACATTTTGTAAGCCATCAGTAAAGCACAGTTGACAGTGACTCTTTGTACTCTCATATCAGTGAACACGGTTTAATTAAACTCTTCTACATACTCTGGTAAATGTGATATTCTATTGGGCTTAGACGCTTCATTTTAAACAATACTGGAAGGACATGATGGAGGTTGCTTCCAATCATTGTCCACACAAAAAATCTTAAGTTTGTTGTCTGTAACAGTCACACATCTTTCCGTGGATGGAACATGAACTTACCAAGGACATACCTACCAAAAGCATTCAGATTTTCATGGTAAAATGCAACTAGCTGATCTAATTTATACTTGTTTGTGATTGCTCCATTTTTATATAATTATAATAGTTCCAACCCAAGGATACATGGTGGGATGGTATTGTTTCTAATTAAGATAGTTGTTTGATACCAGTTATGATAATTTCATTTAGTCTCATTTATTACTGTAAGCATTTCTCCTAAGGTTTCGTGTAGGACATTGAATTCAGATTCATTAAGGTATATACCTCGATCTTCTTGTCTAATACATTTAATACTTACAGCATGTATACCTATGAGCATCTGTCCTGTACCTCCGGTCATTGATATATATATATATATATATATATATATATATATATATATATATATAATGAGTTTTTTCTTCACAAACATGATCAAATTCGCATGTACCGATTGAACTGGTATGAACATTTCTTCCCAAGGTTTTAGGTTAAACAAAACCTTCTTCATAGTATTGTCTAATAGCTTTTTAGTATCACGTAACATCTTTAAGCATTATCTATTACCACTTCAACTGATATTTGCTCAATTAGTTGTATTGATGGGGTATACAAATTGATGTCCAGGACTTTGATCTGTCTCGATTGTTCTAGGGCTTCATATATTTAAGGGAGTTTGGGGGATCAGTATGTTCCTTACATCAGAACTTATCTGAAAAATCGCCATAGTTTTTCCGCATCATAATTATAAAACTGTAGTATACCATAGGCTACGTCTTGGTCTCTTATCGCGGTTAATCTTACAAGGTTATTTGAAAAAAATAACAGCTGATTCTCTCGAACCTCTGGTCCATAGCTGTTCTTTTAGGGTCTAATGCAGGTTTGAACTGCCATCTGGTGGTTGCTGCATGAACGAATCTAAATAAACCTTGCCCGTGATCCTCATAGATGGGTATGGTTGGTGTTATATGGGTGAGCGTACAAAGGTCCCTCTATATGATATGGGCTATACCATGGCATTCGGATTCCACTTCCAAAACGGTCTTTTTATTGAGTTTGAATGGAGTAGCCATTTTTAGGGTCTGTTTTTTCTTCTTTTAGATTTGCTCCTCTTGTAGATCTGCTCTCTTGGACAGTGTCGGGAACAACAGATATCTACCTTGCAAAACAGACTACTAACAGTCAATGACTCGGGGAAAACTCTTGGGTGTAGTCTTAACTTGTCAGCAGAGTAGAGGCAATATTGGTATATGGCATTTCATGTCTACTTATATAGTTTCGTGCTCACCGCTATGAACTTTGCAATTAGGCAGTAATAAACAGGACAGCTTTGGAGGTGTGTGCTGACGTCATAGGTGAGCGACCATATTTCTTTTGTGTATATAGATTATTGTGTGATATTCGCAGCTCTGTTGCGACATGTTGGAATCTAGGTTCATTTATGAAGAAGACAGTTTTGTGAGACTTGTATACAGGCATATACTCGTTTGGATGACAAAGACTTGTATCAAATGTGTATGGACATGTTTTAATTCCAAAGTGTCCTAGATATACTTGGATAGACATGTTTTGATTAGAAACGAATTGATCCAATCTGTGATGATTGGTTGAATAAAAACCTTTCTACTTTGAAAAGCACATTTTGACAAAATTTCACCCAAATGCCCCTAGGCACATGGCGCTAACAATGGGGTAAAACCTACTTAAGAAATACGCTGCAAAGAGAAAGTGGGTCTGATTTAACTTTACCCGCCCTAAAACAGGTCCCAATATATCCAACGTTCCATTTCTTTTTTTAATTTTTATGATCTACTATTTCAAGACACCCATGGTTGTATATTTTTTAATGGGGCGATAAAGGGCATCAAACTACTTTTAGGCACGTTAGATCTTGCAAGAATCTGAATTTGGACGGTTCTTAGCATCTTAGATACCATTCTGGTCTTGAAATCAACAACATCCTGTTAAAAAGAATGAGAAGAAAATGCCAATGCTTGATTGCTTAAGATCACCCAGGAGAGAATCCGTTGCAACTCTGAGATCGACTGTCAGCATCCTTGTTTTTGTTTTGCCAGATAAACATCGTGGCCAATTTCACATAGATCTTCGACCTCGTTTGAGGGTAAAGACTTCCAATTATTGTCTGTGCAAAACAGGGAGATACCTCAGTTGACAGTGTGTCAAAACTTGGGTTGACATGGCATGTTTAGGTTAATGCAAAAATCCCATCAATTCAAATGGCCTGCTTGCAATTTGAAGGGACTATGGCGACTTCTACTTGCGTAAAAATGCACCACACATAGGTACTTTTAAGAAGCTTCCTCCCACAGGGCTCAGCGACATTATTAAAAGGGAATGTCAAATGGAACACATTGGTGTTTCACTGTCTCCATATCACAATATCGTCTATTGGCTCTGGTGTAAATGACTATAAAGCATAAATAGCACTTCGATTTCTACTCAAGCATGTATCATCAGAGTTGTAATGGTGACTGACCGGAAATCCCGTACACTCAAGCATTTTGTGACAACAACAACAACAAAAAAAATAACATTGGCCTGCTTTATATATGTGGCATCTTTCATGATATATGCAGGTCCAAGTGGGCGCGGCTCATCCATACAAATGACAGGCTTGCTAACAATATTAGCTCGTGTCAGAGGTATATAATAATAATAATAATAATAATAATAATAATAATAATAATAATAATAATAATAATAATAATAATAATTATAATTATAATGATAATGATAATGATAATAATACTAATACTACTACTACTACTACTACTACTACTACTACTACTACTAATAATGATAATAATCTGCAGAATATTATAGCACAATGTTCATTGTCATGCATATTTACATCTCGAGAAGTACCCTTTGTCTGAACAGAAGAATTGACAATAAACAATGCTCTTGGTGAATACCTAAAGTGTGAAAACGGAAACTATGTCAAATTAAATTAAAAGTATAATACTAATTATAAGCAAAATTGACATCCACACGACTCTTTCTTGTGTTGACAGGGCAACAATGTTAACACTATTAACAATTTTGTCGGTAGTTCTAACCATATCATGCAAGAAAGAATATTTTTAGGATAATTGGAAATCATATTTCATTTTAGTTTGTTTGTTCTATGTCACTGACCCTTCCAGATAGACACTTTCTTTAAAAGTAACTCCTCAAACCAACTATAAATAAATAATTTAGTGGAACTATAAAAATGTGAATGCCATGTTCAATACGGTTCATAATATATGGATTTGTACTCAGTGCCTATACAGCATTGCCACAACGTTGGGGATTCCAGTACATCAGTATAAAAGCAATCCTCGGAAACATATTTTGATGACCTATGCATTTTCTGTCATGCATATATATTAAGTAAGTACATACATAATACATACAGACATACATCCATGCATGCATGCGTGTATTTTGGATGCAACCCGCCCAAGTGAAAAAAATGCTCATATATGTATATATATATGTGTGTGTGTGTGTGTGTGTGTGTGTGTGTGTGTGTGTGTGTGTGTCTTATATGCATAAACATATAAACAATATTTATGTAGTGACATTAAACATGAAATTGCATGTACAACAAAGTCATTGGTAATGTGAACAAATACGGTCTTTAATTATGTGGCACAGAAGCAAGAACTGCTACATTTTCTGATGACCTTATGTGCAGATTAAATATACCATTTATTCACTGAATTCAGTTCGACATTTGTACTTGTCATGAACACAAATGAGTGGAAAATAACGTGATAAATGAACATACAAACGCCAAATCCTCTACTTAACTGGAGTGCGTTTACGTATAATTTTTGTGGTGAGAATGTTGCTTATACTACACTTCTGTCCCAACATTTTCCAAAAGTTTAACAACAGAACTTAAACCAATAATTCAAGAGACCCGTTTCAGCTCCAGTAAAACGAAAGCCAAAAACCTTCACGCCCATTACATTTTGGACCTTGAAAACATAATACAAACGAAATTTTAAGCAGACTGTCTGATACTTGTGCGCCGTCTCACCTCATGTTAACCACTGTAGTACGTTGATATAACGCACAATAGTGTGCATTTAGGCCTGAAAGACCAGGCAAAGCTGCAGTCTTACACAACAAAAGCTGGAATGACATGTTGATGTCACAGCGTTCAATGAAAAATGTATTTTACGCTATACAACATTTGTTTCAATAACGCGATTAATTTATAAGAGAAGCGGCAGTGGTGCGTTATTTTTATATTGTAAAACAATCATAAAATCATATGCAACTACAATAAACTCTCTGAGACTAAAATAATATAATTTCTTTAACGCATGCATTTTTAACAGTTGAGGTACTGTAATATGCATACTGCTCATAAGCTGGTGCTCATCATGTACACGTAAGGAGTATGTCAATGTGGTGGAATAATATGAGGAAATCTTAAATAAAGAGGCACAAGAGACAAATCCAGTGTGCAAATACACCATCTTAACATGTGAATCTGCTCGTGATTAGACACTCTATATCCTTGAATAATACTTGAACACAAATAATATGATTGCAAACATAAGAAGTTATCCTTGTATGAATATATACCAAAATAATAAACTAAAGAGTCGCTTCTGTGACTAGGCAGTTACCAACATGTCATGCAGACAAGGCTGCTGTATAACTTGAAGTAAATTTCGTTGGTATTTTGCACCGTCTCAAAACTGATATTTACTTGACTGATATCATGGATATTGTTGGCGTTATTTAGAGGCACCAAAGTTTTTCAAACGTATCAAAATATACGCAATCCAGGAAGAAATATCCTGAAATGTCAATGGGCCTATCGGTGAAAGGTAAACATTCGATACTCGTAGAGGTGCCAATGAATGCCTTGGAAGGCATTTAATTCGGCCTGACCTTTAGTTTCGGGATCCACAATGCAGGTGACCAATTAACGGTGCAGCACCATACTTCCCAAGGGACATGTTTATTTTTATCAAAGATAGTTAAGACAGAGAGAGACAGAGAGAGAGAGAGAGAGAGAGAGAGAGAGAGAGACAGAGAGAGAAAGAGAGAGAGAGAGAGCAATGTAGTGTATGTTATAATCTGAACTAGTGCCAAAATTTTAACTTGTATCTTATATGGATGCAAGAAGATGAATTGTCAGCTTTTACAATACCACGATGAATAATGCACTCAACACGCTTTAGGTATGTAAAGTTCGCACTAATTGAGCCAATTCATGATTATATTGCTCAAATTGAATAGTGTTCTGAGACAGAGCTACTCACCTCAAGGGTGATATTTCAGTGATAATCATGTGCAAAATTGCGTTCAGTTAGTATTAATGATGTGCTGGACATCATCTCTTAAATTTTTGACATTTGGCGAATGACTTGATATCGTGATTTTAAACCATGTAAATGCTGTTTTTCTTATGCATTGAACCTTAGAGAGTGATGGCACAGGTCAATGCCTTATGATAAATGCCTAGCTGAGAAAAAAATAAGAAAATGCATTCTATATTTCTTTTCAATTTTGGCTCAGCTGGCTCATCAACCAGCACAGCTTATGCCATCCCTCTTTGTCTGTCGCCAATACACATTTTTTTACTCAGTCTCCAAAGCCTTTAACCAGATTCACTTCAAACTTGGTGGGTGGCAATGTACAATTGATTGGTGTCTACCATATTTGTTCACATGGTCATGCTCTGGCGAGATTTTTTGAAATTTTAATTTTAATGATTTTTTCCAGTTTCCTTGGGGGGATGTGTTGGTAGGTGGGGCAAGTCTTAAAATGTATTCTCCTCCACAACCGATCACCAGATTAATTTGATATCACTAAGGAACTCTTCTAGGTACTCCTAGTGCCTTATTTGTTCAGCGGGTGGCACTACTTTTGTGTCATTTAAATTTTTGAGGTTAATTTTTTGTTATTTTCGATTTCTTCTCGGAAACTCACCTCTAGATTCACTTCAAACTCTGTGCCAATTTTCGTTTAGAGGAACTGCACCAAGTGGGCGTGAATGGATAGCTTCAAAGTTTTTTTCACTTTTCCGAGGCAAGCCATGGGCAATGACAAGTGTCAACATGAAAATATGGACCAAAAGACTTCCCTTTTTCATGGTTATCTTCCCGACATGTAGTTAACAATGCTGGGTTATTTATCTTCATAAACAATGTGGATTTTGATAAACTGGCTAAATAGTCCTATCTTAAGTTTTCTTCATTGTGTTTGCAGTATTAATCTTAGTTGTTGTCATGGACATTTCTTTCGTTTCTGTTTTCTGGGAGGACTGCACATGGCTAGATACTAATGTGCAAAGAAACATTTTATACATATAATTTCTAAAAGTACTGCCGATTAAGCAGTAGAGAAAAAAGTTGATTGCATTATTGGTAATGTATAACAATTCAAACATAGCCAGAAAAAAAAAAGAAATCATTCTGGGTATGTCAGTGAAGCGTCTACTCCGGGAATGGTACACAAAGATGGTTATGTTGTAAGGTAGTCGGAATATAAAAAAGACCGTGGCTACAACAATGAGCATTTTTGTCAGCGCAGCTTCCCTACCTTCCTGAGAAGTTTGATTGCGTTGCAACTGACCCTCAAGCTGTGTTTTCCGTTCTGCTTGGAAATGTCTCAGTTTCTTGACAAGCAACGCAGTAAAGACTCCCACTAGTAAAGCCGGAATAACCGCGCCACCGATCCGAAGAACCACCAAGGTCCAAATTTGATGCTCGTCTCGCTTTTGCACTACGCATATAAAGCCATATGGAGATTTTCCAATCGTCCAAAACGGAAATACTGATATTGGTACACATATTAGACCTGTTACCAAAATTACAATTTTTGCTTTGTATGGTGTTGATATCCGGGCAATTTTCAAGGGGAATGTCGCAGTTAGGTAACGCTCCATTGTTACCCACACTGTAAGGTAACACGAGAACAGCTGACCAAAGTATCTCGTGCTAATTACAAATCCACACGTCACAGATACAGCATATACATTTGCTAGTTTGAGTTGTTGTAACCACATAGGGATCTCCGCCAACAAATATGTGTTGTCTGCAAAGGCCATGGCAATTAAGTAGTGACCCGTTGTTGTCTTACGCATAGGAGAAGATATTATGATGACAATAGAAAGTGCGTTTAAAAGCAAGCCAATTATCATAATAAAGGGCTTGACATGCATGTTTACCAGCATACTATAATTGGCCAACCAAACCCATTTCGAAAAATATATAGTTCGTCGTCGTTGGAGCGTACCTGTAACGTTTGGTGAAAATGCCATAGTTGAGGTCACATTTAGGATTGTCCATGCGATTGAAGAATTCATGTTGCGTATCCTTTACCTAAGGAAAAAGTAAAACAAACCAAAAAAACCCCAGCTGTAAATGCCTTTAAAAACTCTTCCTGTATTGCAGTGAACAATATTCATATAATATGATCAATCAATTAAAAAAATAGCGTAACGGATCTGACCAAAGACATCGCTAACAGCAAACAGACGTACACTATGCATCGACAAACTTTGTACAATAATTCATGTCCCCCGAACACATCGGGTATTGCTTGCTAAATTGCAGAATTCGTGTTAAAAAAGTTGTATTTTTTCTTAGTGTAAAGCTTATGCAAAATCTCAAGTAATAAATATAAAAACTAAGCCTGCACGTGTTAAAAGTCAGTAAAAGCGTGCACACGTTCATGTGCAAACCTACAGAAAGCCTATACTCAGCAGAAAACTATATCATGCAGTATTTTGTAAATGCTTCCGATGGGAAAGGGTCATCCAAAATGTTCGGCCACTGTCGACAGCAGGGGTTGTTAGTGGATGGAGCGGAAACTTCATGCCGCCAAAAGTCACTCAAAATTTAGAGGGACATCAGGGCCAAATACTGATGGTCGAAGGCACATCCATTAGTCACTCTTCACAATCGACTCTTGTGCATTACTCGCTACTGCGTCAGATAACATGCATATGTATTAGTTTTTGACAGAACAGACCAAAGTACGCACACTCTCTTTGCATCTGAACTTAATTTCAGTTTTTTTTAATAAATAATCAATACCTTTGCTCACTGATGCATCACCTTTTTCATTTACCCAAATAATTTAAAAGTAAAAGAAGTAGTACAGGCAGACATTGTGTTGTTTTCAAATTATGTATAAATTTTGTAAAGGCTGTTTAATACAGTTATGACTTAAATACAGGGTAATTCACAACATTTAAGGGGCCCTCTGTAAAGCACAGCATATACATCGTTGGGGTATCTTGTTCCACTGTCCTTTCTTTAATATTGCCGTTAGCACCCCCCCCCCCCCACCAACCAACCATACATTTTATTTTGAATATCGATTTATAATTTCAGTATGAGAAGAAACTGTCAACAGTTTCTCGTAATTTGAGGTGATAGGCGATATATTACAAAGGGGCCAACTTCAGAAATTTTCTGGGCCTACAAACTATAATATTTAACATAAAAATCTACAAACTTGGTAGAATAAAACTAACTTTGATGGAATTTCTAGGAGTCGTTTTCTTGTTTTCTGTTAAGCAAAAGAACGATTAAAAAAAATATATAAAGGGGCACTGTTTTAATTTTCCATTTTGTGTGATTCAACATTAAAAAAAAAATCAAAATAAAACAATGTCTACAAACGGCACATACTGTTCATAGGCAAGAATGTTTATTTTCAAGAGCTATTTATTTCGTCCAAATCGGTTAAACCATTTACAAGCAAACTGTAGAAAACTTCTGAGAAGTCGAACAGACATTGGAATTGTGAGATTAAAATGCAATTTAGGTTTAATTGGCTGTCTGGCAGCGATAAACTGGCCATTATGGAAAACGTACTCAATCTCTCTTATTGATACTGATCTTGTGAGAACTACCCTTATAATACTATATTTTTGCTGTGTTGTCGTGAAAATATATCTTTAAAATCTATGTTTAAAGAGGAATCTTTGAATTTTTTTTCAGGATATCACTAGGATGTGCTTTCCTAATAGCTGGTTTCAGTCACTAAAATGACAGATTAGGCGTGCCCATTATTCTCTCCCTGGCCCACCGGTCCATTGTTCTCTCCCTAGCACACTGGCCCATTGTTCTCCCCAACTTATGAGCAGCTTGATCACTTCCTATTGCCTAGTGAACCCAGGTCTGATTGACAGCTCATTTACATTCTGTTGTAAATAGAAAAATAAACAAAAAAAAACAAAAAACATGTGGGTATTTGGCCAGATATATATATATATATATATATATATATATATATATATATATATATATATATATATATATATATATATATATATATATATATATATATATATATATATATATATATATATACATTCATTACTTGACTCAAAAGGATATATATATATATATATATATATATATATATATATATATAGTCATTACTTGACTCAAAAGGAATAGTTAAAGTACATATACATATATATCCAATAGTAGTCAATCGGCTCAGGCAAACATACTAGGAGCAGTCATTATTTAATTTTTAACCATTTTATGAATCATGGGTTGGAGACAAAAATGACACAGAAAAGGGTTAATCAGCAGCTGTTTATGGCCGTCTGTCGTATAATTAGCATATAGTCATATATACTACATATGTTTATGGGGTAGTAGTCGATCGGCTCAGGCAAACATGCTGGGAGCAGCCATTATTTGAATTATCAACCATTTTGCAAATCGAGCATTGAGTACAATAATGACACAGTAAAGGGTTAATCGGCAACTATTTATGGCCGTCTGTCGTATCATTAGTTTATATAAAATATAATGAATATGTATATCTAGTACTAGTTAATCGGCTCAGGCAAACGTGCTGGGAGCATTCATTATCTAAATTATTTATCTAATTATGAGAACAATAAGAAAAGGGTTAAAAAAAACAGAAAAGGGTTAATCGGCAACTGTTTATTGCCGTCTTTCGTATCATTGGCATATATTTATATATACTACATCTGTATATCAAGTAGTAGTGAATCGGCTCAGGCAAACATGCTGGGAGCAGTCGTTATTTTAATTCTGAATTATTTTGCAAATCGAGGGTTGAGTACAACAATGTCTCAAAAAGGGTTAATTGATAAATGTTTATGGTCGGCTCTCATATCATTAGCATATGTTCATATATACTACATATGCATATCTAATAGTAGTCAATCGGCCCAGGCAAACATGCTGAGAGCAATTATTATTTGAATTATTAACCAGTTTGCAAATTTAAGGATGAGTACAATAATGACACAGAAAAGGGTTAATCGGCAATTGCTTATGGCCGTCTTTCGTATCATTAGCATATATTTATATATACTACTTATCTATATCTAGCACTAGTCAATCGGCTGACGCAAACTTGCTGGGATCAATCATTATTTGATTTATTGACCGTTTTGCAAATTAAGGGTTGAGTACAATGATGACTCAGAAAATGGTTAATCGGCAACTGTTTATGGCCGTCTTTCGTATCATTAGCATATTACATATGTATATCTAGTACTAGTCAATCGGCTCAGGCAAACGTGCTGGGAGAAGTCATTATTTGAATTATTTACCAGTTTGCAAATCTAAGGATGAGTACAATAATGACACAGAAAAGGTTTAATCGGCAACTGTTAATGTCGGTTTTTCATATCATTAACATATATTCATATACACTACTTATGTATATCTAATAGTAGTCAATCGGGTCAGGGAAACATGCTGTGAGCAGTCATTATTTGATTTATTGGTCGTTTTGCAAATTAAGGGTTGAGTACGATAATGACTCAGAAAAGGGTTAATCGGCAACTATTTATGGCCTTCTGTACTATCCTTAGCATATATTCATATATACTTCATATGTATATATAGTACTAGTCAATCGGCTCAGGCAAACATGCTGTGACCAATCATTATTTGAATTATTCACCAGTTTGCAAATCTAAGGATGAGTACAATAATGACACAGAAAAGGTTTAATCGGCAACTGTTTATGGCCGTTTTTCGTATCATGAGCATATATTTATATATACTACTTATGTATATCTAGAAGGAGTGAATCGGCTCAGGTAAACATGCTAGGAGTAGTCGTTATTTGATTTATTGACCTTTTTGCAAATCAAGGTTTGAGTACAATAATGACTCAGAAAATGATTAATCGGCAACTGTTTATGGCCATCTTTCGTATCATTAGCATATATTCGTATAAGCTACATATGTATATCCAGTTGTGGTGCATCGGCTCAGGAAAACATGCTTGGAGAAGTCATTATTTAAATTCTGAACTATTTGCAAATCGAGGGTTGAGTACAACAATGTCTCAAAAATGGTTAATTGGTGACTGTTCATGGTCGGCTCTCATATCTTTAGCGTATATTCATATACACTACTTACGTATATCTAGTAATAGTCAATCGGCTCAGATAAACAGCTGGGAGCAGTCATTTTTAGGTGGGGCTCCGTAAGGAGACCCCCTCTCATGTACATAGTACATAGTAGACCTAAAAGTTCAATATTTGAAAACCAGGAACTATTCCTGTCGTAATATTGGTCCTGATTTGTGACAAGACTTTATTCTTAACATTTGATATCGGCAAAATAAACAAGACTGATACCTGAAGGGTTTAATAAGAGAAAATATTCTGTCACCACTGGTCACAATTCCTGAAAATGCCTAACTGTTAGCTGAAAATGCCTATATCTGAGAATGTGCCATCTTTGCACATACGGCGAACGTTATGTACTCTGGTGCAAACAAGAAACAGATCTTAAAAAGGTGTAGGTTATTTTCTTTTGTGTGTGCTCTTCATGGTAACACTGGTATTACTGCTCATTGCTGATGTAAAATGTAGATATTCTTTATCGGTCTATGCACATTATCAGGACCTTTCTGTTGAAAGAAGTTCCGTATCTTGCTTGTATTCGTGCGTGAATGTGACGTTAAATCTTCAGCTCAATGAGGCTCTCCGTGAGTTTTTGCATATCCAGACAGTTACCAGTCTGAACACGTCCAAAGATGCATCTGACGGATAAAATCCATTGAGCATTCGTTACAGGGATCTAAAAAGTCCACGAGAAAATGCAATCAAGCTATCACTTCCTCTTACTAGTCTTGTGCAAGTACGTTGTTTTGGTGCAATATGTAAAGTGGTTTAAAGTGGGTACAGTGTTCGCAATAAGGCTTGTCCAAAACTTGTCCCAGCTAAGTCAGAGTTGGCACGGACAAGTGGAATATATTCTGAGCTCATCCGTTGAACAAGTGAAAAATTTGGTATTAAAAATATTTATTTTGCAATTATTTTGAACTCTGCACTCAGCGTTGGATGTGGCGATCAGTAACACTGACGCACAACATGTTCTGCCCATTTCCGGTATGTTTCCGCTACGGATCACAAGGTGAAAATCTCCGCGAAAATTGGGTCACATATGTGTTGCAGTGAACATATCAACATGGAGCTGTGGTTGACCGGTTTCAAGCCCAAACCAAAACCGTCACCGTATGAAACTAAAAGAAAAAGGGACCAAGACTAGGCCAACCTTATAGCCCTTAAAAATATTTCTGTTTTGTATAACATGCCCGGTGTGCGCAAAACGTTGCGGTTGGAATATTTTTTTCCAGGCTTGATTTAACGCTAATCGCACGCCCTGTGTAGCAGTTCTGTAAACGCATATCATTTGCGTACCTACCATGAATGCTATCTGTACATCGTAGTAAATTTGCGTATACAGTATTGGCAAGTTCCTTGCAATAAAAGGTGTACCTAAATCAAATTCAAACGAAAGTTTTAATATTTCAAATCAGAAATCGAGTGTGCGCACCATTGACATCTTTCCTGCAACTGTACATAAACAGCTGCCTTGGCCATGTGGTCTGACGTACAACACATCACCCGATTGGCCAATTGAGTCACATGCAAAAATGAGCCAATCACGGCTTGTGTTGCAGTGTTTTCATCATGGCTTCCACCCAGTAAACGTGTGAATCTGCCGTAATTTACGGAGGGAACACACAAACGGGAAGCTTTGTTTGTATTGCAGCATGCGAAAATAAAGATTCGAGTGTTAATTGCAACAATTATTTGGAGTCACAGGCAAATACGCAAAGGTAGGGGATAGCGGGAATGGCCGAATGTGTCCGAAATCAGTCTGTGAGACTGGGTCAGTTCACCGCAGATCCACTCCATGACCACGCTGTCACTTGCGTGTCACTGGAAGTCATGTCAAGGCAACCTATTTTTACTAACCCTGTTAGAACCCACCGATAAATGGCATTTGATGTTAATTTGCAGTTGCAAATTTTATTGTATTTTGACGCTGCTTTGACATCGTTGGGGCAGATCACACTGACGGAGAGTAGTATGACCCTGCTCAGCAAACCAATTATTATTACGGCCGGTACTTTTGCTATCATAACGGAATCGTACGTAGTGTACAACAGTGAAAATGTCTGCTTGTGACTTGTGTTGACAGAGATAGAGTTCTGATGAATACAACAGCGGACCAATTAATTGTTTAAACTTGGAATGTTTATCAACTAGCGATTATTATCACCTATCAGTGCGCCACGCACGTGCTGCGAAAGCTCTGATTTTTTAAGTGATTAGACCCTCCACCCCTCACCCCCGTAGCCAGCCTTGCAAACAACTGCAACTTGTAGCTGTGTCATGAATATTTGAAGAATAAAGTTCCCAGCGAAAAAAAAAAAGTTGGTTGCCCGACTGGGCAAGTACTTATAAATTTTAACTTGCCCGAGATTAAATCTGATTTGACCATGGAGCAATAAAACTCTTAATCCACATCCCTGCACATACACACGAAAGAGGTATGTTCATGACTTGTAATATTTACTCTGAACCCTCATCATGCACCCCTCCCCTTTCCTGCTGTTGTCAAGTGAAAATTAAAACTACACATTTGTATTTGATATCTTACTCTATTTCTTCTGTGATATTTAAAAAAAGGGCAACTTCATAATTACGCCAATCCTTTGTTTCTTAAAGCCCTGTACATGTACATGCTTAAAATAGCAAAAGACTCACCCCAATTCAAGCCTAGCCAGGTGTATTTACACTTACAGGAGGGCTACTCTGTCTCAGTAATATGGACAATGAGGTGGTGGACAAGTGAAACTAACACCACACTTGTCCTGTGGACAAGTAAAAAAAAATGCTTATTTCTATAATTGGGGTAAATATAAAGAATTCAATTGGGTTCGGAGATGGAACGAAATATTGCCGTTTCGAGTGCAGATTTTACAATGTGTATATGTGATTGGTACATTTGTCGGGTCCTACTGTGCAATGCGTATTTTATAATTTGCCAGGTTCCAGCAGTTGTTTTTGAACGGCGATGGAAATATATGAAGACGTTTCAAAGATAGTTATTACCAACAATCAATAGTCCGACGGCATAAGTGGCATTCTCTGTCTTTTGCGTAGGTTTTAAGTCCTACATTTGTCCAAAAAGACCATCGTTTTGTTCATCCGCTTGAATGTCATTAGCATAATGTAGGTAAGTAAATAATAATGCGAAAGCGCAATTTTATTAGATCTTATTACCGTTCAAGTTATAGGAAAGAAGTGCAGTGCACTGATTTTTCTGCTTGTGAATAACACGGATCTTTCACTTCCATGTATATTGTTTAAAGAAAGGACAGAATAGAAAATAGATAGATTTTTTGAATCTGTTGTCGTCTACTTTCGACATAATCAAACTGGTGTGGGAGCGAGCGTATTTTGGGGATCGTTTATGCGCACGCGTAATGTGTTATGACATATGTAAAGCAGCCACAGTGACGTATGAAAAGACCTGTTGCCGAAGCCACTGCAAAGAGGTGGAACTAGAAGAATACCTGAGGATTACTCAGTAGTTTCACAAGTAAGTGTGTGTTTTTCATATCTCGTTTTATATTGTGTATATTACACGAGCAAAGATGTGTTGTATAAAATTTGACAGGTTCCCTGCCACTTGTGGTGTCATCGCATCAATGTGGTATCCACGCGGTCATTGCCATGTTGACCATCACATGAACATTATGACGATGTCGTTCATCATGAGCACATACTTTGAATATCGGTGCATTGCTCACAAATTAAACTTAATGTGTGTTTTGAAGTCTTATACTGAGTTGTTCTTGTATGTCACTAAGTCTGCTTTATTGATTGTGGCATTCTGAGATGAATCAAGATCTAGGTCATGGATCCGAACGTGAAGTGGATGTTTGTAAACATTGCCATGCTGATACTGTTGACATTTTCAGTTCATGTTTTGAATGACCTGTCACTCAGTGCTGTACTCAACCTTGCGTTCGTTAAGGCCACTTTGTTTGATGCTACAACTTTTTTTTTTTTTGATAGATATACTATATAGGGAATCTGTGTGCCAGAACAGTCACGGAGGGATGGGGAAAGTTGTGTCTTTATGGGAGGGAAAATTGCGTCAGTGAAAACTATTATTAGTTATTGACTGGCCAATTTGAAGAAGAGCTGAGGATCGTTTACAAATTCATGGTTTTTCCTGTACATATATTGTCTATATTTTCATCATGTGCTCATGAACTGTGCTAGACTTGCCAGAAGACATCACTGGTGAGTTTTTGTGCAAGATTAAGAACTTTTTGACTGTGGAGATTCAAGGCAAAGAAAAGGGAATACAGCCTAAAGCATACAGTAGGTGAACCTGAGCTAATCACCATCGGCCGGACCGTATTTAACAGAACAATAGACTATTAATGTACTTAATAGCCCAGTTGCAATGTATTTAGTCTAGGTAAGATTGAATGTTTGCCTAGGGTATGCCAAAGTGTGATGGACTGGAAAATGGGCTTTGTCCCAACAAAAAGGCTGGCAAAGCAAAAAAGGTTGATCGCCATGGGGATTTGTGGCTTTGTTGTGAATGTTTGCAATCACGAAGTCGAAATGACGACATAACATTTACAAAACTGAAATCTCAAGACAATGCAGCAGCCAAAGATGCAGGTTCCACAAACAATGCTAGTCTTAATTCTGTTTCTTCATTGCCAGAAGAAAATAATATCAACTCAGACAAAAATACGATAGTTCAACTGGTACTTGCTTATACGGTGTTTAGCTTGCAGAGTAATGCCAAGGAAAATGTAGCCAAAGCAATACTTGGACACTTTACCCCTGCAGACATTCTTACAGCAAAGGAAGTGCTGTGGAATCATTGTGGAACTGATATCATTGGTGAATGGAAGAACAGACAAGATTCTTCATCTCGGGGAGAAAATGCTGCCCATGTGAATGACATTCTGGATTCTCTCAAAAAGTTAGACAAAGCTGGTTTGACCCCTACAATAATGATAGATGCCATGAGTTTGGGAGTGATCCTGCGTTCCCACCCTGAAAAACTTAATAATATAACGTTACTTGACAGGCTTAACAGGTATGAGGAGAGAATGAACTCCATGCAAATAAGCATTGATCAACTAGTTTGTGAGAATCTGCAAATAAAAGATAGACTAAAGGGTCCGTCGTATGCAAACGTTGTTGCCAATGGCAATGCTCGTCACACACAGTCTAATGTGTCTAATGTCCCTGAAATACGGGTTAACGATGTCCTCGTGTCTAATCATACCGCTGTAGTTGACGATTTGGCCGTTAACTCAGACAGATCTGGGGTACCAGTTTCTGCCCATAGTAATGACTTTGTTCGAGTTGGACAAAATTCCATGTCGGCAGTAAATTCTGCTGGGGTTGCTAACCTCGAGGTTCACAAGGACGGGGGTCGCCCTAATCTTGGTCGTGGACTTGGACGTGGACGTAGGCGCGAGCGTGGTTATGGTAGAGGACGTCGCCTTAACATTGAAGTCGCTCAGCCCAGACCTGGTCCAAGAATTGTGAATAACTTCTGGGATAACCTTTCCAGATCAAGATCGCGAGATTCGGACCTAAGACGGACCATTAGTCAAGCATCAATTGATAGGTACAGTGATGTCCAGCACACTTTTGGTAATTCACAATCCTGGCGTGACAGATCTGTTGACTCCGATGGGTTCCAACTACCAAGAGAGCAAATACAGTGACACCGTCGAAATGAAAAACAGAGACGTAGTTTTATAACTGGAAAAGCTAAAAGTAGATTTGGTAGATTTCGTTGAGCTCCAGAACCTGACAGACACTTGTTTATATATAGGGTAGATTGTTCCACTGAGGTAGATGATTTAAAGATGCATATGATAGACAATGGGTTTGAAGTACGTTACTTAGAATGCATATCTGACCCGCGTGCCAAATTTAAGTCATTTAAACTCAGGGTACCGGTGTCGCAATTTAACGATCTCTTTCATGATTCCCTCTGGCCTGCTGGAGTCAAGGTTCGAAAGTTTGTCCCTCCCAAGAATAGAGACCTGGAGGTTTTGCCGTAAATCGAGATCATGTTCAAGTTCCTCATATTTGTTTATATATTTTTTATGATGGCTAACCTTAGTTTTGCTAGCTATAATTCCAAAGGCCACGGTGTCGGCAGACTTGAGTATATTGATAAACTTACTAAATCCAATGATATTGTTTTTGTACAAGAGCATTGGCTTTTGAGCAAACAAATCGGCATTTTTGAAAACAAAATTTCAGATATTTATGTACATGGAGTATCAGGAATGGCCGATGATGAACTTATAGCAGGTAGACCTTTTGGAGGATGTGCTATCATTTGGAAGAAAAATCTGGCTTGTAAAGTAACGCCTGTATTTTTTTAGTCAAGAAGAGTCTGTGCCATTATGCTAGAAATGAACAAAATCAGTATGCTTATCATGAATGTTTATATGCCTTGTGACTCAAATACCCAATGTGACAAAACTCGTGAATTTAATGGCATTCTAAATGAAATATCTTCTAAAATACAAGAATTGGATATGAATTATATTCTAATTGGGGGTGACTGGAATACTGATTTGTCACGCCAAGATTCATTGAATACGGCTATGTTGAAGTCATTGATTCAAAGGGAAAGTCTGAAGTGTTTATTGTTCCATGACAAAAACAAAGTTGACTACACATTTGAGAGTAAGGTGAATGAGGAAAAAACTACAATTGACCACTTCATTGTGTCGGAAAATTTATCGCACTTGGTCTCAGAATATTTGTGTACTGAGGAGGGTGATAATCTTTCAGATCACTACCCTGTCAAAATCTAATTAGAAACTTCTAAAGTGCAAGTCGATTCGTTACCGATACAAAAAAACCGAAAAACCTCTTTGGTATGCTGCTAGCGAAGAAAACATCTCAGAGTATAAAACGTGTCTCGATACTAATTTAAATCTAGTAAATATTCCATGGGAAATAGTCACATGTGATAATTTATTCTGCGCTGAACACAAAAGTGCTATCCAATCTTTTCACGATAAAATTGTCAAGACATGTCTTGATTCGAGCTTGGATAATATCCCACACTCAGGATGTAAATGCAATAATGCGATTCCTGGACGGACCGAAAGGGTAGAGCCATATAGGAAACAGGCAATATTTTGCCACAATTTGTGGAAAAGTAATAACTCTCCCAGGGCGGGAATAATTGCCGACATTCGTATTAAGACACGTGCTAAGTACCATTATGAGCACAGAGCAGTTAAAAAGAATAAAGATATGTATATTGCAAATCGCTTAGCTGAAACAATGACTCAAAGCAATAGTAAAGATTTCTGGGGTACTATAAAAAGATTAAAAATAATGTACAATCAAGACCAAGAATGATAGACAACGAAACCGAGGATGATGACATTGCAAATCTCTTCGCAGATAAATATAAAAAGCTATATAATTCTGTATCTGATGACGCTCAAGAGATGTATAATTTACGTGACGAGATCAATGGTCTTATTGATTCAGGTACTTATATCAATAACGAATGTTCTTTATTGAATATAACAGTTGAAAGTATTAAGAGTGCAGTTGAGTATCTGAAATCAGGAAAGCATGATGGCGACCTTGGGTATTATTCAGACCATGTTACTCAGGGAACATTGAAGCTTCAAGTATATTTATCTCTGTTATTTTCCTGCATGGTTAAACATGGCTATGCACCTGACAGTTTCTTACGCATATCTTTAAATCACATTCCCAAATGTAAGCGGAAATCGCTTAGCGATTCTGAAAACTATCGTGGTATTGCTCTTAGTAGCACTTAGGTAAGCTTTTAGACTGGGTGATACTAAAAGGAAATAGTGATGTACTAAACTCTTCGAACCTCCAATTCGGGTTTAAGCCATATACTTCTGCTACACAATGCACGTTTGTCTTGTCTGAATGTATTAATTATTACACGTCCCAAAATTCAGATGTCCAACTTGTCTTCCTCGACGCCTCAAAGGCATTTGATCGGGTAGATTATATCAAGCTATTTAAGTTATTATTGCATAGAGGTATATGTCCAGTCACTGCGAGATAATTGCTCAATATGTATACCAACCAAAGTGTAAGTATTATGTGGGGAGGTGCAACCTCCAAAAGATTCAATTGTACGAACGGCGTCAAGCAAGGAGGAGTGTTATCTCCAATTTTATTCGGTGTATATATAGATGTGCTACTGCTACGTTTAAAACAGTCAGGGCTAGGTTGTCATATCGGTCACCATTTTACAGGTGCTTTGGCATATGCAGATGATGTAGTTTTAATTTCTCCCACTGTTTCAGCAATGTCTAAAATGTTAGACATTTGTGAAACTTTTTCTGAAGATTACAAAGTCTCATTTAATCCTGACAAATCAAAACACATGGTGTGTGGCAATGATGATGCTTTCCCAACATTGTTTATTGACAATTTGTCTATTTGTAAAGTTAATACGTTTGAACATCTTGGTCATTGTGTGGGACAAAACTCATTGAGTAACAGTATTTCTAATTGTATCAGTCGATTTCAAACAGATGTGAATCTCTTAATGGCCCAATTTGGGTATGCGTTCCCTGACGTAAGACACAAATTGTTTAAAACCTACTGCATGCCTTTATACGGATGTCAGTTATGGGACTTCTCAAAGCGTGAAGTGGAACGTTTCAGTACTGCCTGGAGAAAGGCCATTAGATTTCTTTGGAGACTACCGTATCGAACACATAATGTGTTACTACCACTTGTTTCTAGGGATTGACCTGTAGAAGTTCAATTACATAAACGTTTCATGAAATTTTTTCATAAAGTAATTAATAGTGAGAATAGTGTTGTGAAGACATGTGGATTTGTGGCACTTGGAGGTAGTTGACCTTCAGTTTGCAACTCCTTAAACTATGTCTCATCCAGTTATCAGATAGATAAATACAATTTGAATAGATCAAATTTGCAAAGTATCTTGCGATCTATTACGGATAAAGCAGTTCTATCGCAAGAAAACTATAGCGTCTGTCACAGCGAAATGATCAGAGAACTTTGCTTGGCCAGAGATGCGAAATTGGACACAATTTTTACCAGGCAGCAACTGTGTGAGACTATTCACTATCCATGTACAGTATAGTCAGTATAGTAATGGATATATGCCTTGATATGGACTAGCAATGTCAGCCGTCCTTTTTTTCCCTTCTTTAATTCTGTATATTTGATTCACTGGTGGCTCTGTACAGGTATGTTTATTATGTATTTGCTTCTTTTTATGTAACTTGTTTTTTTTTTCTCAGTGTACCTTTTGTGTACGAATAAAGACATATATATATATATATATATATATATATATATATATATATATATATATATATATATATATATATATTAGAGCAAAGCAAAGCAAAACTTGTATAATTTAAAAGTTGGTTTGATTCATTTGCATGTTGAGCTTTAGATTTGTCACATCGTAGTCATTCGTAACTTGCCTTTTTTCAACGATCTGAATAGAAGTTAAAATGTATGTATATATATATATATATATATATATATATATTAAGTGTGATCAAAACCCCATCGTCTGCTGGGATTTTGGTGTGATTTGTAAGGTCCATCTTCGTGCATGCCCTTGGAATGGAAAATGACAACCTGTTTGTATCAAATGTACAGGATGGCCTTTTACAGATCAAGGGTAGAAACTAAACCAGAGGAGAAGCATTTCCAGTGATGAGGGGGCTAACAATTCTGTTTTTATTTTGCATCACCTGATTAAAGTGTACCGGAGCTCAAATGAAATAATACAGTGAAAACTCAAAGCGACACTCAGTTATCTGACATATTCATTATAATGACACGAAATTGAAGGGACTGAAGTTGTTGTTCCTTTGTTTTTTGACTCATGAATCTGAAATATTCAGATATCTGACACATTGTCTTGGAAAAAAATAGTGTCATTCTTACAAGTTTTCATTGTACCTGCTATTTGTTGGCCCTTACAAACACTAAAAATGTAGCAATCAATAAAGCAGACTTAGTGACATGCAATAACAACTCAGTATAAGAATTCAAAACACACATCAAGTTTAATTTGTGAGCAATGCGCCGATATTCAAAAGCATGTGCTCATGGTGAGTGACATCGCCATAATGTTCATGTGATAGTCAACATGGCAATGACTGCATAGATACCACATTGATGCGATGACACCGTAAGTGGCAGAGAACCTGTCAAATTTTATACAAACACATCTTCGCTCATGTAATATATACAATGTAAAACAACGAAATATGAAAAACACACACTTACTTGTGAAACTACTGAGTAATCCTCAGGTATTCTTTCTAGTTCCATCTCTTCGCAATGGCTTCAGCAACAGGTCTTTTCATAATTCACTGTGGCTGCTTTACATATTTCATAACACATTACGCGTGTGCATAAACGATCTCCAAAATACGCTCGCTCTCACCCTAGAAATAAATTTTTGTTTGATCATATACAAACCTACATGTATTGAAACGTTAACAAAATATTCATATTAAGCCCGGTAAATTAAGGTATTATAGATATTACTATAATAGCCATACATATTTACACGCAAATGTACCCAAATTTCATATACATGTATATGTATATTATACATGTAAACATATGTTCATGCCCTAATGAAAGCAAAGGAAAAACAACAAAAAGCCCCACCTCTAGGCTTTTAGCCTTGTTTTATTTATTGACTGTTTTGCAAATCAAGGGTTGAGTACAATAATGACTCAGGAAAGGGTTAATCGACAACTATTGGCCGTCTTTCGTATCATTAGCATGTGTTTATATATACTACATATGTATATCTAGTGCTAGTCAATCGGCACAGGCAAACGTGCTGGGAGGAGTCATTATTTGAATTATTAAGCAGTTTGCAAATCTAAGGAGGAGTACAACAATGACACAGAAAAGGGTTAATCGGCAACCCTTTTTGTCTGTTTTTCATATCATTAGCATATATTTAAATATACTACTTATGTATATCTAATAGTGGTAAATCGGCTCAGGCAAACAACTGGGAACAGTCATTATTTGATTTATTGATTGTTTTGCAAATCAAAGGTTGATTATAATAATGACTCAGAAAAGGATTAATCGGCAACTGTTCATGGCCGTCTTTTGCATCATGAACATACATTCATCTATACTACATATGTATATCTAGTTCTAGTCAGTCGGCTCAGGCAAACATGCTGGGAGTAGTCATTATTTGATTTATTTACCGTTTTGCAAATCAAGCGTTGAGTACAATAATGACTCAGAAAAGGGTTAATCGGCAGCTGTTTATGGCCGTCTGTCACATCATTAGCATATATTTATATATACTACTTATGTATATCTAGAAGTAGTGAATCGGCTCAGGTAAACATGCTGGGAGCAGTCGTTATTTGATTTATTGACCGTTTTGCAAATCAAGGGTTGAGTACAATAATGACTCAGAAAAGGGTTAATCGGCAACTGTCTATGGCCGTCTTTCGTATCATTAGCATATTTTCATATGAGCTACATACGTATATCCAGTAGTGGTTAATCAGTTCAGGAAAAAATGCTAGGAGAAGTCTTTATTTTAATTCTGAAGTATTTGCAAATCGAGGGTTTAGTACAACAATGTCTCAAAAAATGGTTAATTGGTGACTGTTTATGTTCGACTCTCATATCGTTAGCGGATATCCATATATACTACTTATGTATATCTAGTAATAGTCAATCGGCTCAGGCAAACAGCTGGGAGCAGTCAATTTTTTATTTATTGACTGTTTTGCAAATCAAGGGTTGAGTACAATAATGACTCAGAAAAGGGTTAGTCGGCAAATGTTTATGGCCGTCTTTCGTATCATGAGCATATATTTATATATACTACGTATGTATATCTAGTACTAGTCAATCGGCTCAGCCAAACGTGCTGGGAGGAGTCATTATTTGAATTATTAAGCAGTTTGCAAATCTAAGGATGAATACAATAATGACACAGAAAAGGGACTCCGTCTGGTAAAATGATCATATGAAGGCGAATGTATTTTACCAGGACTGGTATTAAAATGGTATAATGTTTGTGCGAGATATAGCCAATGAGCAAGGAGAAATACTCTCCGTTCATAGCTTTCAAGAGAAGTCTAGTGTGAATGTTAATTTTCTTCTTTATCATAGTCTTATTGATGTGCTGTCATATAGATGGAATCAAAATATAAAGGACAGAGATGCAAATCATATATCCACAGACCAGTGCAAAATACATATTGTGGGTAAATTGACGCCAGATTTATAACAAGTAAATTCTAACACTGGGAATTAAAAAAAAAAAAAAAACAACAACAAAATGTTGTGTACTTCCATCTGCAGTACAGCAATGAAATACCAAATACAAAATATTTACTGAGTGATGGATAGAAATACTTAAACTCCCATTCAAATGTTTTGTGGACTAAATTACAAAACTTTCAAAAAAAAAAAAAAAAAAAAAAAAAAAACCCACAAAAAAACAAAAACAAAAACAGAATAATCTCAATCAAAAAAGCCCATTGTTTGATGAAAGTAAAATAATTAGCTAAATGCAATAGATGTAATGACATTGACGCCATTGAGAACAGATTTCACGGGTGTCAAAGTTCTCAACAGGACTAACATTCCTTTCAGGATGCGTGACTTCATAGATCAAATATTCAAATTAATGTAAGTGAAGAAGATGTACCTTTTGGGCAATAGGGTTTACCTTTCAAACCAACTTTAAATATATTCATATTATTTGCAAAGTTTATCATATATAGTCAGTTACATAGAGAACATTGCAACATAAGGTCCACGACTTTCGTAAATGATCTAAGAGAAACTTTAAAGTATTGAAGTTAATAATACAGAACAATAATAAAATGCATGTTTTGAGTAAAAAAAAAAAAAATGGTGACAGAGAAAACAGCAGGAAGAGTCAGTAATATTTTGTACCATTGTGCTATTATGTATCTCTGGGGATGTATGGACACATGAAAAACCGATAATTGTAAAACTGGTCAATTAAGATTATTTTCTATAAACGTTGTATACATTAAAACGCAAGATTCCTCGCTATAAAACACTTTTGGAAATTTCAATTTTGAATTCATGACCTATACATGAAAGTTAGCATATGGAGCTTATGGTCAAACCTTTAAGATAACTCCACTGGTGTGACACAACTGAAATTATCGACCACAATTGTAACAGTGAAAATGTTTATTTTCAATTTAAAGGACTGAGGGTCATCAACACGACGGGCACTATCATAGACATTGCTCTAAATAACTTCACCATTATAGGTGAATGAACATTTGACATTTTCTATTTAGCGTTTTGAAAACAAAGATCCGACAGATATATTGATGAATTGTGGAAATTGTTCTTGTGAAAAAAAAAAAGAGAACTGTACGGTTGGAATGAGATGCTTTTTTGAATAATTTTAACAACTATATATGACTGTACTTTTAAATGTGACTATCGGCACATGTGTAAGTAGTGTATACGGTATACTCTATTGTATTCGGTCTGTGCTGTTCAAGCAAAATGCCTCCACTTTTGTATCTGAGGTGCAGCAATAAAGGTTCATTCATTTGTAATG
The DNA here is from genome assembly GCA_964020975.1 of Hermodice carunculata. Lineage (NCBI taxonomy): Eukaryota > Metazoa > Annelida > Polychaeta > Eunicida > Amphinomidae > Hermodice > Hermodice carunculata. The sequence goes on along the minus strand of OZ026616.1, from coordinate 56,163,661 downwards.
TATAAAACACCAAGGAACAGAAATGACGACAACACACACTTTATATCTGAGCTGCCCCCAATCATATTTGATTTTGCAACTAAACTTTCTGATAAAATTCGTTCCTGCAGACTTTTTTTGTTAATATTTTGCATATAGATACAAAAGAAGATTTCCCTGAAAACGTAGATCTAAAGCTGAACAATAACTTTTATCCCACACATTATTTTACCAAGGAAAATATCTAAAAGACCTTCCTGTGTAATTGACATTGTATTGAGCTCATTTACAAGCAAAAAATAGCGTGACGCTTCAATCATTTGTTTGCAAGTATAAAATTAGACGGTAAAATTTACTCTGCAATGACTCACAAAAAGGAGGAAAACAATTTTACTAGAGAGGTGTAGACCCATCTCTCTTTCTCCTGTATCCCGGTAAAAGGCAGAATGGAAATACCGTTTCTTGGGACTATATGTCGGAGCTTCCGTTGGCCTTCGCCCTTTTGTACATAATGAGTGGGTAACATAAAATGAAATAATACAGGAGGGCGAACCTCTCCTTCTCCTAAGTCCTGGTAACAGCCGGAACAGAACCAACGTTTCAGGATACAATGTATCTGAATGGAGATTCCCTTCACCGTCGCATGTTTGACCATAATGACAGTATAAGAGAAAATAAAATTTAAAAAAAAACAAAAAAAAAAAAAAAACAAACAAACAAACAAACAAACAAAAAACCAAACTGATTTTGTTGGTTGATATTTAATTGTTTATTCATTTGTTCATATACGTATTTATGTTTGTCTTGCACAGTACGTGAACCACATTGCTCAGCAAATAAGCAAATGACACTGACATAATTTGGGAGTATGGATTCGTCATCTTTGCCATTTCTGAGATGAGCATTTTTGTGTGAGCTGATGAATCCTTGGTTCTCCTCAGATCTAAAGCAGACAACGCCAAGCATATTTGTGACAATAAATGCTCGCTCACTTCGAAGACTTAGCGTTGCTAAAAATTAAGAACTAATACCTGAGCTCCATGTTATATAGGCATAGTCTTTGAAGTAGCAGTTCTTTGTGCAATTGTTACAGAATTTACAAGAAGTATCTCATATATGCACACATACACACAATATATATATATATATATATATATATATATATATATATATATATATATATATATATATATATATATATATATATTTAAACTAACATCTGGATATATGATTTTCAGAAAAAAAACCACCTTTAAATCAATTTTAATAATAGATTAAAGTTGAAATGGAACTTGCTGCTGACCTTTTCAGACCGAATTTTACGTGATACGTGGATATGTTGATTGGTGTTCTGGAACCAAATCGGGGGGGGGGGGGGGGGTGAGCCAGTTGTGATGCCCCCTCGATTGACAACACTGACTCCGCCCTAAGTCCTGTACCAATTTTCACCAAAAGAGTACAATCCCCAAGACTCTTAAGTCATTGTTCTTAATAATGAGTATTGGTGTTTATATCCGTCAAAATAAATAACATGCACCTTACCACTCTTCTTGAGTCCATATGTAGCAGTCTGTGACAACTGTATACCTCTGTGGTTGTCATATATGGCTAGGTTATGATATAATATGAAAAAAATATAATCTGGCCCATTCCTGGATCATTATTAAAAATACCATCATGTCAAATGCGATTTCAGTAAGGTGGTTTTCTCAAACTACTGCGCTTAGTGGTGTTGTAAGGCTTTACCATTTCTTGCACAACATCTGTATACTTGTCGGTCTGTTTGTACATCATGTGTCTGAAGATATTACTTTTACTATTTCAAATGCCTGTTCTACATAATTAGCTTTAACAAATGTATTTGTCAGCATCAGGTTGATGTTGTATCATTTGAGTAAAAGTCGGATATGCTGGTCACAATACTTTGGTTTTCAGTCCACTCTCAGAATATGATTTGGTTGTTAACTTCTTTGAAGATATCTGTGAGTGCTTTAGCCACTTTTTGTCCTGTTTTATTCTTCAAAGGCCGTACCCACACAAACCGACTATGTCAATGGCTAAAGAGAGGAATATGAAATCTCCATTATACTTGGCTAAAGATTGCATGTCGCCCATATCAGCATGCCATTGTGAATCGAGGCTTCTACCACAATTCTGATGTTTGGTTTGGATCTAACTGAACGTCTGTAGGTCTCTGTCTCTTCAGCCAATTGTTTTTGATATATTTTAGTGTTATGGGGTAGCGGCCTACAGCTTTCACAACATCATAGAGTTTGTGTGGGTTGGAATAATTGGTTGGTTTGTTTGGAGATATAGCAAAGTTCAGCTAAATAGTCACCCATTTTCGTAGTGTTTACTTTGACATCTGTGGTATTTTTCCTTCTTATGACTTGTTTTTACCTTGGAAGCTATGCCACATATGATGTCAAAAATTATGATCATTATTCCCACTGATATGGCCGTATCAGTGTAATGAAGAAACACCTTGGAAGGTAACATGGCGGTTAGGGTTCGAATGGCTTGCCCTGTTGGTGTTGAAGCCTTAACAGGTGCTGCTGTAGTCCAGCTGCTGTTTTGTGCTTTGGGACAATCTTAATGCACATTTTGTAAGCCATCAGTAAAGCACAGTTGACAGTGACTCTTTGTACTCTCATATCAGTGAAACCGGTTTAATTAAACTCTTCCACATACTCTGGTAAATGTGATATTCTATTGGGCTTAGACGCTTCATTTTAAACAATACTGGAAGGACATGATGGAGGTTGCTTCCAATCATTGTCCAAACAAAAATCTTAAGTTTGTTGTCTGTAACAGTCACACATCTTTCCGTGGATGGAACATGAACTTACCAAGGACATACCTACCAAAAGCATTCAGATATTCATGGTAAAATGCAACTAGCTTATATAATTTATACTTGTTTGTGATTGCTCCATTTTTATATAATTATAATAGTTCCAACCCAAGGATACATGGTGGGATCGTATTGTTTCTAATTAAGATAGGTGTTTGATACCAGTTATGATAATTTCATTTAGTCTCATTTATAACTGTAAGCATTTCTCCTAAGGTTTCGTGTAGGACATTGAATTCAGATTCATTAAGGTATATACCTCGATCTTCTTGTCTAATACATTTAATACTCACAGCATGTATACCTATGAGCACCTGTCCTGTACCTCCGGTCATATATATATATATATATATATATATAATGAGTTTTATATTCACAAACATGGTCAAATTAGCATGTACCGATTGAACTCGTATAAACATTTCTTCCCAAGGTTTTAGGTTAAACAGAACCTTCTTCATAGTATTGTCTAATAGCTTTTAAGTATCACGTAACATCTTTTAGCATTATCTATTACCACTTCCACTGATATTTGCTCAATTAGTTGTATTAATGGGGTATACAAATTGATGTCCAGGACTTTGATCTGTCTCGATTGTTCTAGGGCTTTATTTATTTCAGGGAGTTTGGGGATCAGTATGTTCCTTTCATCAGAACTTATCTGAAAAATCGCCATAGTTTTTCCGCATCATAATTATAAACTGAAGTATACCATAGACTACGTCTTGATCTCTTATCGCGGTTAATCTTACAAGGTTATTTGAAAAAAAATAACAGCTGATCGCTCGAACCTCTGGTCCATAGCTGTTCTTTTAGGGTCTCATGCAGGTTTAAACTGCCATCTGGTGGTTGCTGCATGAACGAATCTAAATAAACCTCGCCAGTGATCCTCATAGATGGGTATGGTTGGTGTTATATGGGTGAGCGTACAAAGGTCCCTCTATATGATATGGGGTATACCATGGCATTCGGATTCCACTTCCAAAACGGTCTTTTTATTGAGTTTGAATGGAGTAGCCATCTTTAGGGTCTGTTTTTTCTTCTTTTAGATTTGCTCCTCTTGTAGATCTGCTCTCTTGGTCAGTGTCGGGAACAACAGATATCCACCTTGCAAAACAGACTACTAACAGTCAATGACTTGGGGAAAACTCTTGGGTGTAGTCTTAACTTGTCAGCAGAGTAGAGGCAATGTTGATGTATTGCATTTCATGTCTACTTATATAGTTTCGTGTTCACCGCTTTGAACTTTGCAATAAGGCAGTAATAAACAGGACAGCTTTGGAGGTGTGTGCTGACGTCATAGGTGAGCGACCATATTTCTTTTGTGTATATAGATTATTGTGTGATATTCGCAGCTCTGTTGCGACATGTTGGGTTCTAGGTTCATTTATGAAGAAGACAGTTTTGTGAGACTTGTGTACAGGCATATACTCGTTTGGATGTCAAAGACTTGTATCAAATGTGTATGGACATGTTTTAATTCCAAAGTGTCCTAGATATACTTGGATAGACATGTTTTGATCAGAAACAAATTGATCCGATCTGTGATGATTGGTTGAATAGAAACCTTTCTACTTTAAAAAGCACATTTTGAAAAAAATTCACCCAAATGCCCCTAAGCACATGGCGCTAACAATGGGGTAAAACCTACTTAAGAAATACGCTGCAAAGAGAAAGTGGGTCTGATTTAACTTTACCCGCCCTAAAACAGGTCCCAATATATCCAACGTTCCATTTCTTTTTTTTAATTTTTATGATCTACTATTTCAAGACACCCATGGTTGTATATCTTTTAATGGGGCAATTAAGGGCATCAAACTACTTTTGTGCACTTTTGATCTTGCAAGAATCTAAATTTGGACGGTTCTTAGAATCTTAGATACCATTCTGGTCTTGAAATCAACAACATCCTGTTAAAAAGAATGAGAAGAAAATGCCAATGCTTGATTGCTTAAAATCACCCAGGAGAGAATCCGTTGCAACTCTGAGATCGACTGTCAGCATCCTTGTTCTTGTTTTGCAAGATAAATATCGTGGCCAATTTCACATAGATCTTCGACCTCATTTGAGAGTAAAGATGTCCAATTATTGTCTGTGCAAAACAGGGGAGTTACTTTTAAAGAAAGTGTCTATCTGGAAGGGTCAGTGACATAGAACAAACAAACTAAAATGAAATATGATTTCCAATTATCCTAAAAATATTCTTTCTTGCATGATATGGTTAGAACTACCGACAAAATTGTTAATAGTGTTAACATTGTTGCCCTGTCAACACAAGAAAGAGTCGTGTGGATGTCAATTTTGCTTATAATTAGTATTATACTTTTAATTTAATTTGACATAGTTTCCGTTTTCACACTTCAGGTATTCACCAAGAGCATTGTTTATTGTCAATTCTTCTGTTCAGACAAAGGGTACTTCTCGAGATGTAAATATGCATGACAATGAACATTGTGCTATAATATTCTGCAGATTATTATCATTAGTAGTAGTAGTAGTAGTAGTAGTAGTAGTAGTAGTAATAGTAGTAATAGTATTAGTATTAGTATTATTATCATTATCATTATCATTATAATTATTATTATTATTATTATTATTATTATTATTATTATTATTATTATTATTATTATTATTATTATTATTATATACTTCTGACACGAGCTAATATTGTTAGCAAGCCTGTCATTTGTATGGATGAGCCGCGCCCACTTGGACCTGCATATATCATGAAAGATGCCACATATATAAAGCAGGCCAATGTTATTTTTTTTGTTGTTGTTGTTGTCGCAAAATGCTTGAGTGTACGGGATTTCCGGTCAGTCACCATTACAACTCTGATGATACATGCTTGAGTAGAAATCGAAGTGCTATTTATGCTTTATAGTCATTTACACCAGAGCCAATAGACGATATTGTGATATGGAGACAGTGAAACACCAATGTGTTCCATTTGACATTCCCTTTTAATAATGTCGCTGAGCCCTGTGGGAGGAAGCTTCTTAAAAGTACCTATGTGTGGTGCATTTTTACGCAAGTAGAAGTCGCCATAGTCCCTTCAAATTGCAAGCAGGCCATTTGAATTGATGGGATTTTTGCATTAACCTAAACATGCCATGTCAACCCAAGTTTTGACACACTGTCAACTGAGGTATCTCCCTGTTTTGCACAGACAATAATTGGAAGTCTTTACCCTCAAACGAGGTCGAAGATCTATGTGAAATTGGCCACGATGTTTATCTGGCAAAACAAAAACAAGGATGCTGATAGTCGATCTCAGAGTTGCAACGGATTCTCTCCTGGGTGATCTTAAGCAATCAAGCATTGGCATTTTCTTCTCATTCTTTTTAACAGGATGTTGTTGATTTCAAGACCAGAATGGTATCTAAGATGCTAAGAACCGTCCAAATTCAGATTCTTGCAAGATCTAACGTGCACAAAAGTAGTTTGATGCCCTTTATCGCCCCATTAAAAAATATACAACCATGGGTGTCTTGAAATAGTAGATCATAAAAATTAAAAAAAGAAATGGAACGTTGGATATATTGGGACCTGTTTTAGGGCGGGTAAAGTTAAATCAGACCCACTTTCTCTTTGCAGCGTATTTCTTAAGTAGGTTTTACCCCATTGTTAGCGCCATGTGCCTAGGGGCATTTGGGTGAAATTTTGTCAAAATGTGCTTTTCAAAGTAGAAAGGTTTTTATTCAACCAATCATCACAGATTGGATCAATTCGTTTCTAATCAAAACATGTCTATCCAAGTATATCTAGGACACTTTGGAATTAAAACATGTCCATACACATTTGATACAAGTCTTTGTCATCCAAACGAGTATATGCCTGCATACAAGTCTCACAAAACTGTCTTCTTCATAAATGAACCTAGATTCCAACATGTCGCAACAGAGCTGCGAATATCACACAATAATCTATATACACAAAAGAAATATGGTCGCTCACCTATGACGTCAGCACATACCTCTAAAGCTGTCCTGTTTATTACTGCCTAATTGCAAAGTTCATAGCGGTGAGCACGAAACTATATAAGTAGACATGAAATGCCATATACCAATATTGCCTCTACTCTGCTGACAAGTTCAGACTACACCCAAGAGTTTTCCCCAAGTCATTGACTGTTAGTAGTCTGTTTTGCAAGGTAGATATCTGTTGTTCCCGACACTGTCCAAGAGAGCAGATCTACAAGAGGAGCAAATCTAAAAGAAGAAAAAACAGACCCTAAAAATGGCTACTCCATTCAAACTCAATAAAAAGACCGCTTTGGAAGTGGAATCCGAATGCCATGGTATAGCCCATATCATATAGAGGGACCTTTGTACGCTCACCCATATAACACCAACCATACCCATCTATGAGGATCACGGGCAAGGTTTATTTAGATTCGTTCATGCAGCAACCACCAGATGGCAGTTCAAACCTGCATTAGACCCTAAAAGAACAGCTATGGACCAGAGGTTCGAGAGAATCAGCTGTTATTTTTTTCAAATAACCTTGTAAGATTAACCGCGATAAGAGACCAAGACGTAGCCTATGGTATACTACAGTTTTATAATTATGATGCGGAAAAACTATGGCGATTTTTCAGATAAGTTCTGATGTAAGGAACATACTGATCCCCCAAACTCCCTTAAATATATGAAGCCCTAGAACAATCGAGACAGATCAAAGTCCTGGACATCAATTTGTATACCCCATCAATACAACTAATTGAGAAAATATCAGTTGAAGTGGTAATAGATAATGCTTAAAGATGTTACATGATACTAAAAAGCTATTAGACAATACTATGAAGAAGGTTTTGTTTAACCTAAAACCTTGGGAAGAAATGTTCATACCAGTTCAATCGGTACATGCGAATTTGATCATGTTTGTGAAGATAAAACTCCTTATATATATATATATATATATATATATATATATATATATATATATATATATATATATATATATATATATATATATATATATATATATATATATATATATATATATATATATATATATATATATATATATATATATATATGTGTGTGTGTGTGTATATATATCAATGACCGGAGGTACAGGACAGATGCTCATAGGTATACATGCTGTAAGTATTAAATGTATTAGACAAGAAGATCGAGGTATATACCTTAATGAATCTGAATTCAATGTCCTACACGAAACCTTAGGAGAAATGCTTACAGTAATAAATGAGACTAAATGAAATTATCATAACTGGTATCAAACAACTATCTTAATTAGAAACAATACCATCCCACCATGTATCCTTGGGTTGGAACTATTATAATTATATAAAAATGGAGCAATCACAAACAAGTATAAATTATATCAGCTAGTTGCATTTTACCATGAAAATCTGAATGCTTTTGGTAGGTATGTCCTTGGTAAGTTCATGTTCCATCCACGGAAAGATGTGTGACTGTTACAGACAACAAACTTAAGATTTTTTGTGTGGACAATGATTGGAAGCAACCTCCATCATGTCCTTCCAGTATTGTTTAAAATGAAGCGTCTAAGCCCAATAGAATATCACATTTACCAGAGTATGTAGAAGAGTTTAATTAAACCGTGTTCACTGATATGAGAGTACAAAGAGTCACTGTCAACTGTGCTTTACTGATGGCTTACAAAATGTGCATTAAGATTGTCCCAAAGCACAAAACAGCAGCTGGACTACAGCAGCACCTGTTAAGTCTACAACACCAACAGGGCAAGCCATTGAACCCTAACCACCATGTTACCTTCCAACGTGTTTCTTCATTACACTGATACGGCTATATCAGTGGGAATAATGATCATAATTTTTGACATCATATGTGGCATAGCTTCTAAGGTAAAACAAGTCATAAGAAGGAAAAATACCACAGATGTCAAAGTAAACACTACAAAAATGGGTGACTATTTAGCTGAACTTTGCTATATCTCCAGACAAACCAACCAATTATTCCAACCCACACAAACTCTATGATGTTGTGAAAACTGTAGGCCGCTACCCAATAACACTAAAATATATCAAAAACAATTGGCTGAAGAGACAGAGACCTACACTCTGAAAAGACGTTCAGTTAGATCCAAACCAAACATCAGAGTTGTGGTAGAAGCCTCGATTCACAATGGCATGCTGGTACGGCCTTTGAAGAATAAAACAGGACAAGAAGTGGCTAAAGCACTCACAGATATCTTCAAAGAAGTTAACAACCAAAGCATATTCTGAGAGTGGACCGAAAACCAAAGTATTGTGACCAGCATATCCGACTTTTACTCAAACGATAAAATACTAATCTGATGCTGACAAATACCTTTGTCAAAGCTAATTATGTAGAACAGGCATTTAAAATAGTAAATGTAATATCTTCAGACACATGATGTACAAACAGACCGACAAATATACAGATGTTGTGCAAGAAATGGTAAAGGCTTACAACAACACTAAGCGCAGCAGTTTGAGAAAACCACCTTACTGAAATCTCATTTGACATGATGGTATTTGTAATAATGATCCAGGAAGTGGCCAGATTATATTTTTTCATATTATATCATAACCTAGCCGTGTATGACAACCACAGAGGTATACAGTTGTCACAGACTGCTACATATGGACTCAAGAAGAGTGGTAAGGTGCATGTTATTTATTTTGACGGATATAAACACCAATACTCATTATCAAGAACATTGACTTGAGAGTCTTGGGGATTGTACTCTTTTGGTGAAAATTGGTACAGGACTTAGGGCGGAGTCGGTGTTCTCAATCGAGGGGGCAATACAACTGGCTCACCCCCCTCCCCGATTTTGTTCCAGAACACCCATCAACATATCCACGTATCACGTAAAATTGGGTCTGAAAAGGTCAGCAGCAAGTTCCATTTCAACTTTAATCTATTATTAAAATTGATTTAAAGGTGTTTTTTTTCTGAAAAATCATATTTCCAGATGTTAGTTTAAATATATATATATATATATATATATATATATATATATATATATATATATATATATATATATATATATATATATATATATATATATATATATATATATATACATGTTGTGTGTGTGTGTGCATATATGAGATACTTCTTGTAAATTCTGTAACAATTGCACAAAGAACTGCTACTTTAAAGACTATACCTATATAAAATGGAGCTCAGGTATTAGTTCTTAATTTTTAACAACGCTAAGTCTGCGAAGTGAGCGAGCATTAATTGTCACAAATATGCTTGGCGTTGTCTGCTTTAGATCTGAGGAGCACCAAGGATTCATCAGCTCACACAAAAATGCTCATCTCAGAAATGGCAAAGATGACGAATCCATACTCCCAAATTAAGTCAGTGTCATTTGCTTATTTGCTGAGCAATGTGGTTCACGTACTGTGCAAGACAAACATAAATACGTATATGAACGAATGAATAAACAATTAAATATAAACCAACAAAATCAGTTTGGTTTTTTTTTTTTTTTTTTTTTTTTATTTTTATTTTCTCTTATACTGTCATTATGGTCAAACATGCGACGGTGAAGGGAAACTCCATTCAGATATATTGTACCCTGAAACGTTGGTTCTGTTCCGGCTTTTACCAGGACTTAGGAGAAGGACAGGTTGGCCCTCCTGTATTATTTCATTTTAATTTACCCACTCATAATGTACAAAAGGGCGAAGGCCAACGGAGGCTCCGACATATAGTCCCAAGAAACGGTATTTCCATTCTGCCTTTTACCGGGATACAGGAGAAAGAGAGATGGGTCTACAACTCTCTAGTAAAATTGTTTTCCTCCATTTTGTGGGTGCATAAAAATTTAAGCTGTTGAGGAATAAGCATGAGTTAGCGATTGATATAAAACTTAAGTCATTGCAGAGTTAATTTTACTGTCTGATTTAATTTTATACTTGCAAACAAATGATTGAAGCGTCACGCTATTTTTTGCTTGTTAATGAGCTCAATACAATGTCAATTACACAGGAAGGTCTTTTAAATATTTTCCTTTCTTAAAGTAATGTGTGGGATAAAAGTTATTGTTTAGCTTGAGATCTACGTTTTCAGGGAAATCTTCTTTTGTATCTATATGCAAAATATTAACAAAAAAAGTCTTTTGGAACAAATTTTATCAGAAAGTTTAGTTGCAAAATCAAATATGCTTGGGGGTAGCTCAGATATAAAGTGTGTGTTGTCGTCATTTCTGTTCCTTGGTGTTTTATATATTACAAATGAATGAACCTTTATTGCTGCACCTCATATACAAAAGTGGAGGCATTTTGCTTGAACAGCACAAAGCGAATACAATGGAGTATACCGTATACACTACTTACACATGTGTCGATAGTAACAATAAAAAGTACAGTCATATATAGATGTTAAAATTATTCAAAAAAGTATCTCATTCCAACCGTACAGTTCTCTTTTTTTTTCACAAAAATAATTTCCTCACCTTTACAATTCATCAATATATCTGTCGGATCTTTGTTTTCCAAACGCCAAATAGAAAATGTCAAATGTTCATTCACTTATAATGGTGTAGTTATTTAGAACAATATCTATGATAGTGCCCGTCGTGTTGATGACCTTCAGTCTTTTAAATTGAAAAATAATCATTTTCACTGTTACAATTGTGGTCGATAATTTCAGTTGTGTCACACCAGTGAAGTTATCTTAAAGGTTTGACCATAAGCTCCATATGCTTACTTTCATGTATAGGTCATGAATTCAAAATTGAAATTTCCAAAAGTGTTTTATAGCGAGGAATCTTGCGTTTTAATGTATACAACGTTTATGGAAAATAACATTTAATTCACCAGTTTTACAATTATCGGTTTTCCATGTGTCCATACATCCCCAGAGATACATAATAGCACAATGGTACAAAATATTACTGACTCTTCCTGCTGTTTTCTCTGTCACCATTTTTTTTTACTCAAAACATGCATCTTATTATTGTCCTGTATTATTAACTTCAATACTTTAGAGTTTATCTTAGATCATTTACGAAAGTCGTGGACCTTATGTTGCAATGTTCTCTATGTAACTGACTATATATGATAAACTTGGCAAATAATATGAATATATTTAAAGTTGGTTGCAAAGGTAAACCCTAGTGCCCAAAAGGTACATCTTCTTCACGTACATTAATTTGAATATTTGATATATGAAGTCACGAATCCTGAAAGGAATGTTAGTCCTGTTGAGAACTTTGACACCCGTGAAATCTGTTCTCAATGGCGTCAATGTCATTACATCTATTGCATTTATCTAATTATTTAACTTTCATCAAACAATGGCCTTTTTTTATTGAGATTATTCTGTTTTTGTTTTTGTTTTGTTTTGTTTGTTTTTTTTTGGAAAGTTTTGTAATTTAGTCCACAAAACATTTGAATGGGAGTTTAAGTATTTCTATCCATCACTCAGTAAATATTTTGTATTTGGTATTTCATTGCTGTACTGCAGATGAAAGTGCACAACATTTTGTTGTTGTTTTTTTTTTTTAATTCCCAGTGTTAGATTTTACTTGTTATAAATCTGGCGTCAAGTTACCCACAATATGTATTTTGCACTGGTCTGTGGATATATGACTTGCATCTCTGTCCTTTATATTTTGATTCCATCTATATGAAGGCACATCAATAAGACTATGATAAAGAAGAAAATTAACATTCACACGAGACTTCTCCTGAAAGCTATCAAAGGACAGTATTTATCCTTGCTCATTGGCTATATTTGCAAACTGGTAAATATTTCAAATAATGACTTCTCCCAGCACGTTTGCCTGAGCCGATTGACTAGTACTAGATATACATATGTAGTGTATATGAATATATGCTAATGATACGAAAGACGGCCATAAACAGTTGCCGATTAACCATATTCTGAGTCATCATTGTACTCAACCCTTGATTTGCAAAACGGTCAATAAATCAAATAATGACTGCTCCCAGCATGTTTGCCTGAGCCGATTGACTACTATGAGATATACATAAGTTGTATATATGAGAGCCGACCATAAACAGTTACCAATTAACCCTTTTTGAGACATTGTTGTACTCAATCCTCGATTTGCAAAATAGTTCAGAATTAAAATAATGACTTCTCCTAGCATGTTTTCCTGAGCCGATCACTACTACTAGATATACATAAGTAGTATATATAAATATATGCCAATGATACGAAAGACGGCCATGAACAGTTGCCGATTAACCCTTTTCAGTGCCATTATTGTACTCAACCTTACATTTGCAAACTGGTTAACAATTCAAATAATGATTGATCCCAGCAAGTTTGCATGAGCCGATTGACTAGTGTTAGATATAGATAAGTAGTATATATAAATATATGCTAATGATACGAAAGACGGCCATAAACAGTTGCCGATTAACCCTTTTCTGTGTCATTATTGTACTCATCCTTAAATTTGCAAACTGGTGAATAATTCAAATAACGATTGCTCTCAGCATGTTTGCCTGAGCCGATTGACTACTATTAGATATACATATGTAGTATATATGAACATATGCTAATGATATGAGAGCCGACAATAAACAGTTACCAATTAACCCTTTTTTGAGACGTTGTACTCAACCTTCGATTTGCAAATAGTTCAGAATTAAAATAATGACATCTCCGAGCATTTTTTCCTGAGCCGATTCACCACGACTGGATATACATATGTAGCTTGTATGAATATATGCTAATGATAAAAACAGACAGCCATGAACAGTTGCCAATTAACCCTTTTCTGAGTCATTATTGTACTCAACCCTTGATTTGCAAAACGGTCAATAAGTCAAACAATGACTGCTCCTAGCATGTTTGCCTGAGCCGATTGACTTCTACTACATATACATAAGTAGTATATATAAATATGTGCTAATGATACGAAATACGGCAATAAACAGTTGCCAGTTAACCCTTTTCTGTTTTTTAACCCCTTTCCTGATTGTACTCATAATTAGATAAGTTAATTTAGATAATGAATGCTCCCAGCATGTTTGCCTGAGCCGATCGACTGCTACCCTATAAACATATGTAGTATATATGACTATATGCTAATTATACGACAGACGGCCATAAACAGCTGCCGATTAACCCTTTTCTGTGTCATTTTTGTCCTCAACCCCTGATTCATAAAATGGTTAAAAATTTAAATAATGACTGCTCCTAGTATGTTTGCCTGAGCCGATAGACTACTATTGGATATGTGTGTATATGTACATATTATATAGACATCTTGTTATAATGTGGCAGCCGGTCATAAACGGTTGTCCCTAATGTTTTTTTCGGAGTCAATATTGTACTTCGCATCCCCATTTTAACTATTCCTTTTGAGTCAAGTAATGAATATATATATATATATATATATATATATATATATATATATATATATATATATATATATATATATATATATATATACCATATACACATACACACATACACATACATACATACATACATACATACATACATATATATATATATATATATATATATATATATATATATATTCATTACTTGACTCAAAAGGAATAGTTAAAATGGGGATGCGAAGTACAATATTGACTCCGAAAAAAACATTAGGGACAACCGTTTATGACCGGCTGCCACATTATAAAAAGATGTCTATATAATATGTACATATACACACATATCCAATAGTAGTCTATCGGCTCAGGCAAACATACTAGGAGCAGTCATTATTTAAATTTTTAACCATTTTATGAATCAGGGGTTGAGGACAAAAATGACACAGAAAAGGGTTAATCGGCAGCTGTTTATGGCCGTCTGTCGTATAATTAGCATATAGTCATATATACTACATATGTTTATAGGGTAGCAGTCGATCGGCTCAGGCAAACATGCTGGGATGCGCATATTTATATATACTACTTATGTATATGTAGTAGAAGTCAATCGGCTCAGGCAAACATGCTAGGAGCAGTCATTGTTTGACTTATTGACCGTTTTGCAAATCAAGGGTTGAGTACAATAATGACTCAGAAAAGGGTTAATTGGCAACTGTTCATGGCTGTCTGTTTTATCATTAGCATATATTCATACAAGCTACATATGTATATCCAGTCGTGGTGAATCGGCTCAGGAAAAAATGCTCGGAGATGTCATTATTTTAATTCTGAACTATTTGCAAATCGAAGGTTGAGTACAACGTCTCAAAAAAGGGTTAATTGGTAACTGTTTATTGTCGGCTCTCATATCATTAGCATATGTTCATATATACTACATATGTATATCTAATAGTAGTCAATCGGCTCAGGCAAACATGCTGAGAGCAAAGAGCAATCGTTATTTGAATTATTCACCAGTTTGCAAATTTAAGGATGAGTAATAATGACACAGAAAAGGGTTAATCGGCAACTGTTTATGGCCGTCTTTCGTATCATTAGCATATATTTATATATACTACTTATCTATATCTAACACTAGTCAATCGGCTCATGCAAACTTGCTGGGATCAATCATTATTTGAATTGTTAACCAGTTTGCAAATGTAAGGTTGAGTACAATAATGGCACTGAAAAGGGTTAATCGGCAACTGTTCATGGCCGTCTTTCGTATCATTGGCATATATTTATATATACTACTTATGTATATCTAGTAGTAGTGATCGGCTCAGGAAAACATGCTAGGAGAAGTCATTATTTTAATTCTGAACTATTTTGCAAATCGAGGATTGAGTACAACAATGTCTCAAAAAGGGTTAATTGGTAACTGTTTATGGTCGGCTCTCATATATACAACTTATGTATATCTCATAGTAGTCAATCGGCTCAGGCAAACATGCTGGGAGCAGTCATTATTTGATTTATTGACCGTTTTGCAAATCAAGGGTTGAGTACAATGATGACTCAGAATATGGTTAATCGGCAACTGTTTATGGCCGTCTTTCGTATCATTAGCATATATTCATATACACTACATATGTATATCTAGTACTAGTCAATCGGCTCAGGCAAACGTGCTGGGAGAAGTCATTATTTGAAATATTTACCAGTTTGCAAATATAGCCAATGAGCAAGGATAAATACTGTCCTTTGATAGCTTTCAGGAGAAGTCTCGTGTGAATGTTAATTTTCTTCTTTATCATAGTCTTATTGATGTGCCTTCATATAGATGGAATCAAAATATAAAGGACAGAGATGCAAGTCATATATCCACAGACCAGTGCAAAATACATATTGTGGGTAACTTGACGCCAGATTTATAACAAGTAAAATCTAACACTGGGAATTAAAAAAAAAAAACAACAACAAAATGTTGTGCACTTTCATCTGCAGTACAGCAATGAAATACCAAATACAAAATATTTACTGAGTGATGGATAGAAATACTTAAACTCCCATTCAAATGTTTTGTGGACTAAATTACAAAACTTTCCAAAAAAAAAACAAACAAAACAAAACAAAAACAAAAACAGAATAATCTCAATAAAAAAAGGCCATTGTTTGATGAAAGTTAAATAATTAGATAAATGCAATAGATGTAATGACATTGACGCCATTGAGAACAGATTTCACGGGTGTCAAAGTTCTCAACAGGACTAACATTCCTTTCAGGATTCGTGACTTCATATATCAAATATTCAAATTAATGTACGTGAAGAAGATGTACCTTTTGGGCACTAGGGTTTACCTTTGCAACCAACTTTAAATATATTCATATTATTTGCCAAGTTTATCATATATAGTCAGTTACATAGAGAACATTGCAACATAAGGTCCACGACTTTCGTAAATGATCTAAGATAAACTCTAAAGTATTGAAGTTAATAATACAGGACAATAATAAGATGCATGTTTTGAGTAAAAAAAAATGGTGACAGAGAAAACAGCAGGAAGAGTCAGTAATATTTTGTACCATTGTGCTATTATGTATCTCTGGGGATGTATGGACACATGGAAAACCGATAATTGTAAAACTGGTGAATTAAATGTTATTTTCCATAAACGTTGTATACATTAAAACGCAAGATTCCTCGCTATAAAACACTTTTGGAAATTTCAATTTTGAATTCATGACCTATACATGAAAGTAAGCATATGGAGCTTATGGTCAAACCTTTAAGATAACTTCACTGGTGTGACACAACTGAAATTATCGACCACAATTGTAACAGTGAAAATGATTATTTTTCAATTTAAAAGACTGAAGGTCATCAACACGACGGGCACTATCATAGATATTGTTCTAAATAACTACACCATTATAAGTGAATGAACATTTGACATTTTCTATTTGGCGTTTGGAAAACAAAGATCCGACAGATATATTGATGAATTGTAAAGGTGAGGAAATTATTTTTGTGAAAAAAAAAGAGAACTGTACGGTTGGAATGAGATACTTTTTTGAATAATTTTAACATCTATATATGACTGTACTTTTTATTGTTACTATCGACACATGTGTAAGTAGTGTATACGGTATACTCCATTGTATTCGCTTTGTGCTGTTCAAGCAAAATGCCTCCACTTTTGTATATGAGGTGCAGCAATAAAGGTTCATTCATTTGTAATATATAAAACACCAAGGAACAGAAATGACGACAACACACACTTTATATCTGAGCTACCCCCAAGCATATTTGATTTTGCAACTAAACTTTCTGATAAAATTTGTTCCAAAAGACTTTTTTTGTTAATATTTTGCATATAGATACAAAAGAAGATTTCCCTGAAAACGTAGATCTCAAGCTAAACAATAACTTTTATCCCACACATTACTTTAAGAAAGGAAAATATCTAAAAGACCTTCCTGTGTAATTGACATTGTATTGAGCTCATTAACAAGCAAAAAATAGCGTGACGCTTCAATCATTTGTTTGCAAGTATAAAATTAAATCAGACAGTAAAATTAACTCTGCAATGACTTAAGTTTTATATCAATCGCTAACTCATGCTTATTCCTCAACAGCTTAAATTTTTATGCACCCACAAAATGGAGGAAAACAATTTTACTAGAGAGTTGTAGACCCATCTCTCTTTCTCCTGTATCCCGGTAAAAGGCAGAATGGAAATACCGTTTCTTGGGACTATATGTCGGAGCCTCCGTTGGCCTTCGCCCTTTTGTACATTATGAGTGGGTAAATTAAAATGAAATAATACAGGAGGGCCAACCTGTCCTTCTCCTAAGTCCTGGTAAAAGCCGGAACAGAACCAACGTTTCAGGGTACAATATATCTGAATGGAGTTTCCCTTCACCGTCGCATGTTTGACCATAATGACAGTATAAGAGAAAATAAAAAAAAAAAAAATAAAAAAAAAAAAAAAAAAACCAAACTGATTTTGTTGGTTTATATTTAATTGTTTATTCATTCGTTCATATACGTATTTATGTTTGTCTTGCACAGTACGTGAACCACATTGCTCAGCAAATAAGCAAATGACACTGACTTAATTTGGGAGTATGGATTCGTCATCTTTGCCATTTCTGAGATGAGCATTTTTGTGTGAGCTGATGAATCCTTGGTGCTCCTCAGATCTAAAGCAGACAACGCCAAGCATATTTGTGACAATTAATGCTCGCTCACTTCGCAGACTTAGCGTTGTTTTTGAACGGCGATGGAAATATATGAAGACGTTTCAAAGATAGTTATTACCAACAATCAATAGTCCGACGGCATAAGTGGCATTCTCTGTCTTTTGCGTAGGTTTTAAGTCCTACATTTGTCCAAAAAGACCATCGTTTTGTTCATCGGCTTGAATGTCATTAGCATAATGTAGGTAAGTAAATAATAATGCGAAAGCGCAATGTTATTAGATCTTATTACCGTTCAAGTTATAGGAAAGAAGTGCAGTGCACTGATTTTTCTGCTTGTGAATAACACGGATCTTTCACTTCCATGTATATTGTTTAAAGAAAGGACAGAATAGAAAATAGATAGATTTTTTGAATCTGTTGTCGTCTACTTTCGACATAATCAAACTGGTGTGGGAGCGAGCGTATTTTGGGGATCGTTTATGCGCACGCGTAATGTGTTATGACATATGTAAAGCAGCCACAGTGACGTATGAAAAGACCTGTTGCCGAAGCCACTGCAAAGAGGTGGAACTAGAAGAATACCTGAGGATTACTCAGTAGTTTCACAAGTAAGTGTGTGTTTTTCATATCTCGTTTTATATTGTGTATATTACACGAGCAAAGATGTGTTTGTATAAAATTTGACAGGTTCCCTGCCACTTGTGGTGTCATCGCATCAATGTGGTATCCACGCGGTCATTGCCATGTTGACCATCACATGAACATTATGACGATGTCGTTCATCACGAGCACATACTTTTGAATATCGGTGCATTGCTCACAAATTAAACTGAATGTGTGTTTTGAAGTCTTATACTGAGTTGTTCTTGTATGTCACTAAGTCTGCTTTATTGATTGTGGCATTCTGAGATGAATCAAGATCTAGGTCATGGATCCGAACGTGAAGTGGATGTTTGTAAACATTGCCATGCTGATACTGTTGACATTTTCAGTTCATGTTTTGAATGACCTGTCACTCAGTGCTGTACTCAACCTTGCGTTCGTTAACGCCACTTTGTTTGATGCTACAACTTTTTTTTTTTGATAGATATACTATATAGGGAATCTGTGTGCCAGAACAGTCACGGAGGGATGGGGAAAGTTGTGTCTTTATGGGAGGGAAAATTGCGTCAGTGAAAACTATTATTAGTTATTGACTGGCCAATTTGAAGAAGAGCTGAGGATCGTTTACAAATTCATGGTTTTTCCTGTACATATATTGTCTATATTTTCATCATGTGCTCATGAACTGTGCTAGACTTGCCAGAAGACATCACTGGTGAGTTTTTGTGCAAGATTAAGAACTTTTTGACTGTGGAGATTCAAGGCAAAGAAAAGGGAATACAGCCTAAAGCATACAGTAGGTGAACCTGAGCTAATCACCATCGGCCGGACCGTATTTAACAGAACAATAGACTATTAATGTACTTAATAGCCCAGTTGCAATGTATTTAGTCTAGGTAAGATTGAATGTTTGCCTAGGGTATGCCAAAGTGTGATGGACTGGAAAATGGGCTTTGTCCCAACAAAAAGGCTGGCAAAGCAAAAAAGGTTGATCGCCATGGGGATTTGTGGCTTTGTTGTGAATGTTTGCAATCACGAAGTCGAAATGACGACATAACATTTACAAAACTGAAATCTCAAGACAATGCAGCAGCCAAAGATGCAGGTTCCACAAACAATGCTAGTCTTAATTCTGTTTCTTCATTGCCAGAAGAAAATAATATCAACTCAGACAAAAATACGATAGTTCAACTGGTACTTGCTTATACGGTGTTTAGCTTGCAGAGTAATGCCAAGGAAAATGTAGCCAAAGCAATACTTGGACACTTTACCCCTGCAGACATTCTTACAGCAAAGGAAGTGCTGTGGAATCATTGTGGAACTGATATCATTGGTGAATGGAAGAACAGACAAGATTCTTCATCTCGGGGAGAAAATGCTGCCCATGTGAATGACATTCTGGATTCTCTCAAAAAGTTAGACAAAGCTGGTTTGACCCCTACAATAATGATAGATGCCATGAGTTTGGGAGTGATCCTGCGTTCCCACCCTGAAAAACTTAATAATATAACGTTACTTGACAGGCTTAACAGGTATGAGGAGAGAATGAACTCCATGCAAATAAGCATTGATCAACTAGTTTGTGAGAATCTGCAAATAAAAGATAGACTAAAGGGTCCGTCGTATGCAAACGTTGTTGCCAATGGCAATGCTCGTCACACACAGTCTAATGTGTCTAATGTCCCTGAAATACGGGTTAACGATGTCCTCGTGTCTAATCATACCGCTGTAGTTGACGATTTGGCCGTTAACTCAGACAGATCTGGGGTACCAGTTTCTGCCCATAGTAATGACTTTGTTCGAGTTGGACAAAATTCCATGTCGGCAGTAAATTCTGCTGGGGTTGCTAACCTCGAGGTTCACAAGGACGGGGGTCGCCCTAATCTTGGTCGTGGACTTGGACGTGGACGTAGGCGCGAGCGTGGTTATGGTAGAGGACGTCGCCTTAACATTGAAGTCGCTCAGCCAAGACCTGGTCCAAGAATTGTGAATAACTTCTGGGATAACCTTTCCAGATCAAGATCGCGAGATTCGGACCTAAGACGGACCATTAGTCAGGCATCAATTGATAGGTACAGTGATGTCCAGCACACTTTTGGTAATTCACAATCCTGGCGTGACAGATCTGTTGACTCCGATGGGTTCCAACTACCAAGAGAGCAAATACAGTGACACCGTCGAAATGAAAAACAGAGACGTAGTTTTATAACTGGAAAAGCTAAAAGTAGATTTGGTAGATTTCGTGGAGCTCCAGAACCTGACAGACACTTGTTTATATATAGGGTAGATTGTTCCACTGAGGTAGATGATTTAAAGATGCATATGATAGACAATGGGTTTGAAGTACGTTACTTAGAATGCATATCTGACCCGCGTGCCAAATTTAAGTCATTTAAACTCAGGGTACCGGTGTCGCAATTTAACGATCTCTTTCATGATTCCCTCTGGCCTGCTGGAGTCAAGGTTCGAAAGTTTGTCCCTCCCAAGAATAGAGACCTGGAGGTTTTGCCGTAAATCGAGATCATGTTCAAGTTCCTCATATTTGTTTATATATTTTTTATGATGGCTAACCTTAGTTTTGCTAGCTATAATTCCAAAGGCCACGGTGTCGGCAGACTTGAGTATATTGATAAACTTACTAAATCCAATGATATTGTTTTTGTACAAGAGCATTGGCTTTTGAGCAAACAAATCGGCATTTTTGAAAACAAAATTTCAGATATTTATGTACATGGAGTATCAGGAATGGCCGATGATGAACTTATAGCAGGTAGACCTTTTGGAGGATGTGCTATCATTTGGAAGAAAAATCTGGCTTGTAAAGTAACGCCTGTATTTTTTTAGTCAAGAAGAGTCTGTGCCATTATGCTAGAAATGAACAAAATCAGTATGCTTATCATGAATGTTTATATGCCTTGTGACTCAAATACCCAATGTGACAAAACTCGTGAATTTAATGGCATTTTAAATGAAATATCTTCTAAAATACAAGAATTGGATATGAATTATATTCTAATTGGGGGTGACTGGAATACTGATTTGTCACGCCAAGATTCATTGAATACGGCTATGTTGAAGTCATTTATTCAAAGGGAAAGTCTGAAGTGTTTATTGTTCCATGACAAAAACAAAGTTGACTACACATTTGAGAGTAAGGTGAATGAGGAAAAAACTACAATTGACCACTTCATTGTGTCGGAAAATTTATCGCACTTGGTCTCAGAATATTTGTGTACTGAGGAGGGTGATAATCTTTCAGATCACTACCCTGTCAAAATCTAATTAGAAACTTCTAAAGTGCAAGTCGATTCGTTACCGATACAAAAAAACCGAAAAACCTCTTTGGTATGCTGCTAGCGAAGAAAACATCTCAGAGTATAAAACGTGTCTCGATACTAATTTAAATCTAGTAAATATTCCATGGGAAGTAGTCACATGTGATAATTTATTCTGCGCTGAACACAAAAGTGCTATCCAATCTTTTCACGATAAAATTGTCAAGACATGTCTTGATTCGAGCTTGGATAATATCCCACACTCAGGATGTAAAAGCAATAATGCGATTCCTGGATGGACCGAAAGGGTAGAGCCATATAGGAAACAGGCAATATTTTGCCACAATTTGTGGAAAAGTAATAACTCTCCCAGGGCGGGAATAATTGCCGACATTCGTATTAAGACACGTGCTAAGTACCATTATGAGCACAGAGCAGTTAAAAAGAATAAAGATATGTATATTGCAAATCGCTTAGCTGAAACAATGACTCAAAGCAATAGTAAAGATTTCTGGGGTACTATAAAAAGATTAAAAATAATGTACAATCAAGACCAAGAATGATAGACAACGAAACCGAGGATGATGACATTGCAAATCTCTTCGCAGATAAATATAAAAAGCTATATAATTCTGTATCTGATGACGCTCAAGAGATGTATAATTTACGTGACGAGATCAATGGTCTTATTGATTCAGGTACTTATATCAATAACGAATGTTCTTTATTGAATATAACAGTTGAAAGTATTAAGAGTGCAGTTGAGTATCTGAAATCAGGAAAGCATGATGGCGACCTTGGGTATTATTCAGACCATGTTACTCAGGGAACATTGAAGCTTCAAGTATATTTATCTCTGTTATTTTCCTGCATGGTTAAACATGGCTATGCACCTGAAGTTTCTTACGCATATCTTTAAATCACATTCCCAAATGTAAGCGGAAATCGCTTAGCGATTCTGAAAACTATCGTGGTATTGCTCTTAGTAGCATCTTAGGTAAGCTTTTAGACTGGGTGATACTAAAAGGAAATAGTGATGTACTAAACTCTTCGAACCTCCAATTCGGGTTTAAGCCATATACTTCTGCTACACAATGCACGTTTGTCTTGTCTGAATGTATTAATTATTACACGTCCCAAAATTCAGATGTCCAACTTGTCTTCCTCGACGCCTCAAAGGCATTTGATCGGGTAGATTATATCAAGCTATTTAAGTTATTATTGCATAGAGGTATATGTCCAGTCACTGCGAGATAATTGCTCAATATGTATACCAACCAAAGTGTAAGTATTATGTGGGGAGGTGCAACCTCCAAAAGATTCAATTGTACGAACGGCGTCAAGCAAGGAGGAGTGTTATCTCCAATTTTATTCGGTGTATATATAGATGTGCTACTGCTACGTTTAAAACAGTCAGGGCTAGGTTGTCATATCGGTCACCATTTTACAGGTGCTTTGGCATATGCAGATGATGTAGTTTTAATTTCTCCCACTGTTTCAGCAATGTCTAAAATGTTAGACATTTGTGAAACTTTTTCTGAAGATTACAAAGTCTCATTTAATCCTGACAAATCAAAACACATGGTGTGTGGCAATGATGATGCTTTCCCAACATTGTTTATTGACAATTTGTCTATTTGTAAAGTTAATACGTTTGAACATCTTGGTCATTGTGTGGGACAAAACTCATTGAGTAACAGTATTTCTAATTGTATCAGTCGATTTCAAACAGATGTGAATCTCTTAATGGCCCAATTTGGGTATGCGTTCCCTGACGTAAGACACAAATTGTTTAAAACCTACTGCATGCCTTTATACGGATGTCAGTTATGGGACTTCTCAAAGCGTGAAGTGGAACGTTTCAGTACTGCCTGGAGAAAGGCCATTAGATTTATTTGGAGACTACCGTATCGAACACATAATGTGTTACTACCACTTGTTTCTAGGGATTGACCTGTAGAAGTTCAATTACATAAACGTTTCATGAAATTTTTTCATAAAGTAATTAATAGTGAGAATAGTGTTGTGAAGACATGTGGATTTGTGGCACTTGGAGGTAGTTGACCTTCAGTTTGCAACTCCTTAAACTATGTCTCATCCAGTTATCAGATAGATAAATACAATTTGAATAGATCAAATTTGCAAAGTATCTTGCGATCTATTACGGATAAAGCAGTTCTATCGCAAGAAAACTATAGCGTCTGTCACAGCGAAATGATCAGAGAACTTTGCTTGGCCAGAGATGCGAAATTGGACACCATTTTTACCAGGCAGCAACTGTGTGAGACTATTCACTATCCATGTACAGTATAGTCAGTATAGTAATGGATATATGCCTTGATATGGACTAACAATGTCAGCCGTCCTTTTTTTCCCTTCTTTAATTCTGTATATTTGATTCACTGGTGGCTCTGTACAGGTATGTTTATTATGTATTTGCTTCTTTTTATGTAACTTGTTTTTTTTTTCTCAGTGTACCTTTTGTGTACGAATAAAGACATATATATATATATATATATATATATATATATATATATATATATATGTATATATATATATATATATATATATATATATATATATATTAGAGCAAAGCAAAGCAAAACTTGTATAATTTAAAAGTTGGTTTGATTCATTTGCATGTTGAGCTTTAGATTTGTCACATCGTAGTCATTCGTAACTTGCCTTTTTTCAACGATCTGAATAGAAGTTAAAATGTATGTATATATATATATATATATATATATATATTAAGTGTGATCAAAACCCCATCGTCTGCTGGGATTTTGGTGTGATTTGTAAGGTCCATCTTCGTGCATGCCCTTGGAATGGAAAATGACAACCTGTTTGTATCAAATGTACAGTATGGCCTTTTACAGATCAAGGGTAGAAACTAAACCAGAGGAGAAGCATTTCCAGTGATGAGGGGGCTAACAATTCTGTTTTTATTTTGCATCACCTGATTAAAGTGTACCGGAGCTCAAATGAAATAATACAGTGAAAACTCAAAGCGACACTCAGTTATCTGACATATTCATTATAATGACACGAAATTGAAGGGACTGAAGTTGTTGTTCCTTTGTTTTTTGACTCATGAATCTGAAATATTCAGATATCTGACACATTGTCTTGGAAAAAATAGTGTCATTCTTCCAAGTTTTCATTGTACCTGCTATTTGTTGGCCCTTACAAACACTAAAAATGTAGCAATCAATAAAGCAGACTTAGTGACATGCAATAACAACTCAGTATAAGAATTCAAAACACACATCAAGTTTAATTTGTGAGCAATGCGCCGATATTCAAAAGCATGTGCTCATGGTGAGTGACATCGCCATAATGTTCATGTGATAGTCAACATGGCAATGACTGCATAGATACCACATTGATGCGATGACACCGTAAGTGGCAGAGAAACTGTCAAATTTTATACAAACACATCTTCGCTCATGTAATATATACAATGTAAAACAACGAAATATGAAAAACACACACTTACTTGTGAAACTACTGAGTAATCCTCAGGTATTCTTTCTAGTTCCATCTCTTCGCAATGGCTTCAGCAACAGGTCTTTTCATAATTCACTGTGGCTGCTTTACATATATCATAACACATTACGCGTGTGCATAAACGATCTCCAAAATGCGCTCGCTCTCACCCTAGAAATAAATTTTTGTTTGATCATATACAAACCTACATGTATTGAAACGTTAACAAAATATTCATATTAAGCCCGGTAAATTAAGGTATTATAGATATTACTATAATAGCCATACATATTTACACGCAAATGTACCCAAATTTCATATACATGTATATGTATATTATACATGTAAACATATGTTCATGCCCTAATGAAAGCAAAGGAAAAACAACAAAAAGCCCCACCTCTAGGCTTTTAGCCTTGTTTTATTTATTGACTGTTTTGCAAATCAAGGGTTGAGTACAATAATGACTCAGGAAAGGGTTAATCGACAACTATTGGCCGTCTTTCGTATCATTAGCATGTGTTTATATATACTACATATGTATATCTAGTGCTAGTCAATCGGCACAGGCAAACGTGCTGGGAGGAGTCATTATTTGAATTATTAAGCAGTTTGCAAATCTAAGGAGGAGTACAACAATGACACAGAAAAGGGTTAATCGGCAACCCTTTTTGTCTGTTTTTCATATCATTAGCATATATTTAAATATACTACTTATGTATATCTAATAGTGGTAAATCGGCTCAGGCAAACAATGGGAACAGTCATTATTTGATTTATTGATTGTTTTGCAAATCAAAGGTTGATTATAATAATGACTCAGAAAAGGACTAATCGGCAACTGTTCATGGCCGTCTTTCGCATCATGAACATACATTCATCTATACTACATATGTATATCTAGTTCTAGTCAGTCGGCTCAGGCAAACATGCTGGGAGTAGTCATTATTTGATTTATTTACCGTTTTGCAAATCAAGCGTTGAGTACAATAATGACTCAGAAAAGGGTTAATCGGCAGCTGTTTATGGCCGTCTGTCACATCATTAGCATATATTTATATATACTACTTATGTATATCTAGAAGTAGTGAATCGGCTCAGGTAAACATGCTGGGAGCAGTCGTTATTTGATTTATTGACCGTTTTGCAAATCAAGGGTTGAGTACAATAATGACTCAGAAAAGGGTTAATCGGCAACTGTCTATGGCCGTCTTTCGTATCATTAGCATATTTTCATGTGAGCTACATACGTATATCCAGTAGTGGTTAATCAGTTCAGGAAAAAATGCTAGGAGAAGTCTTTATTTTAATTCTGAAGTATTTGCAAATCGAGGGTTTAGTACAACAATGTCTCAAAAAATGGTTAATTGGTGACTGTTTATGTTCGACTCTCATATCGTTAGCGGATATCCATATATACTACTTATGTATATCTAGTAATAGTCAATCGGCTCAGGCAAACAGCTGGGAGCAGTCAATTTTTTATTTATTGACTGTTTTGCAAATCAAGGGTTGAGTACAATAATGACTCAGAAAAGGGTTAGTCGGCAAATGTTTATGGCCGTCTTTCGTATCATGAGCATATATTTATATATACTACGTATGTATATCTAGTACTAGTCAATCGGCTCAGCCAAACGTGCTGGGAGGAGTCATTATTTGAATTATTAAGCAGTTTGCAAATCTAAGGATGAATACAATAATGACACAGAAAAGGGACTCCGTCTGGTAAAATGATCATATGAAGGCGAATGTATTTTACCAGGACTGGTATTAAAATGGTATAATGTTTGTGCGAGATATAGCCAATGAGCAAGGAGAAATACTCTCCGTTCATAGCTTTCAAGAGAAGTCTAGTGTGAATGTTAATTTTCTTCTTTATCATAGTCTTATTGATGTGCTGTCATATAGATGGAATCAAAATATAAAGGACAGAGATGCAAATCATATATCCACAGACCAGTGCAAAATACATATTGTGGGTAAATTGACGCCAGATTTATAACAAGTAAATTCTAACACTGGGAATTAAAAAAAAAAAAAAAAAACAACAACAAAATGTTGTGTACTTCCATCTGCAGTACAGCAATGAAATACCAAATACAAAATATTTACTGAGTGATGGATAGAAATACTTAAACTCCCATTCAAATGTTTTGTGGACTAAATTACAAAACTTTCAAAAAAAAAAAAAAAAAAAAAAAAAAAAACCCACAAAAAAAACACAAAAAAAACCAGAATAATCTCAATCAAAAAAGCCCATTGTTTGATGAAAGTTAAATAATTAGCTAAATGCAATAGATGTAATGACATTGACGCCATTGAGAACAGATTTCACGGGTGTCAAAGTTCTCAACAGGACTAACATTCCTTTCAGGATGCGTGACTTCATAGATCAAATATTCAAATTAATGTAAGTGAAGAAGATGTACCTTTTGGGCACTAGGGTTTACCTTTCAAACCAACTTTAAATGTATTCATATTATTTGCAAAGTTTATCATATATAGTCAGTTACATAGAGAACATTGCAACATAAGGTCCACGACTTTCGTAAATGATCTAAGAGAAACTTTAAAGTATTGAAGTTAATAATACAGAACAATAATAAAATGCATGTTTTGAGTAAAAAAAAAAATGGTGACAGAGAAAACAGCAGGAAGAGTCAGTAATATTTTGTACCATTGTGCTATTATGTATCTCTGGGGATGTATGGACACATGGAAAACCGATAATTGTAAAACTGGTCAATTAAGATTATTTTCTATAAACGTTGTATACATTAAAACGCAAGATTCCTCGCTATAAAACACTTTTGGAAATTTCAATTTTGAATTCATGACCTATACATGAAAGCTAGCATATGGAGCTTATGGTCAAACCTTTAAGATAACTCCACTGGTGTGACACAACTGAAATTATCGACCACAATTGTAACAGTGAAAATGTTTATTTTCAATTTAAAGGACTGAGGGTCATCAACACGACGGGCACTATCATAGACATTGCTCTAAATAACTTCACCATTATAGGTGAATGAACATTTGACATTTTCTATTTAGCGTTTTGAAAACAAAGATCCGACAGATATATTGATGAATTGTGGAAATTGTTCTTGTGAAAAAAAAAAGAGAACTGTACGGTTGGAATGAGATGCTTTTTTGAATAATTTTAACAACTATATATGACTGTACTTTTAAATGTGACTATCGGCACATGTGTAAGTAGTGTATACGGTATACTCTATTGTATTCGGTCTGTGCTGTTCAAGCAAAATGCCTCCACTTTTGTATCTAAGGTGCAGCAATAAAGGTTCATTCATTTGTAATGTATAAAACACCAAGGAACAGAAATGACGACAACACACACTTTATATCTGAGCTGCCCCCAATCATATTTGATTTTGCAACTAAACTTTCTGATAAAATTCGTTCCTGCAGACTTTTTTTGTTAATATTTTGCATATAGATACAAAAGAAGATTTCCCTGAAAACGTAGATCTAAAGCTGAACAATAACTTTTATCCCACACATTATTTTACCAAGGAAAATATCTAAAAGACCTTCCTGTGTAATTGACATTGTATTGAGCTCATTTACAAGCAAAAAATAGCGTGACGCTTCAATCATTTGTTTGCAAGTATAAAATTAGACGGTAAAATTTACTCTGCAATGACTCACAAAAAGGAGGAAAACAATTTTACTAGAGAGGTGTAGACCCATCTCTCTTTCTCCTGTATCCCGGTAAAAGGCAGAATGGAAATACCGTTTCTTGGGACTATATGTCGGAGCTTCCGTTGGCCTTCGC
This sequence comes from Hermodice carunculata, assembly GCA_964020975.1. Classification (NCBI taxonomy): domain Eukaryota; kingdom Metazoa; phylum Annelida; class Polychaeta; order Eunicida; family Amphinomidae; genus Hermodice; species Hermodice carunculata. The sequence goes on along the minus strand of OZ026616.1, from coordinate 56,134,156 downwards.
CCTTTTGTACATAATGAGTGGGTAACATAAAATGAAATAATACAGGAGGGCGAACCTCTCCTTCTCCTAAGTCCTGGTAACAGCCGGAACAGAACCAACGTTTCAGGATACAATGTATCTGAATGGAGATTCCCTTCACCGTCGCATGTTTGACCATAATGACAGTATAAGAGAAAATAAAATTTAAAAAAAAAAAAAAAAAAAACCATACAAACAAACAAACAAACAAAAAACCAAACTGATTTTGTTGGTTGATATTTAATTGTTTATTCATTTGTTCATATACGTATTTATGTTTGTCTTGCACAGTACGTGAACCACATTGCTCAGCAAATAAGCAAATGACACTGACATAATTTGGGAGTATGGATTCGTCATCTTTGCCATTTCTGAGATGAGCATTTTTGTGTGAGCTGATGAATCCTTGGTTCTCCTCAGATCTAAAGCAGACAACGCCAAGCATATTTGTGACAATAAATGCTCGCTCACTTCGAAGACTTAGCGTTGTTAAAAATTAAGAACTAATACCTGAGCTCCATGTTATATAGGCATAGTCTTTGAAGTAGCAGTTCTTTGTGCAATTGTTACAGAATTTACAAGAAGTATCTCATATATGCACACACACACACACAATATATATATATATATATATATATATATATATATTTAAACTAACATCTGGATATATGATTTTCAGAAAAAAAAAACACCTTTAAATCAATTTTAATAATAGATTAAAGTTGAAATGGAACTTGCTGCTGACCTTTTCAGACCGAATTTTACGTGATACGTGGATATGTTGATTGGTGTTCTGGAACCAAATCGGGGAGGGGGGGGGGTGAGCCAGTTGTGATGCCCCCTCGATTGACAACACTGACTCCGCCCAAAGTCCTGTACCAATTTTCACCAAAAGAGTACAATCCCCAAGACTCTTAAGTCATTGTTCTTGATAATGAGTATTGGTGTTTATATCCGTCAAAATAAATAACATGCACCTTACCACTCTTCTTGAGTCCATATGTAGCAGTCTGTGACAACTGTATACCTCTGTGGTTGTCATAAATGGCTAGGTTATGATATAATATGAAAAAAATATAATCTGGCCCATTCCTGGATCATTATTAAAAATACCATCATGTCAAATGCGATTTCAGTAAGGTGGTTTTCTCAAACTACTGCGCTTAGTGGTGTTGTAAGCCTTTACCATTTCTTGCACAACATCTGTATACTTGTCGGTCTGTTTGTACATCATGTGTCTGAAGATATTACTTTTACTATTTCAAATGCCTGTTCTACATAATTAGCTTTAACAAATGTATTTGTCAGCATCAGGTTGATGTTGTATCATTTGAGTAAAAGTCGGATATGCTGGTCACAATACTTTGGTTTTCAGTCCACTCTCAGAATATGATTTGGTTGTTAACTTCTTTGAAGATATCTGTGAGTGCTTTAGCCACTTCTTGTCCTGTTTTATTCTTCAAAGGCCGTACCCACACAAACCGACTATGTCAATGGATAAAGAGAGGAATATGAAATCTCCATTATACTTGGCTAAAGATTGCATGTCGCCCATATCAGCATGCCATTGTGAATCAAGGCTTCTACCACAATTCTGATGTTTGGTTTGGATCTAACTGAACGTCTGTAGGTCTCTGTCTCTTCAGCCAATTGTTTTTGATATATTTTAGTGTTATGGGGTAGCGGCCTACAGCTTTCACAACATCATAGAGTTTGTGTGGGTTGGAATAATTGGTTGGTTTGTTTGGAGATATAGCAAAGTTCAGCTAAATAGTCACCCATTTTCGTAGTGTTTACTTTGACATCTGTGGTATTTTTCCTTCTTATGACTTGTTTTTACCTTGGAAGCTATGCCACATATGATGTCAAAAATTATGATCATTATTCCCACTGATATGGCCGTATCAGTGTAATGAAGAAACACCTTGGAAGGTAACATGGCGGTTAGGGTTCGAATGGCTTGCCCTGTTGGTGTTGTAGCCTTAACAGGTGCTGCTGTAGTCCAGCTGCTGTTTTGTGCTTTGGGACAATCTTAATGCACATTTTGTAAGCCATCAGTAAAGCACAGTTGACAGTGACTCTTTGTACTCTCATATCAGTGAAACCGGTTTAATTAAACTCTTCCACATACTCTGGTAAATGTGATATTCTATTGGGCTTAGACGCTTCATTTTAAACAATACTGGAAGGACATGATGGAGGTTGCTTCCAATCATTGTCCAAACAAAAATCTTAAGTTTGTTGTCTGTAACAGTCACACATCTTTCCGTGGATGGAACATGAACTTACCAAGGACATACCTACCAAAAGCATTCAGATATTCATGGTAAAATGCAACTAGCTTATATAATTTATACTTGTTTGTGATTGCTCCATTTTTATATAATTATAATAGTTCCAACCCAAGGATACATGGTGGGATCGTATTGTTTCTAATTAAGATAGGTGTTTGATACCAGTTATGATAATTTCATTTAGTCTCATTTATAACTGTAAGCATTTCTCCTAAGGTTTCGTGTAGGACATTGAATTCAGATTCATTAAGGTATATACCTCGATCTTCTTGTCTAATACATTTGATACTCACAGCATGTATACCTATGAGCATCTGTCCTGTACCTCCGGTCATATATATATATATATATATATATATATATATATATATATATATATATAATGAGTTTTATATTCACAAACATGGTCAAATTAGCATGTACCGATTGAACTCGTATAAACATTTCTTCCCAAGGTTTTAGGTTAAACAGAACCTTCTTCATAGTATTGTCTAATAGCTTTTAAGTATCACGTAACATCTTTTAGCATTATCTATTACCACTTCCACTGATATTTGCTCAATTAGTTGTATTAATGGGGTATACAAATTGATGTCCAGGACTTTGATCTGTCTCGATTGTTCTAGGGCTTTATTTATTTCAGGGAGTTTGGGGATCAGTATGTTCCTTTCATCAGAACTTATCTGAAAAATCGCCATAGTTTTTCTGCATCATAATTATAAACTGAAGTATACCATAGACTACGTCTTGATCTCTTATCGCGGTTAATCTTACAAGGTTATTTGAAAAAAAATAACAGCTGATCGCTCGAACCTCTGGTCCATAGCTGTTCTTTTAGGGTCTCATGCAGGTTTAAACTGCCATCTGGTGGTTGCTGCATGAACGAATCTAAATAAACCTCGCCAGTGATCCTCATAGATGGGTATGGTTGGTGTTATATGGGTGAGCGTACAAAGGTCCCTCTATATGATATGGGGTATACCATGGCATTCGGATTCCACTTCCAAAACGGTCTTTTTATTGAGTTTGAATGGAGTAGCCATCTTTAGGGTCTGTTTTTTCTTCTTTTAGATTTGCTCCTCTTGTAGATCTGCTCTCTTGGTCAGTGTCGGGAACAACAGATATCCACCTTGCAAAACAGACTACTAACAGTCAATGACTTGGGGAAAACTCTTGGGTGTAGTCTTAACTTGTCAGCAGAGTAGAGGCAATGTTGATGTATTGCATTTCATGTCTACTTATATAGTTTCGTGTTCACCGCTTTGAACTTTGCAATAAGGCAGTAATAAACAGGACAGCTTTGGAGGTGTGTGCTGACGTCATAGGTGAGCGACCATATTTCTTTTGTGTATATAGATTATTGTGTGATATTCGCAGCTCTGTTGCGACATGTTGGGTTCTAGGTTCATTTATGAAGAAGACAGTTTTGTGAGACTTGTGTACAGGCATATACTCGTTTGGATGTCAAAGACTTGTATCAAATGTGTATGGACATGTTTTAATTCCAAAGTGTCCTAGATATACTTGGATAGACATGTTTTGATCAGAAACAAATTGATCCGATCTGTGATGATTGGTTGAATAGAAACCTTTCTACTTTAAAAAGCACATTTTGAAAAAAATTCACCCAAATGCCCCTAAGCACATGGCGCTAACAATGGGGTAAAACCTACTTAAGAAATACGCTGCAAAGAGAAAGTGGGTCTGATTTAACTTTACCCGCCCTAAAACAGGTCCCAATATATCCAACGTTCCATTTCTTTTTTTAATTTTTATGATCTACTATTTCAAGACACCCATGGTTGTATATTTTTTAATGGGGCAATTAAGGGCATCAAACTACTTTTGTGCACTTTTGATCTTGCAAGAATCTAAATTTGGACGGTTCTTAGAATCTTAGATACCATTCTGGTCTTGAAATCAACAACATCCTGTTAAAAAGAATGAGAAGAAAATGCCAATGCTTGATTGCTTAAAATCACCCAGGAGAGAATCCGTTGCAACTCTGAGATCGACTGTCAGCATCCTTGTTCTTGTTTTGCAAGATAAATATCGTGGCCAATTTCACATAGATCTTCGACCTCATTTGAGAGTAAAGATGTCCAATTATTGTCTGTGCAAAACAGGGATATACCTCAGTTGACAGTGTGTCAAAACGTGAGTTGACATGGGATGTTTAGGTTAATGCAAAGTTCCCATCAATTCAAATGGCCTGCTTGCAATTTGAAGGGACTATGGTGACTTCTACTTGCGTAAAAATGCACCACACATAGGTACTTTTAAGAAGCTTCCTCCCACAGGGCTCAGCGTCATTATTAAAAGGGAATGTCAAATGGAACACATTGGTGTTTCACTGTCTCCATATCACAATTTCGTCTATTGGCTCTGGTGTAAATGACTATAAAGCATAAATAGCACTTCGATTTCTACTCAAGCATGTATCATCTGAGTTGTAATGGTGACTGACCGGAAATCCCGTACACTCAAGCATTTTGCGACAACAACAACAACAAAAAAAATAGCATTGGCCTGCTTTATATATGTGGCATCTTTCATGATATATGCAGGTCCAAGTGGGCGCGGCTCATCCATACAAATGACAGGCTTGCTAACAATATTAGCTCGTGTCAGAAGTATATAATAATAATAATAATAATAATAATAATAATAATAATAATAATAATAATAATAATAATAATAATAATAATAATAATAATAATGATGATGATGATGATGATAATAATAATTATAATTTCCAGAATATTATAGCACAATGTTCATTGTCATGCATATTTACATCTCGAGAATTACCCTTTGACTGAACAAAAGAATTGACAATTAAGAATGCTCCTGGTGAATACCTGAAGCGTGAAAACGGAAACTATGTCAAATTAAATTAAAAGTATAATACTAATTAAAATTGTAATTCAGATTCCAAGGAAAATTGACATCCACACGACTCTTTCTTGTGTTGATAAGGCAACAATGTTAACACTTGTAACAATTTTGTCGGTAGTTCTAACCATATCATGCAAGAAAAGATATTTTCAGGATAATTGGAAATTATATTTCATTTGTAGTTTGTTTGTTCTATGTCAATGACCCTTCCAGATCGACACTTTCTTTAAATTTAACTCCTCAAACAAACCATAAATAAATAATTTAGTGGAACTATGAAAATGTGAATGCCATGTTCAATACGGTTCATAATATATGGATTTGTACTCAGTGCCTATACAGCATTGCCACAACGTTGGGGATTCCAGTACATCAGTATAAAAGCAATCATCGGAAACATATTTTGATGACCTTTGCATTTTCTGTCATGCATATATATTAAGTACGTACATACATAATACATACAGACATACATGCATGCATGCATGCATGCGTGTATTTTGGATGCAACCCGCCCAAGAGAAAAAAATGCTCATATATATATAATATAATATATATATATATATATATATATATATATATATATATATATATATATATATATATATATATATATATATATATATATATATATATATGTGTGTGTGTGTGAGTGTGTGTGTGTGTGTGTGTGTGTGTGTGTCTTATATGCATAAACATATAAACAATATTTATGTAGTGACATTAAACATGAAATTGCATGTACAACAAAGTCATTGGTAATGTGAACAAATACGGTCTTTAAATATGTGGCACAGAAGCAAGAACTGCTACAGTTTCTGATGACCTTATGTGCAGAATAAATATTCCATTTATTCACTGAATTCAGTTCGACATTTGTACTTGCCATGAACACAAATGAGTGGAAAATAACGTGATAAATGAACATACAAACGCCAAATCCTCTACTTAACTGGAGTGCTTTACGTATAATTTTTGTGGTGAGAATGTTGCTTATACTACACTTCTGTCCCAACATTTTCCAAAAGTTTAACAACAGAACTTAAACCAATAATTCAAGAGACCCGTTTCAGCTCCAGTAAAACGAAAGCCAAAAACCTTCAAGCCCATTACATTTTGGACCTTGGAAATATAATACAAACGAAATTTTAAGCAGACTGTCTGATACTTGTGCGCCGTCTCACCTCATATTAACCACTGTAGTACGTTGATATAACGCACAATAGTGTGCATTTAGGCCTGAAAGACCAGGCAAGGTTCCAGTCTTACACAACAAAAGTTGGCATGACATGTTGATGTCACAGCGTTCAATGAAAAATTTATTTTATGCTATACAACATTTGTTTCAATAACGCGATTAATTTATAAGAGAAGCGGCAGTGGTGCGTTATTTTCATATTGTAAAACAATCATAAAATCATATGCAACTACAATAAACTCTCTGAGACTAAAATAATAAAATTTCTTTAACGCATGCATTTTTAACAGTTGAGGTACTGTAATATGCATACTTCTCATAAGGTGGTGCTCATCATGTACACGTAAGGAGTTTGTCAATGTGGTGGAATAATATGAGGAAATCTGAAACAAAAGAGGCACAAGAGACAAATCCAGTGTGCATATACACCATCTTAACATGTGAATCTGCTCGTGACTAGACACTCTATATCCTTGAATAATACTTGAACACAAATAATATGATTGCAAACATACGCAATCCAGGAAGAAATATCCTGAAATGTCAATGGGCCTATAGGTGAAAGGTAAACATTCGATACTCGCAGAGGTGCCAATGAATGCCTTGGAAGGCATTTAATTCAGCCTGACCTTTAGTTTCGGGATCCACAATGCAGGTGACCAATTAATGGTGCAGCACCATACTTCCCAAGGGACATGTTTATTTTTATCAAAGATAGTTGAGAGAGAGAGAGAGAGGGAGAGAGAGAGAGAGAGAGAGAGAGAGAGAGAGAGAGAGACAGAGAGAGAGAGAGAGAGAGAGAGAGAGAGAGAGAGAGAGAGAGAGAGAGAGCGAGCAATGTAGTATATGTTATAATCTGAACTAGTGCCAAAATTTTAACTTGTATTTTATATGGATGCAAGAAGATGAATCGTCAGCTTTTACAATACCACGATGAATAATGCACTCAACACGCTTTAGATATGTAAAGTTCGCACTAATTGAACCAATTCATGATTATATTGCTCAAATTGAATAGTGTTCTAAGACAGAGCTACTCACCTCAAGGGTGATATAGTTCAGTGATAATCATGTGAAAAATTGCGTTCAGTTAGTATTAATGGTGTGCTGGACATCATCTCTTAAATTTTTGACATTTGGCGAATGACTTGATATCGTGATTTTTAAACCATGTAAATGCTTTTTTGTTTAAGCATTGAACCTTAGAGAGTGATGGCAGAGGCCAGTGCCTTATGATAAATGCCCAGCTGAAAAAAAAAAAAAAATAAAAAATGAATTCTACATTTCCTTTCAATTTTGGCTCAGCTGGCTCATCAACCAGTAGAGCTTATGCCATCCCTCTTTGTCTGTCGCCAATACACATTTTTTACTCAATTTCCAAAGCCTTTTACCAGATTCACTTCAAACTTGGTGGGTGGCAATGTACTATGGATTGGTCTCTACCTTTTTTTTCACATGGTCACGCTCTGGTGAGATTTTTTGAAATTGTAATTTTAATGATTGTTTCCAGTTTCTTGGGGGGATGTGTTGGTAGGTGGGGCAAGTCTTAAAATGTATTCTCCTCCACAACCGATCACCAGATTAATTTGATATCACAAAGGAACTCTTCTAGGTACTCCTGGTGCCTTATTTGTTCACCGGGTGGCGCTACTTTTGTGTCATTTAAATTTTTGAGGTTTTTTTTTTGTTATTTTCGATTTCTTCTCGGAAACGCACCTCTAGATTCACTTCAAACTCTGTGCCAATTTTCGTTTAGAGGAACTGCACCAAGTTGGCGTGAATGGATAGCTTCAAAGTTTTTTTCACTTTTCCGAGGCAAGCCATGGGCAATGACAAGTGTTAACATGAAAATATGGACCTAAAGACTTCCCTTTTCCATGGTTATCTTCCCGACACGTAGTTAACAGTGCTGGGTTGTTTATCTAAACAATGAGGATTTTGATAAACTGGCTAAATTAGTCCTATCTTAAGTTGTCTTCATTGTGTTTGCAGTATTAATCCTAGTTGTTGTCATGGACATTTCTTTCGTTTCTGTTTTCTGGGAGGACTGCACATGGCTAGATACTAATGTGCAACGGAACAAGTTACACATATAATTTCTAAAAGTACTGCCGATTAAGCAGTAGAGAAAAAAGTTGATTGCATTATTGGTAATGTATAACAATTCAAACATAGCCACAAAAAAAAATAGCAATCTGTCCGGGTATGTCAGTGTAGAGTCTACTCAGGGAATGGTGCACAAAGATGGCTATGCTGTAAGGTAGTCAGAATATAAAAAAGACCGTGGCTACAACAATGAGCATTTTTGTCAGCGCAGCTTCCCTAGCTTCCTGAGAAGTTTGATTGCGCTGCAACTGACCCTCAAGCTGTGTTTTCCGTTCTGCTTGGAAACGTCTCAGTTTCATGACAAGCAACGCAGTAAAGACTCCCAGTAGTAAAGCCGGAATAACCAAGTCACCGATCCGAAGAACCACCAAGGTCCAAATTCGATGCTCATCTCGCTTTCGCACTACGCATATAAAGGCATATGGAGATTTTTCAATCGTCCAAAACGGAAATACTGATATTGATACACAGATTAGACCTGTTACCAAAAGTACATTTTTGTTTTGTATGGTGTTGATATGCGGGCAGTTGTCAAGGGGAATGTCAGTTAGGTAACGCTCCATTGTTACCCACACTGTAAGGTAACACGAGAACAGCTGACCAAAGTATCTCGTGCTAATTACAAATCCACACGTCACCGATACAGCATATACATTTGCTAGTTTGAGTCGTTGTAACCACATAGGGATCTCCGCCAACAAATATGTGTTGTCTGCGAAGGCCATGGCAATTAAGTAGTGACCTGTTGTTGTCTTACGCATAGGAAAAGATATTATGATGACAATAGTAAGTGCGTTTAAAAGCAAGCCAGGTATCATAATCAAGGGCTTAACATGCATGTTTACCACAATACTATAATGGGCTAACCAAACCCATTTCGTAAAATATAATGTTCCTTGTCATTGGAGCGTACCTGTAACGTTTGGTGAAAATGCCATAGTTGAGGTCACATTTAGGATTGTCCATGCGATTGAAGAATTCATGTTGCGTATCCTTTACCTAAGGAAAAAGTAAAACAAACCAAAAAAACCCCAGCTATAAATGCCTTTAAAAACTCTTCCTGTATTGCAGTGAACAATATTCATATAATATGATCAATCAATTAAAAAAAAAGCGTAACGGATCTGACCAAAGACATCGCCAACAGCAAACAGACGTACATTATGCATCGACAAACTTTGTATAATAATTCATGTCCCCCTAACACATAGGGTATTGCTTGCTAAATTGCAGAATTCGTGTTAAAAATGTTGTATTTTTTCTTAGTTTAAAGCTTATGCTAAATCTCAAGTAATAATTATAAAAACTAAGCCTGCACGTGTTAAAAGTCAGTAAAAGCGTGCACAAGTTCATGAGCAAACCTACAGAAAGCCTATAGTAAGCAGAAAACTATATCATGCAGTATTTTGTAAATGCTTCCGATGGGAAATGGTCATCCAAAATGTTTGGCCACTGTCGACAGCAGGGGTTGGTAGTGGTTGGAGCGAAAACTTCATGCCGCCAAAAGTCACTCAAAATTTACAGGGACATCAGGGCCAAATACTGATGGTCGAAGGCACATCCATTAGTCACTCTTCACCATCGACTCTTGTGCAAACTCGCTACTGCGTCAGATAACATGCAAATGTATTAGTATTTGACAGAACAGACCAAAGTACGCACACTCTCTTTGCATCTGAACTTAATTTCAGTTTCTTAATAAATAATCAATACCTACCGGATACATCAATATACAAGACATTACTTTTAATCTGGCTCACTGATGCATCATCTTTTTCATTTACCCAAATAATTTAAAAGTAAAAGAAGTAGTACAGGCAGACATTGTGTTGTTTTCAAATTATACATAAATTTTGTAAAGGCTGTTTAATACAGTTATGACTTAAAGATAGGGTAATTCACGACATTTAAGTGGCCCTCTGTAAAGCTCAGCATATACATCGTTGTGGTATCTTGTTCCACTGTTCCTTTCTTTAATATTGCCGTTAGCACCCCCCCCCCCAACCAGCCATACATTTTATTTTGAATGTTGATTTATAATTTCAGTATGAGAAGAAACTGTCAACAGTTTCTCGTTATTTGAGGTGATAGGCGATATATTACAAAGGGGGGGTCAACTTCAGAAATTTTCTGGGCCTACAAACTATAATATTTAACATAAAAATCTACAAACTTGGTAGAATAAAACTAACTTTGATGGAATTTCTAGGAGTCGCTTTCTTGTTTTCTTTTTAAGCAAAAGAACGATTTAAAAAAAATGTATAAAGGAGCACTGTTTTAATTTTCCACTTTGTGTGATTCAACATTAAAAAAAGATCAAAATAAAACAATGTCAGCAAACGGCACATACTGTTTCTAGGCAAGAATGTTTATTTTCAAGATCTATTTATTTCGTCCACATCGGTTAAACCATTTACAAGCAAACTGTAGAAAACTTCTGAGAAGTCGAACGGACATTGGAATTGTGAGATTAAAATGCAATTTAGGTTTAATTGGCTGTCTGGCAGCGATAAACTGGCCATTATGGAAAACGTACTCAATCTCTCTTATCGATACTTAACTTGTGAGAAGTACTCTTAATACTATATTTTTGCTGTGTTGTCGTGAAAATATATCTTTAAAATCTATGTTAAAAGAGGAATCTTTGATTTTTTTTCAGGAGATCACTAAGATGTGCTTTCCTAATAGCTGGTTTCAGTCACTAAAATGACAGACTAGGCGTGCCCATTATTCTCTTCCTGACCCACCGGTCCATTGTTCTCTCCCTAGCACACTGGCCCATTTTTCTCCCCAATTTATGAGCAGCTTGATCACTTCCCATTGCCTAGCGAACCCAGGTCTGATTGACAGCTCATGTACATTTTGTTGTAAATAGAAAAATAAACAAAACAAAACAAAAAACAAAAAAACATGTGGGTATTTGGCCAATAACATGATTTCTTTAGCACCAAATTTCTCATATAAATTTACATTTTTCAAATTCAATATTCGGCCGTTTTGTGGATTGGTACGAAATCTTTCGTGTTCTGCAGAAAAACAATTTTGATTTTCTAAAATTTATACTGCAGAATAGATTTGCTAACGACCCCTTTAATGTATGTAAGTATGTATGTATGTATGTATATATGTATGTATGTATGTATGTATGTATGCATGTATGAATGTATGTATGTATGTATGCATGCATGCTATTTTGCATCACATTATCAATGAAGCAATCTCGGCAGTATGTTAATTTATACTGATTTTGGGGCATTTCTAATTTTAAATCTTGAATTTTCTTAAGTTAATTAGATACACGACACATTAAGAGTTCACCTGTAAGCTATAGACCCTCGTATTGAAATGTTTGCAATTCAAACTATTAAAAATGGGATATTCTTGGATCAAAACGCTTTATTCAGTTTTTTCCCTTGTACTCAATAACAGAAATTTAATGTTCGGTGATATTAGGAATTTACAACTCTTGGTAGCAGCCACACATCTTTTCATAATAACCAGGCTGGTAGGCAAAGAACAACAAAAAGTCGTGGACAAAGAAAATCACAAAAAAGAAGGAAATTTAGAAATGTGGTTTCAAAAGACCTTGTTGCAAATTTAATACAGGCATTCTGTAATGGTATTGATCAATTATACATAGCTCTTAAAGCACTATCATTTCGAAATATTATCAGAATAAATGAATATTGAGTTTAACTTTTTCTGAACACACATTCCCACATTTTTTGGTGAAATTGTGTATGCTTACACAACAACTGTTTGGAAACCAGATCCTTACAGTAACAAGTTGGATGAAATATTTTAGAGCATTCCTTTCAAACACAAGATTATTGAGTCCCTGAACATTCACCCCCTTTTCAAATTATAATTTGTTCATAACATGATTCCCACGTAACGCAAAATAAAAGACCCCCCGTTGTTTTCTATAAATACGGGAATAATATTAAACAAAATACCAAGGATATTAAGATATTTCTGCTACAACTACTGTTGAGGACATCCCAGCGAATCAAAATTGTGACTGTATGTGTAACATTAAATATTTCATTTTTTTATACCTCCCACAAACATGTATTTATAGGTAATTTGGATAGAATTCCGTTTTTAAAGAATTTACCAAAAATGTTCCAACTTTTGGAAATGTTTGACATTGACAGTATTTTTCAGGACATGTTGAAAAAAAACCCTAATCTATGAAATGGGCAAAAGGAGACATAAAAATAGAATTTCAGAAATTTCAAAGACGGTGAACAAATTTGACTTTAGAAATAGGAACTTATCGCTACAAATCGCACATTAGGAGTGTCAATATGGTAAATTTTAAAGAGCCTAAAGTTTAAAAAGAATTATATTCCCCAATTGGTTGCATAATATCTTGCAGATGATTTACTACTTGGATGTGTACCTTGAGTTAAAGTTTTCCTGGACATTTTTAGCAAACCATTCCTATTCCATGTACATGAGTATACACTATTTATAAACATAAAAATCACAAACATTTTACTAATTTCATGTTACAAAAGTGTATCAAGATTTTACGCCATCAAGTCATGAGGACCACGTCTCAAATATCAAAACATGGAGACCAGCGTTTCATCATTTAACAAACCATATGATATAAAGCAATGGTGACCTTTGACCCATGAGATCAACGTCTAATGACCTATGACATCTCAGGTCAATCTCCCGTTTATTGTTTAATTTTAGCAAGATATTTCCTGCAAAAAACAACAATCTGATTTCTGAATTCATGTCTTCCCAATAGGACCATTCAGGATAGAAATCTTGAAAATCTACTGATAGGAATGCAGTTGTCTGTGTTCCCAATAGGGGTATTTTCCATTATTTAGAACTTAGATTTTTTGTGGATAGTATGTGTAATACCTGTTATTATTTTCTGTCTAATCATACATTGAATACATTCTTATTCCTGGAATTATGGCTTTCATGGACTTTTTACCGACTTCCGTATTTAGCCAATGCATATACATCCCAATAAATTCAATTCACATTTCGTTCTTCTCTCTTATTAATTTCATGAATTATAAAGAAATAGTTTTTCTCTAATTAACGACGCTTACAGATGTAGCAACACACTTCTGGTACAGCCCTGGGGTTTTCCCAGCCCGAGAAACTCCGTAACATGCAGAACATACGTCTCCTTTTCCTTTCTCGAACGTTATAAGATTATTGTGAAGGAAGGATATATTGCATGTTTTATATTTCGACCTTCACGAAGATCATTCATCTTTGTTCCATAATATGGGAGCCAAATTTATTACTATTTATTTAAATACTTCAGACACGAAAATAATCAAGAAAGGGTCCAACTATGTCCGCTACAGAAGCTATTTTACATCTCCGTAAACCAGCATCTGGAATATGAAAACAGTTACCACGTACCACATAAACACACCCATTTCAGCAGTGCAGAGAAACATTATAGGTTCCAAGGGCAACCACTAAAACCTTTGTTTATTATCATTTATGTTATTATTCTTATTTGCATTATCATCGTCATCAGTAACGTTAATTTTTATTATAGGTCCATCTAATTGGTGCATTGCGGTTTTGTAGCAGTATTGCGTCACACTATGGCCAATGAAGCCAAAAGTGAGCATTAGAATATCAAATTTGAGTGATATGCTGTATAAATATAGCAGGGGTAGAGGAATCTATATTTGATAAAAATTGGCATGTGGATAGATCCAACCAGGTGAAAAAAATGGTTTTGATCAGTGACCCTGAGTTGCCCTGGAAGTGACCTAGATGGTCATTGTAGCAACCTCAATGGGTCTTTCGGGGATATATACATTTTTTTGGTCTTTTGACACATTTATAAGATGAAAATCGCAAAAGCAGAGGCAACAAATTGTGCAAAAAATTGCTTAGAACATTTAGAAAAATATATTTTTAAAATAAGCCCAATAATGATGAAAAAAAAATGTACAAGAGGTATTTACCAAGAGTTTTTGTTGTTGTTTTTTTTTTCAATTTTTATATAATAGGCATACACATGTATGTAAAGTAGGTGAGACCCAATGATTACCCTCATTATTATATAATTTTGATACAAATATCCAAAAAGCTTATGTTATTAGAAAAAAAAGCCATTTGTAATTTTAGTCCATAAACCCATTGTTGGCGGCCACCTTGGATTGAGAAATCAAAACGACGCTTTGGCCTTAAATTGATATAATTTTACTAAGATTAAACAAATTCAAATGAACTTTTTCATCATCTTCTATTTTTCCTGCATACGATGGTGGACATATTTTAAGTGAGGCAACTGAAAATTGTTCTGATATTTAGGAAAATTTCCTTTGCTAGCAAGAATTTTCTAGACCAGATGAAGTTATTTGCTAAATGTATTTTTTTATGATAATCCTCAGAATTCATTATTTTCAAATGAAATGGTTATTTTGAGTATATGTATCAATATGTGGGTACAAATTTAATATAAAAAAATAATTTTACACCTACATTTTGGTTTTCAAGGTCACTTCAAGGTCAAATGAAGGTCAATTTCTATATATCTATGGTATATTTCACTATCTACCAAGTTTCATAAAGATTGACGTTTAAGGTTACCCCCCCCCCCACCTACCACCTCCCACCCCCATCCCAACAACGCTCATTTGGCCCCATAGTGCATGTGGCCACAGCAAGTACAGCCACGAAAGACAAGCCATCCAGTGTGTCCTGCTGCTACAGCACCTACCACTAACTATTGAGAGTATACTTCTATTAAATTTCATATTTCAGCTACATGAGGTACAGAAACAAATATTCGGTACCTCTACCACATGCAGTGGAGAACCAAATTTCTTTCAGTCCCCAGTCTTGTCCATCTAGCACATAAATGTTCACAAAGCATTACAGGTATAGTACAATTTACAAAGGCACCAATGATTGACCAGTTTAGCCATAAATTATGACTCATAAGTCTCGGCACTTTGCGTTTCCACATGAAAAAACTTTTTTTTGGGAATCAAATAGTGCCTCGGCTACACATACAAGGCACGGTTAAAGCCCTGCTGCCTTGGTACAAATGTATTATATGAATTGGACTTTCTAGTCAGGTTAACAGTTAACCAAGACAACCCGTATAGGCATACGGAAAGATGACCTATACACTAAATCACTCTATTATTGGTAGCCCAATGACCAAACCCTTTTTGTCGCATAATATGGATTTTACAATTTGTCTTAAGCACATTGCCATGTAGGAGATTATGTTTCTGAAAGAACTTAAGATCAGGGATGCCTAGATGCTGTTGCCATTCATTTGCTTAAATTAATTCTCTTTCCCGAGGCAAGTGGTGGACAATGCCAAGTGTATATATGAGAAATATGGTTTTAAAACATTCCCTGGTCAAATGGTTATCTTCCCGACATTAAGTTAACAATTCTGGATCATTTATCTACTTTCCTACACAATGTGGTTTTTAGTGCATTGACCACATTGGTTCTGTTTTACTTTGTCAACATTGTGTTTGCATCATTATTATGGGTTGTTGTCATGAGCTTTTCTTTTGTTTCTGTCTTCTGGGAGGACAGCGCACGCCCAGTTACAGGTATGCACCGAATCCAATCACGCATGTAACTTCTGAAAGAACTACCAGCTAAGCTGTAAAGAAAAAAAAAATAATCGCATTATTGCCGGTGTAAAACAATTCAAATATCTTTACCAAAAAATAAAATAACGTTACTTGGGATTCCTGAGAGCTGACCCCATACTCGTGGTGCAGAACAAAGACTATGGTGTAAAGTAGTCGAAATATAACAAAAACCGTGGCCACAACAATGAGCGTTTTTGTCAGTGCAGATTCCCTAGCATTATTGGAAGTTTTATTGCACTGCAATTGACCCTCAAGTTGGGTTTTCCAAACCACCTGCAAATGTTTCAGTGCGACAATAAGCAACACAGTAAAGACTCCCACTAATAAAGACGAAATGATCATCCCACCCACCCGACTAATCACCACGTTCCAAACTTAATCTCTTCTTTCCTTCGATGTTCGCAACCCAAGCCATGTGGCAGATTTGTAATTGTCCAATACGGGAATACTGTTACTGATACATAGGTTAAACCTGGTACCAAAATTATAATTTTTGTTTTAAATGGTGTTAATATACGGCCAATTTTCAAAGGGAATGCTACGGTAACATAGCGTTCCAATGTTACAAACAATGTAAGGTAACACGAGAAAAGTTGACCAAAAAGTCCCATGCTGATTATAAGTCCACACAACTCAGGCTCAACATATATTGGGAGTTCGAGCCGGCGGTACTTATGTACCCAATCAGGGATCAGTGCTATCAAATATGTGTTGTCTGCAATGGCCATGGCAATGAAGTAGTGACCCATTGTAGTCTTTCTCATAGGAGATGGCATTATGATGACAACAGTAAATGCGCTTAAAAGCGACCCAGATATACATAGGAAAGGCTTGACAATGTTGTTTATACGGTAACCAATGAAGCCCGGTGACTATTTAGCTGAACTTTGCTATATCTCCAGACAAACCAACCAATTATTCCAACCCACACAAACTCTATGATGTTGTGAAAACTGTAGGCCGCTACCCAATAACACTAAAATATATCAAAATCAATTGGCTGAAGAGACAGAGACCTACACTCTAAAAAGACGTTCAGTTAGATCCAAACCAAACATCAGAGTTGTGGTAGAAGCCTCGATTCACAATGGCATGCTGGTACGGCCTTTGAAGAATAAAACAGGACAAGAAGTGGCTAAAGCACTCACAGATATCTTCAAAGAAGTTAACAACCAAAGCATATTCTGAGAGTGGACCGAAAACCAAAGTATTGTGACCAGCATATCCGACTTTTACTCAAACGATAAAATACTAATCTGATGCTGACAAATACCTTTGTCAAAGCTAATTATGTAGAACAGGCATTTAAAATAGTAAATGTAATATCTTCAGACACATGATGTACAAACAGACCGACAAATATACAGATGTTGTGCAAGAAATGGTAAAGGCTTACAACAACACTAAGCGCAGCAGTTTGAGAAAACCACCTTACTGAAATCTCATTTGACATGATGGTATTTGTAATAATGATCCAGGAAGTGGCCAGATTATATTTTTTCATATTATATCATAACCTAGCCGTGTATGACGACCACAGAGGTATACAGTTGTCACAGACTGCTACATATGGACTCAAGAAGAGTGGTAAGGTGCATGTTATTTATTTTGACGGATATAAACACCAA
Organism: Hermodice carunculata; assembly: GCA_964020975.1. NCBI lineage: Eukaryota > Metazoa > Annelida > Polychaeta > Eunicida > Amphinomidae > Hermodice > Hermodice carunculata. The sequence continues at coordinate 56,116,392 of OZ026616.1, read as the reverse complement.
TACTCATTATCAAGAACAATGACTTGAGAGTCTTGGGGATTGTACTCTTTTGGTGAAAATTGGTACAGGACTTAGGGCGGAGTCGGTGTTCTCAATCGAGGGGGCAATACAACTGGCTCACCCCCCTCCCCGATTTTGTTCCAGAACACCCATCAACATATCCACGTATCACGTAAAATTGGGTCTGAAAAGGTCAGCAGCAAGTTCCATTTCAACTTTAATCTATTATTAAAATTGATTTAAAGGTGTTTTTTTTCTGAAAAATCATATTTCCAGATGTTAGTTTAAATATATATATATATATATATATATATATATATATATATATATATATATATATATATATATATATATATATATATGTTGTGTGTGTGTGTGCATATATGAGATACTTCTTGTAAATTCTGTAACAATTGCACAAAGAACTGCTACTTTAAAGACTATACCTATATAAAATGGAGCTCAGGTATTAGTTCTTAATTTTTAACAACGCTAAGTCTGCGAAGTGAGCGAGCATTAATTGTCACAAATATGCTTGGCGTTGTCTGCTTTAGATCTGAGGAGCACCAAGGATTCATCAGCTCACACAAAAATGCTCATCTCAGAAATGGCAAAGATGACGAATCCATACTCCCAAATTAAGTCAGTGTCATTTGCTTATTTGCTGAGCAATGTGGTTCACGTACTGTGCAAGACAAACATAAATACGTATATGAACGAATGAATAAACAATTAAATATAAACCAACAAAATCAGTTTGGTTTTTTTTTTTTTTTTTATTTTTTTTATTTTTATTTTCTCTTATACTGTCATTATGGTCAAACATGCGACGGTGAAGGGAAACTCCATTCAGATATATTGTACCCTGAAACGTTGGTTCTGTTCCGGCTTTTACCAGGACTTAGGAGAAGGACAGGTTGGCCCTCCTGTATTATTTCATTTTAATTTACCCACTCATAATGTACAAAAGGGCGAAGGCCAACGGAGGCTCCGACATATAGTCCCAAGAAACGGTATTTCCATTCTGCCTTTTACCGGGATACAGGAGAAAGAGAGATGGGTCTACAACTCTCTAGTAAAATTGTTTTCCTCCATTTTGTGGGTGCATAAAAATTTAAGCTGTTGAGGAATAAGCATGAGTTAGCGATTGATATAAAACTTAAGTCATTGCAGAGTTAATTTTACTGTCTGATTTAATTTTATACTTGCAAACAAATGATTGAAGCGTCACGCTATTTTTTGCTTGTTAATGAGCTCAATACAATGTCAATTACACAGGAAGGTCTTTTAGATATTTTCCTTTCTTAAAGTAATGTGTGGGATAAAAGTTATTGTTTAGCTTGAGATCTACGTTTTCAGGGAAATCTTCTTTTGTATCTATATGCAAAATATTAACAAAAAAAGTCTTTTGGAACAAATTTTATCAGAAAGTTTAGTTGCAAAATCAAATATGCTTGGGGGTAGCTCAGATATAAAGTGTGTGTTGTCGTCATTTCTGTTCCTTGGTGTTTTATATATTACAAATGAATGAACCTTTATTGCTGCACCTCATATACAAAAGTGGAGGCATTTTGCTTGAACAGCACAAAGCGAATACAATGGAGTATACCGTATACACTACTTACACATGTGTCGATAGTAACAATAAAAAGTACAGTCATATATAGATGTTAAAATTATTCAAAAAAGTATCTCATTCCAACCGTACAGTTCTCTTTTTTTTTCACAAAAATAATTTCCTCACCTTTACAATTCATCAATATATCTGTCGGATCTTTGTTTTCCAAACGCCAAATAGAAAATGTCAAATGTTCATTCACTTATAATGGTGTAGTTATTTAGAACAATATCTATGATAGTGCCCGTCGTGTTGATGACCTTCAGTCTTTTAAATTGAAAAATAATCATTTTCACTGTTACAATTGTGGTCGATAATTTCAGTTGTGTCACACCAGTGAAGTTATCTTAAAGGTTTGACCATAAGCTCCATATGCTTACTTTCATGTATAGGTCATGAATTCAAAATTGAAATTTCCAAAAGTGTTTTATAGCGAGGAATCTTGCGTTTTAATGTATACAACGTTTATGGAAAATAACATTTAATTCACCAGTTTTACAATTATCGGTTTTCCATGTGTCCATACATCCCCAGAGATACATAATAGCACAATGGTACAAAATATTACTGACTCTTCCTGCTGTTTTCTCTGTCACCATTTTTTTTTACTCAAAACATGCATCTTATTATTGTCCTGTATTATTAACTTCAATACTTTAGAGTTTCTCTTAGATCATTTACGAAAGTCGTGGACCTTATGTTGCAATGTTCTCTATGTAACTGACTATATATGATAAACTTGGCAAATAATATGAATATATTTAAAGTTGGTTGCAAAGGTAAACCCTAGTGCCCAAAAGGTACATCTTCTTCACGTACATTAATTTGAATATTTGATATATGAAGTCACGAATCCTGAAAGGAATGTTAGTCCTGTTGAGAACTTTGACACCCGTGAAATCTGTTCTCAATGGCGTCAATGTCATTACATCTATTGCATTTATCTAATTATTTAACTTTCATCAAACAATGGCCTTTTTTTATTGAGATTATTCTGTTTTTGTTTTTGTTTTGTTTTGTTTGTTTTTTTTTGGAAAGTTTTGTAATTTAGTCCACAAAACATTTGAATGGGAGTTTAAGTATTTCTATCCATCACTCAGTAAATATTTTGTATTTGGTATTTCATTGCTGTACTGCAGATGAAAGTGCACAACATTTTGTTGTTGTTTTTTTTTTTTAATTCCCAGTGTTAGATTTTACTTGTTATAAATCTGGCGTCAAGTTACCCACAATATGTATTTTGCACTGGTCTGTGGATATATGACTTGCATCTCTGTCCTTTATATTTTGATTCCATCTATATGAAGGCACATCAATAAGACTATGATAAAGAAGAAAATTAACATTCACACGAGACTTCTCCTGAAAGCTATCAAAGGACAGTATTTATCCTTGCTCATTGGCTATATTTGCAAACTGGTAAATATTTCAAATAATGACTTCTCCCAGCACGTTTGCCTGAGCCGATTGACTAGTACTAGATATACATATGTAGTGTATATGAATATATGCTAATGATACGAAAGACGGCCATAAACAGTTGCCGATTAACCATATTCTGAGTCATCATTGTACTCAACCCTTGATTTGCAAAACGGTCAATAAATCAAATAATGACTGCTCCCAGCATGTTTGCCTGAGCCGATTGACTACTATGAGATATACATAAGTTGTATATATGAGAGCCGACCATAAACAGTTACCAATTAACCCTTTTTGAGACATTGTTGTACTCAATCCTCGATTTGCAAAATAGTTCAGAATTAAAATAATGACTTCTCCTAGCATGTTTTCCTGAGCCGATCACTACTACTAGATATACATAAGTAGTATATATAAATATATGCCAATGATACGAAAGACGGCCATGAACAGTTGCCGATTAACCCTTTTCAGTGCCATTATTGTACTCAACCTTACATTTGCAAACTGGTTAACAATTCAAATAATGATTGATCCCAGCAAGTTTGCATGAGCCGATTGACTAGTGTTAGATATAGATAAGTAGTATATATAAATATATGCTAATGATACGAAAGACGGCCATAAACAGTTGCCGATTAACCCTTTTCTGTGTCATTATTGTACTCATCCTTAAATTTGCAAACTGGTGAATAATTCAAATAACGATTGCTCTCAGCATGTTTGCCTGAGCCGATTGACTACTATTAGATATACATATGTAGTATATATGAACATATGCTAATGATATGAGAGCCGACAATAAACAGTTACCAATTAACCCTTTTTTGAGACGTTGTACTCAACCTTCGATTTGCAAATAGTTCAGAATTAAAATAATGACATCTCCGAGCATTTTTTCCTGAGCCGATTCACCACGACTGGATATACATATGTAGCTTGTATGAATATATGCTAATGATAAAACAGACAGCCATGAACAGTTGCCAATTAACCCTTTTCTGAGTCATTATTGTACTCAACCCTTGATTTGCAAAACGGTCAATAAGTCAAACAATGACTGCTCCTAGCATGTTTGCCTGAGCCGATTGACTTCTACTACATATACATAAGTAGTATATATAAATATGTGCTAATGATACGAAATACGGCAATAAACAGTTGCCAGTTAACCCTTTTCTGTTTTTTAACCCCTTTCCTGATTGTACTCATAATTAGATAAGTTAATTTAGATAATGAATGCTCCCAGCATGTTTGCCTGAGCCGATCGACTGCTACCCTATAAACATATGTAGTATATATGACTATATGCTAATTATACGACAGACGGCCATAAACAGCTGCCGATTAACCCTTTTCTGTGTCATTTTTGTCCTCAACCCCTGATTCATAAAATGGTTAAAAATTTAAATAATGACTGCTCCTAGTATGTTTGCCTGAGCCGATAGACTACTATTGGATATGTGTGTATATGTACATATTATATAGACATCTTGTTATAATGTGGCAGCCGGTCATAAACGGTTGTCCCTAATGTTTTTTTCGGAGTCAATATTGTACTTCGCATCCCCATTTTAACTATTCCTTTTGAGTCAAGTAATGAATATATATATATATATATATATATATATATATATATATATATATATATATATATATATATATATATATATATATATATATATACATATACACATACACACATACACACATACATACATACATACATACATACATACATATATATATATATATATATATATATATATTATTATCCCCATTTTAACTATTCCTTTTGAGTCAAGTAATGAATATATATATATATATATATATATATATATATATATATATATATATATATATATATATATATATATATATATGTATGTATGTATGTATGTATGTATGTATGTATGTATGTGTGTATGTGTGTATGTGTATATGTATATATGTATATATATATATATATATATATATATATATATATATATATATATATTCATTACTTGACTCAAAAGGAATAGTTAAAATGGGGATGCGAAGTACAATATTGACTCCGAAAAAAACATTAGGGACAACCGTTTATGACCGGCTGCCACATTATAACAAGATGTCTATATAATATGTACATATACACACATATCCAATAGTAGTCTATCGGCTCAGGCAAACATACTAGGAGCAGTCATTATTTAAATTTTTAACCATTTTATGAATCAGGGGTTGAGGACAAAAATGACACAGAAAAGGGTTAATCGGCAGCTGTTTATGGCCGTCTGTCGTATAATTAGCATATAGTCATATATACTACATATGTTTATAGGGTAGCAGTCGATCGGCTCAGGCAAACATGCTGGGAGCATTCATTATCTAAATTAACTTATCTAATTATGAGTACAATCAGGAAAGGGGTTAAAAAACAGAAAAGGGTTAACTGGCAACTGTTTATTGCCGTATTTCGTATCATTAGCACATATTTATATATACTACTTATGTATATGTAGTAGAAGTCAATCGGCTCAGGCAAACATGCTAGGAGCAGTCATTGTTTGACTTATTGACCGTTTTGCAAATCAAGGGTTGAGTACAATAATGACTCAGAAAAGGGTTAATTGGCAACTGTTCATGGCTGTCTGTTTTATCATTAGCATATATTCATACAAGCTACATATGTATATCCAGTCGTGGTGAATCGGCTCAGGAAAAAATGCTCGGAGATGTCATTATTTTAATTCTGAACTATTTGCAAATCGAAGGTTGAGTACAACGTCTCAAAAAAGGGTTAATTGGTAACTGTTTATTGTCGGCTCTCATATCATTAGCATATGTTCATATATACTACATATGTATATCTAATAGTAGTCAATCGGCTCAGGCAAACATGCTGAGAGCAATCGTTATTTGAATTATTCACCAGTTTGCAAATTTAAGGATGAGTACAATAATGACACAGAAAAGGGTTAATCGGCAACTGTTTATGGCCGTCATTCGTATCATTAGCATATATTTATATATACTACTTATCTATATCTAACACTAGTCAATCGGCTCATGCAAACTTGCTGGGATCAATCATTATTTGAATTGTTAACCAGTTTGCAAATGTAAGGTTGAGTACAATAATGGCACTGAAAAGGGTTAATCGGCAACTGTTCATGGCCGTCTTTCGTATCATTGGCATATATTTATATATACTACTTATGTATATCTAGTAGTAGTGATCGGCTCAGGAAAACATGCTAGGAGAAGTCATTATTTTAATTCTGAACTATTTTGCAAATCGAGGATTGAGTACAACAATGTCTCAAAAAGGGTTAATTGGTAACTGTTTATGGTCGGCTCTCATATATACAACTTATGTATATCTCATAGTAGTCAATCGGCTCAGGCAAACATGCTGGGAGCAGTCATTATTTGATTTATTGACCGTTTTGCAAATCAAGGGTTGAGTACAATGATGACTCAGAATATGGTTAATCGGCAACTGTTTATGGCCGTCTTTCGTATCATTAGCATATATTCATATACACTACATATGTATATCTAGTACTAGTCAATCGGCTCAGGCAAACGTGCTGGGAGAAGTCATTATTTGAAATATTTACCAGTTTGCAAATATAGCCAATGAGCAAGGATAAATACTGTCCTTTGATAGCTTTCAGGAGAAGTCTCGTGTGAATGTTAATTTTCTTCTTTATCATAGTCTTATTGATGTGCCTTCATATAGATGGAATCAAAATATAAAGGACAGAGATGCAAGTCATATATCCACAGACCAGTGCAAAATACATATTGTGGGTAACTTGACGCCAGATTTATAACAAGTAAAATCTAACACTGGGAATTAAAAAAAAAAAACAACAACAAAATGTTGTGCACTTTCATCTGCAGTACAGCAATGAAATACCAAATACAAAATATTTACTGAGTGATGGATAGAAATACTTAAACTCCCATTCAAATGTTTTGTGGACTAAATTACAAAACTTTCCAAAAAAAAACAAACAAAACAAAACAAAAACAAAAACAGAATAATCTCAATAAAAAAAGGCCATTGTTTGATGAAAGTTAAATAATTAGATAAATGCAATAGATGTAATGACATTGACGCCATTGAGAACAGATTTCACGGGTGTCAAAGTTCTCAACAGGACTAACATTCCTTTCAGGATTCGTGACTTCATATATCAAATATTCAAATTAATGTACGTGAAGAAGATGTACCTTTTGGGCACTAGGGTTTACCTTTGCAACCAACTTTAAATATATTCATATTATTTGCCAAGTTTATCATATATAGTCAGTTACATAGAGAACATTGCAACATAAGGTCCACGACTTTCGTAAATGATCTAAGAGAAACTCTAAAGTATTGAAGTTAATAATACAGGACAATAATAAGATGCATGTTTTGAGTAAAAAAAAATGGTGACAGAGAAAACAGCAGGAAGAGTCAGTAATATTTTGTACCATTGTGCTATTATGTATCTCTGGGGATGTATGGACACATGGAAAACCGATAATTGTAAAACTGGTGAATTAAATGTTATTTTCCATAAACGTTGTATACATTAAAACGCAAGATTCCTCGCTATAAAACACTTTTGGAAATTTCAATTTTGAATTCATGACCTATACATGAAAGTAAGCATATGGAGCTTATGGTCAAACCTTTAAGATAACTTCACTGGTGTGACACAACTGAAATTATCGACCACAATTGTAACAGTGAAAATGATTATTTTTCAATTTAAAAGACTGAAGGTCATCAACACGACGGGCACTATCATAGATATTGTTCTAAATAACTACACCATTATAAGTGAATGAACATTTGACATTTTCTATTTGGCGTTTGGAAAACAAAGATCCGACAGATATATTGATGAATTGTAAAGGTGAGGAAATTATTTTTGTGAAAAAAAAGAGAACTGTACGGTTGGAATGAGATACTTTTTTGAATAATTTTAACATCTATATATGACTGTACTTTTTATTGTTACTATCGACACATGTGTAAGTAGTGTATACGGTATACTCCATTGTATTCGCTTTGTGCTGTTCAAGCAAAATGCCTCCACTTTTGTATATGAGGTGCAGCAATAAAGGTTCATTCATTTGTAATATATAAAACACCAAGGAACAGAAATGACGACAACACACACTTTATATCTGAGCTACCCCCAAGCATATTTGATTTTGCAACTAAACTTTCTGATAAAATTTGTTCCAAAAGACTTTTTTTGTTAATATTTTGCATATAGATACAAAAGAAGATTTCCCTGAAAACGTAGATCTCAAGCTAAACAATAACTTTTATCCCACACATTACTTTAAGAAAGGAAAATATCTAAAAGACCTTCCTGTGTAATTGACATTGTATTGAGCTCATTAACAAGCAAAAAATAGCGTGACGCTTCAATCATTTGTTTGCAAGTATAAAATTAAATCAGACAGTAAAATTAACTCTGCAATGACTTAAGTTTTATATCAATCGCTAACTCATGCTTATTCCTCAACAGCTTAAATTTTTATGCACCCACAAAATGGAGGAAAACAATTTTACTAGAGAGTTGTAGACCCATCTCTCTTTCTCCTGTATCCCGGTAAAAGGCAGAATGGAAATACCGTTTCTTGGGACTATATGTCGGAGCCTCCGTTGGCCTTCGCCCTTTTGTACATTATGAGTGGGTAAATTAAAATGAAATAATACAGGAGGGCCAACCTGTCCTTCTCCTAAGTCCTGGTAAAAGCCGGAACAGAACCAACGTTTCAGGGTACAATATATCTGAATGGAGTTTCCCTTCACCGTCGCATGTTTGACCATAATGACAGTATAAGAGAAAATAAAAATAAAAAAAAAAAAAAAAAAAAAAAAACCAAACTGATTTTGTTGGTTTATATTTAATTGTTTATTCATTCGTTCATATACGTATTTATGTTTGTCTTGCACAGTACGTGAACCACATTGCTCAGCAAATAAGCAAATGACACTGACTTAATTTGGGAGTATGGATTCGTCATCTTTGCCATTTCTGAGATGAGCATTTTTGTGTGAGCTGATGAATCCTTGGTGCTCCTCAGATCTAAAGCAGACAACGCCAAGCATATTTGTGACAATTAATGCTCGCTCACTTCGCAGACTTAGCGTTGTTAAAAATTAAGAACTAATACCCTAGCTCCATTTTATATAGGTATAGTCTTTAAAGTAGCAGTTCTTTGTGCAATTGTTACAGAATTTACAAGAAGTATCTCATATATGCACACACACACACAACATATATATATATATATATATATATATATATATATATATATATATATATATATATATATATATATATATATATATATATATATATATATATATATATATATATATTTAAACTAACATCTGGAAATATGATTTTTCAGAAAAAAAACACCTTTAAATCAATTTTAATAATAGATTAAAGTTGAAATGGAACTTGCTGCTGACCTTTTCAGACCCAATTTTACGTGATACGTGGATATGTTGATGGGTGTTCTGGAACAAAATCGGGGAGGGGGGTGAGCCAGTTGTATTGCCCCCTCGATTGAGAACACCGACTCCGCCCTAAGTCCTGTACCAATTTTCACCAAAAGAGTACAATCCCCAAGACTCTCAAGTCATTGTTCTTGATAATGAGTATTGGTGTTTATATCCGTCAAAATAAATAACATGCACCTTACCACTCTTCTTGAGTCCATATGTAGCAGTCTGTGACAACTGTATACCTCTGTGGTTGTCATACACGGCTAGGTTATGATATAATATGAAAAAATATAATCTGGCCACTTCCTGGATCATTATTACAAATACCATCATGTCAAATGAGATTTCAGTAAGGTGGTTTTCTCAAACTGCTGCGCTTAGTGTTGTTGTAAGCCTTTACCATTTCTTGCACAACATCTGTATATTTGTCGGTCTGTTTGTACATCATGTGTCTGAAGATATTACATTTACTATTTTAAATGCCTGTTCTACATAATTAGCTTTGACAAAGGTATTTGTCAGCATCAGATTAGTATTTTATCGTTTGAGTAAAAGTCGGATATGCTGGTCACAATACTTTGGTTTTCGGTCCACTCTCAGAATATGCTTTGGTTGTTAACTTCTTTGAAGATATCTGTGAGTGCTTTAGCCACTTCTTGTCCTGTTTTATTCTTCAAAGGCCGTACCAGCATGCCATTGTGAATCGAGGCTTCTACCACAACTCTGATGTTTGGTTTGGATCTAACTGAACGTCTTTTCAGAGTGTAGGTCTCTGTCTCTTCAGCCAATTGTTTTTGATATATTTTAGTGTTATTGGGTAGCGGCCTACAGTTTTCACAACATCATAGAGTTTGTGTGGGTTGGAATAATTGGTTGGTTTGTCTGGAGATATAGCAAAGTTCAGCTAAATAGTCACCCATTTTTGTAGTGTTTACTTTGACATCTGTGGTATTTTTCCTTCTTATGACTTGTTTTACCTTAGAAGCTATGCCACATATGATGTCAAAAATTATGATCATTATTCCCACTGATATAGCCGTATCAGTGTAATGAAGAAACACGTTGGAAGGTAACATGGTGGTTAGGGTTCAAAGGCTTGCCCTGTTGGTGTTGTAGACTTAACAGGTGCTGCTGTAGTCCAGCTGCTGTTTTGTGCTTTGGGACAATCTTAATGCACATTTTGTAAGCCATCAGTAAAGCACAGTTGACAGTGACTCTTTGTACTCTCATATCAGTGAACACGGTTTAATTAAACTCTTCTACATACTCTGGTAAATGTGATATTCTATTGGGCTTAGACGCTTCATTTTAAACAATACTGGAAGGACATGATGGAGGTTGCTTCCAATCATTGTCCACACAAAAAATCTTAAGTTTGTTGTCTGTAACAGTCACACATCTTTCCGTGGATGGAACATGAACTTACCAAGGACATACCTACCAAAAGCATTCAGATTTTCATGGTAAAATGCAACTAGCTGATATAATTTATACTTGTTTGTGATTGCTCCATTTTTATATAATTATAATAGTTCCAACCCAAGGATACATGGTGGGATGGTATTGTTTCTAATTAAGATAGTTGTTTGATACCAGTTATGATAATTTCATTTAGTCTCATTTATTACTGTAAGCATTTCTCCTAAGGTTTCGTGTAGGACATTGAATTCAGATTCATTAAGGTATATACCTCGATCTTCTTGTCTAATACATTTAATACTTACAGCATGTATACCTATGAGCATCTGTCCTGTACCTCCGGTCATTGATATATATACACACACACACATATATATATATTTATATATATATATATATATATATATATATATATATATATATATATATATATATATATATATATATATATATATATATATATATAAGGAGTTTTATCTTCACAAACATGATCAAATTCGCATGTACCGATTGAACTGGTATGAACATTTCTTCCCAAGGTTTTAGGTTAAACAAAACCTTCTTCATAGTATTGTCTAATAGCTTTTTAGTATCACGTAACATCTTTAAGCATTATCTATTACCACTTCAACTGATATTTGCTCAATTAGTTGTATTGATGGGGTATACAAATTGATGTCCAGGACTTTGATCTGTCTCGATTGTTCTAGGGCTTCATATATTTAAGGGAGTTTGGGGGATCAGTATGTTCCTTACATCAGAACTTATCTGAAAAATCGCCATAGTTTTTCCGCATCATAATTATAAAACTGTAGTATACCATAGGCTACGTCTTGGTCTCTTATCGCGGTTAATCTTACAAGGTTATTTGAAAAAAATAACAGCTGATTCTCTCGAACCTCTGGTCCATAGCTGTTCTTTTAGGGTCTAATGCAGGTTTGAACTGCCATCTGGTGGTTGCTGCATGAACGAATCTAAATAAACCTTGCCCGTGATCCTCATAGATGGGTATGGTTGGTGTTATATGGGTGAGCGTACAAAGGTCCCTCTATATGATATGGGCTATACCATGGCATTCGGATTCCACTTCCAAAACGGTCTTTTTATTGAGTTTGAATGGAGTAGCCATTTTTAGGGTCTGTTTTTTTCTTCTTTTAGATTTGCTCCTCTTGTAGATCTGCTCTCTTGGACAGTGTCGGGAACAACAGATATCTACCTTGCAAAACAGACTACTAACAGTCAATGACTTGGGGAAAACTCTTGGGTGTAGTCTTAACTTGTCAGCAGAGTAGAGGCAATATTGGTATATGGCATTTCATGTCTACTTATATAGTTTCGTGCTCACCGCTATGAACTTTGCAATTAGGCAGTAATAAACAGGACAGCTTTAGAGGTATGTGCTGACGTCATAGGTGAGCGACCATATTTCTTTTGTGTATATAGATTATTGTGTGATATTCGCAGCTCTGTTGCGACATGTTGGAATCTAGGTTCATTTATGAAGAAGACAGTTTTGTGAGACTTGTATGCAGGCATATACTCGTTTGGATGACAAAGACTTGTATCAAATGTGTATGGACATGTTTTAATTCCAAAGTGTCCTAGATATACTTGGATAGACATGTTTTGATTAGAAACGAATTGATCCAATCTGTGATGATTGGTTGAATAAAAACCTTTCTACTTTGAAAAGCACATTTTGACAAAATTTCACCCAAATGCCCCTAGGCACATGGCGCTAACAATGGGGTAAAACCTACTTTAGAAATACGCTGCAAAGAGAAAGTGGGTCTGATTTAACTTTACCCGCCCTAAAACAGGTCCCAATATATCCAACGTTCCATTTCTTTTTTTAATTTTTATGATCTACTATTTCAAGACACCCATGGTTGTATATTTTTTAATGGGGCGATAAAGGGCATCAAACTACTTTTGTGCACGTTAGATCTTGCAAGAATCTGAATTTGGACGGTTCTTAGCATCTTAGATACCATTCTGGTCTTGAAATCAACAACATCCTGTTAAAAAGAATGAGAAGAAAATGCCAATGCTTGATTGCTTAAGATCACCCAGGAGAGAATCCGTTGCAACTCTGAGATCGACTATCAGCATCCTTGTTTTTGTTTTGCCAGATAAACATCGTGGCCAATTTCACATAGATCTTCGACCTCGTTTGAGGGTAAAGACTTCCAATTATTGTCTGTGCAAAACAGGGAGATACCTCAGTTGACAGTGTGTCAAAACTTGGGTTGACATGGCATGTTTAGGTTAATGCAAAAATCCCATCAATTCAAATGGCCTGCTTGCAATTTGAAGGGACTATGGCGACTTCTACTTGCGTAAAAATGCACCACACATAGGTACTTTTAAGAAGCTTCCTACCACAGGGCTCAGCGACATTATTAAAAGGGAATGTCAAATGGAACACATTGGTGTTTCACTGTCTCCATATCACAATATCGTCTATTGGCTCTGGTGTAAATGACTATAAAGCATAAATAGCACTTCGATTTCTACTCAAGCATGTATCATCAGAGTTGTAATGGTGACTGACCGGAAATCCCGTACACTCAAGCATTTTGCGACAACAACAACAACAAAAAAAATAACATTGGCCTGCTTTATATATGTGGCATCTTTCATGATATATGCAGGTCCAAGTGGGCGCGGCTCATCCATACAAATGACAGGCTTGCTAACAATATTAGCTCGTGTCAGAAGTATATAATAATAATAATAATAATAATAATAATAATAATAATAATAATAATAATAATAATAATAATAATAATTATAATGATAATGATAATGATAATAATACTAATACTAATACTATTACTACTATTACTACTACTACTACTACTACTACTACTACTAATGATAATAATCTGCAGAATATTATAGCACAATGTTCATTGTCATGCATATTTACATCTCGAGAAGTACCCTTTGTCTGAACAGAAGAATTGACAATAAACAATGCTCTTGGTGAATACCTGAAGTGTGAAAACGGAAACTATGTCAAATTAAATTAAAAGTATAATACTAATTATAAGCAAAATTGACATCCACACGACTCTTTCTTGTGTTGACAGGGCAACAATGTTAACACTATTAACAATTTTGTCGGTAGTTCTAACCATATCATGCAACAAAGAATATTTTTAGGATAATTGGAAATCATATTTCATTTTAGTTTGTTTGTTCTATGTCACTGACCCTTCCAGATAGACACTTTCTTTAAAAGTAACTCCTCAAACCAACTATAAATAAATAATTTAGTGGAACTATAAAAATGTGAATGCCATGTTCAATACGGTTCATAATATATGGATTTGTACTCAGTGCCTATACAGCATTGCCACAACGTTGGGGATTCCAGTACATCAGTATAAAAGCAATCCTCGGAAACATATTTTGATGACCTATGCATTTTCTGTCATGCATATATATTAAGTAAGTACATACATAATACATACAGACATACATCCATGCATGCATGCGTGTATTTTGGATGCAACCCGCCCAAGTGAAAAAAAATGCTCATATATGTATATATATATATATATGTGTGTGTGTGTGTGTGTGTGTGTGTGTGTGTGTGTGTCTTATATGCATAAACATATAAACAATATTTATGTAGTGACATTAAACATGAAATTGCATGTACAACAAAGTCATTGGTAATGTGAACAAATACGGTCTTTAAAAATGTGGCACAGAAGCAAGAACTGCTACATTTTCTGATGACCTTATGTGCAGATTAAATATACCATTTATTCACTGAATTCAGTTCGACATTTGTACTTGTCATGAACACAAATGAGTGGAAAATAACGTGATAAATGAACATACAAACGGCAAATCCTCTACTTAACTGGAGTGCGTTTACGTATAATTTTTGTGGTGAGAATGTTGCTTATACTACACTTCTGTCCCAACATTTTCCAAAAGTTTAACAACAGAACTTAAACCAATAATTCAAGAGACCCGTTTCAGCTCCAGTAAAACAAAAGCCAAAAACCTTCACGCCCATTACATTTTGGACCTTGAAAACATAATACAAACGAAATTTTAAGCAGACTGTCTGATACTTGTGCGCCGTCTCACCTCATGTTAACCACTGTAGTACGTTGATATAACGCACAATAGTGTGCATTTAGGCCTGAAAGACCAGGCAAAGCTGCAGTCTTACACAACAAAAGCTGGAATGACATGTTGATGTCACAGCGTTCAATGAAAAATGTATTTTACGCTATACAACATTTGTTTCAATAACGCGATTAATTTATAAGAGAAGCGGCAGTGGTGCGTTATTTTTATAATGTAAAACAATCATAAAATCATATGCAACTACAATAAACTCTCTGAGACTAAAATAATATAATTTCTTTAACGCATGCATTTTTAACAGTTGAGGTACTGTAATATGCATACTGCTCATAAGCTGGTGCTCATCATGTACACGTAAGGAGTATGTCAATGTGGTGGAATAATATGAGGAAATCTTAAATAAAGAGGCACAAGAGACAAATCCAGTGTGCAAATACACCATCTTAACATGTGAATCTGCTCGTGATTAGACACTCTATATCCTTGAATAATACTTGAACACAAATAATATGATTGCAAACATAAGAAGTTTTCCTTGTATGAATATATACCAAAATAATAAACTAAAGAGTCGCTTCTGTGACTAGGCAGTTACCAACATGTCATGCAGACAAGGCTGCTGTATAACTTGAAGTAAATTTCGTTGGTATTTTGCACCGTCTCAAAACTGATATTTACTTGACTGATATCATGGATATTGTTGGCGTTATTTAGAGGCACCAAAGTTTTTCAAACGTATCAAAATATACGCAATCCAGGAAGAAATATCCTGAAATGTCAATGGGCCTATCGGTGAAAGGTAAACATTCGATACTCGTAGAGGTGCCAATGAATGCCTTGGAAGGCATTTAATTCGGCCTGACCTTTAGTTTCGGGATCCACAATGCAGGTGACCAATTAACGGTGCAGCACCATACTTCCCAAGGGACATGTTTATTTTTATCAAAGATAGTTAAGACAGAGAGAGAGAGAGAGAGAGAGAGAGAGAGAGAGAGAGACAGAGAGAGAGACAGAGAGACAGAGAGAGAGACAGAGAGAGAAAGAGAGAGAGAGAGAGCAATGTAGTGTATGTTATAATCTGAACTAGTGCCAAAATTTTAACTTGTATCTTATATGGATGCAAGAAGATGAATTGTCAGCTTTTACAATACCACGATGAATAATGCACTCAACACGCTTTAGGTATGTAAAGTTCGCACTAATTGAGCCAATTCATGATTATATTGCTCAAATTGAATAGTGTTCTGAGACAGAGCTACTCACCTCAAGGGTGATTTTCAGTGATAATCATGTGCAAAATTGCGTTCAGTTAGTATTTATGATGTGCTGGACATCATCTCTTAAATTTTTGACATTTGGCGAATGACTTGATATCGTGATTTTAAACCATGTAAATGCTGTTTTTCTTATGCATTGAACCTTAGAGAGTGATGGCACAGGTCAGTGCCTTATGATAAATGCCTAGCTGAGAAAAAAATAAGAAAATGCATTCTATATTTCTTTTCAATTTTGGCTCAGCTGGCTCATCAACCAGCACAGCTTATGCCATCCCTCTTTGTCTGTCGCCAATACACATTTTTTACTCAGTCTCCAAAGCCTTTAACCAGATTCACTTCAAACTTGGTGGGTGGCAATGTACAATTGATTGGTCTCTACCATATTTGTTCACATGGTCATGCTCTGGCGAGATTTTTTGAAATTTTAATTTTAATGATTTTTTCCAGTTTCCTTGGGGGGATGTGTTGGTAGGTGGGGCAAGTCTTAAAATGTATTCTCCTCCACAACCGATCACCAGATTAATTTGATATCACTAAGGAACTCTTCTAGGTACTCCTAGTGCCTTATTTGTTCAGCGGGTGGCACTACTTTTGTGTCATTTAAATTTTTGAGGTTAATTTTTTGTTATTTTCGATTTCTTCTCGGAAACTCACCTCTAGATTCACTTCAAACTCTGTGCCAATTTTCGTTTAGAGGAACTGCACCAAGTGGGCGTGAATGGATAGCTTCAAAGTTTTTTTCACTTTTCCGAGGCAAGCCATGGGCAATGACAAGTGTCAACATGAAAATATGGACCAAAAGACTTCCCTTTTTCATGGTTATCTTCCCGACATGTAGTTAACAATGCTGGGTTATTTATCTTCATAAACAATGTGGATTTTGATAAACTGGCTAAATAGTCCTATCTTAAGTTTTCTTCATTGTGTTTGCAGTATTAATCTTAGTTGTTGTCATGGACATTTCTTTCGTTTCTGTTTTCTGGGAGGACTGCACATGGCTAGATACTAATGTGCAAAGAAACATTTTATACATATAATTCCTAAAAGTACTGCCGATTAAGCAGTAGAGAAAAAAGTTGATTGCATTATTGGTAATGTATAACAATTCAAACATAGCCAGAAAAAAAAAAGAAATCATTCTGGGTATGTCAGTGAAGCGTCTAATCCGGGAATGGTACACAAAGATGGTTATGTTGTAAGGTAGTCGGAATATAAAAAAGACCGTGGCTACAACAATGAGCATTTTTGTCAGCGCAGCTTCCCTACCTTCCTGAGAAGTTTGATTGCGTTGCAACTGACCCTCAAGCTGTGTTTTCCGTTCTGCTTGGAAACGTCTCAGTTTCTTGACAAGCAACGCAGTAAAGACTCCCACTAGTAAAGCCGGAATAACCGCGCCACCGATCCGAAGAACCACCAAGGTCCAAATTTGATGCTCGTCTCGCTTTTGCACTACGCATATAAAGCCATATGGAGATTTTCCAATCGTCCAAAACGGAAATACTGATATTGGTACACATATTAGACCTGTTACCAAAATTACAATTTTTGCTTTGTATGGTGTTGATATCCGGGCAATTTTCAAGGGGAATGTCGCAGTTAGGTAACGCTCCATTGTTACCCACACTGTAAGGTAACACGAGAACAGCTGACCAAAGTATCTCGTGCTAATTACAAATCCACACGTCACAGATACAGCATATACATTTGCTAGTTTGAGTTGTTGTAACCACATAGGGATCTCCGCCAACAAATATGTGTTGTCTGCAAAGGCCATGGCAATTAAGTAGTGACCCGTTGTTGTCTTACGCATAGGAGAAGATATTATGATGACAATAGAAAGTGCGTTTAAAAGCAAGCCAATTATCATAATAAAGGGCTTAACATGCATGTTTACCAGCATACTATAATTGGCCAACCAAACCCATTTCGAAAAATATATAGTTCGTCGTCGTTGGAGCGTACCTGTAACGTTTGGTGAAAATGCCATAGTTGAGGTCACATTTAGGATTGTCCATGCGATTGAAGAATTCATGTTGCGTATCCTTTACCTAAGGAAAAAGTAAAACAAACCAAAAAAACCCCAGCTGTAAATGCCTTTAAAAACTCTTCCTGTATTGCAGTGAACAATATTCATATAATATGATCAATCAATTAAAAAAATAGCGTAACGGATCTGACCAAAGACATCGCTAACAGCAAACAGACGTACACTATGCATCGACAAACTTTGTACAATAATTCATGATCTGACCAAAGACATCGCTAACAGCAAACAGACGTACACTATGCATCGACAAACTTTGTACAATAATTCATGTCCCCCGAACACATCGGGTATTGCTTGCTAAATTGCAGAATTCGTGTTAAAAAAGTTGTATTTTTTCTTAGTGTAAAGCTTATGCAAAATCTCAAGTAATAAATATAAAAACTAAGCCTGCACGTGTTAAAAGTCAGTAAAAGCGTGCACACGTTCATGTGCAAACCTACAGAAAGCCTATACTCAGCAGAAAACTATATCATGCAGTATTTTGTAAATGCTTCCGATGGGAAAGGGTCATCCAAAATGTTCGGCCACTGTCGACAGCAGGGGTTGTTAGTGGATGGAGCGGAAACTTCATGCCGCCAAAAGTCACTCAAAATTTAGAGGGACATCAGGGCCAAATACTGATGGTCGAAGGCACATCCATTAGTCACTCTTCACAATCGACTCTTGTGCATTACTCGCTACTGCGTCAGATAACATGCATATGTATTAGTATTTGACAGAACAGACCAAAGTACGCACACTCTCTTTGCATCTGAACTTAATTTCAGTTTTTTTTTAATAAATAATCAATACCTTTGCTCACTGATGCATCACCTTTTTCATTTACCCAAATAATTTAAAAGTAAAAGAAGTAGTACAGGCAGACATTGTGTTGTTTTCAAATTATGTATAAATTTTGTAAAGGCTGTTTAATACAGTTATGACTTAAATACAGGGTAATTCACAACATTTAAGGGGCCCTCTGTAAAGCACAGCATATACATCGTTGGGGTATCTTGTTCCACTGTCCTTTCTTTAATATTGCCGTTAGCATCCCCCCCCCCCCCCACCAACCAACCATACATTTTATTTTGAATATCGATTTATAATTTCAGTATGAGAAGAAACTGTCAACAGTTTCTCGTAATTTGAGGTGATAGGCGATATATTACAAAGGGGCCAACTTCAGAAATTTTCTGGGCCTACAAACTATAATATTTAACATAAAAATCTACAAACTTGGTAGAATAAAACTAACTTTGATGGAATTTCTAGGAGTCGTTTTCTTGTTTTCTTTTAAGCAAAAGAACGATTAAAAAAAATATATAAAGGGGCACTGTTTTAATTTTCCACTTTGTGTGATTCAACATTAAAAAAAAAAATCAAAATAAAACAATGTCTACAAACGGCACATACTGTTCATAGGCAAGAATGTTTATTTTCAAGAGCTATTTATTTCGTCCAAATCGGTTAAACCATTTACAAGCAAACTGTAGAAAACTTCTGAGAAGTCGAACAGACATTGGAATTGTGAGATTAAAATGCAATTTAGGTTTAATTGGCTGTCTGGCAGCAATAAACTGGCCATTATGGAAAACGTACTCAATCTCTCTTATTGATACTGATCTTGTGAGAACTACCCTTATAATACTATATTTTTGCTGTGTTGTCGTGAAAATATATCTTTAAAATCTATGTTTAAAGAGGAATCTTTGAATTTTTTTTCAGGAGATCACTAGGATGTGCTTTCCTAATAGCTGGTTTCAGTCACTAAAATGACAGATTAGGCGTGCCCATTATTCTCTCCCTGGCCCACCGGTCCATTGTTCTCTCCCTAGCACACTGGCCCATTGTTCTCCCCAACTTATGAGCAGCTTGATCACTTCCTATTGCCTAGTGAACCCAGGTCTGATTGACAGCTCATTTACATTCTGTTGTAAATAGAAACAAAAAACAAAAAAAAAAAAACATGTGGGTATTTGGCCAGATATATATATATATATATATATATATATATATATATATATATATATATATATATATATATATATACATTCATTACTTGACTCAAAAGGATATATATATATATAGTCATTACTTGACTCAAAAGGAATAGTTAAAGTGGGGATGCTAAGTACAATATTGACTCCGAAAAAATCATTAGGGACAACCGTTTATGACCGGCTGCCACATTATAACAAGATGTCTATATACTATGTACATATACATATATATCCAATAGTAGTCAATCGGCTCAGGCAAACATACTAGGAGCAGTCATTATTTAATTTTTAACCATTTTATGAATCATGGGTTGGAGACAAAAATGACACAGAAAAGGGTTAATCAGCAGCTGTTTATGGCCGTCTGTCGTATAATTAGCATATAGTCATATATACTACATATGTTTATGGGGTAGTAGTCGATCGGCTCAGGCAAACATGCTGGGAGCAGCCATTATTTGAATTATCAACCATTTTGCAAATCGAGCATTGAGTACAATAATGACACAGTAAAGGGTTAATCGGCAACTATTTATGGCCGTCTGTCGTATCATTAGTTTATATAAAATATAATGCATATGTATATCTAGTACTAGTTAATCGGCTCAGGCAAACGTGCTGGGAGCATTCATTATCTAAATTATTTATCTAATTATGAGAACAATAAGAAAAGGGTTAAAAAAACAGAAAAGGGTTAATCGGCAACTGTTTATTGCCGTGTTTCGTATCATTGGCATATATTTATATATACTACATCTGTATATCTAGTAGTAGTGAATCGGCTCAGGCAAACATGCTGGGAGCAGTCGTTATTTTAATTCTGAATTATTTTGCAAATCGAGGGTTGAGTACAACAATGTCTCAAAAAGGGTTAATTGATAACTGTTTATGGTCGGCTCTCATATCATTAGCATATGTTCATATATACTACATATGCATATCTAATAGTAGTCAATCGGCCCAGGCAAACATGCTGAGAGCAATTATTATTTGAATTATTAACCAGTTTGCAAATTTAAGGATGAGTACAATAATGACACAGAAAAGGGTTAATCGGCAATTGCTTATGGCCGTCTTTCGTATCATTAGCATATATTTATATATACTACTTATCTATATCTAGCACTAGTCAATCGGCTGACGCAAACTTGCTGGGATCAATCATTATTTGATTTATTGACCGTTTTGCAAATTAAGGGTTGAGTACAATGATGACTCAGAAAATGGTTAATCGGCAACTGTTTATGGCCGTCTTTCGTATCATTAGCATATTACATATGTATATCTAGTACTAGTCAATCGGCTCAGGCAAACGTGCTGGGAGAAGTCATTATTTGAATTATTTACCAGTTTGCAAATCTAAGGATGAGTACAATAATGACACAGAAAAGGTTTAATCGGCAACTGTTAATGTCGGTTTTTCATATCATTAACATATATTTATATATACTACTTATGTATATCTAATAGTAGTCAATCGGGTCAGGGAAACATGCTGTGAGCAGTCATTATTTGATTTATTGGTCGTTTTGCAAATTAAGGGTTGAGTACGATAATGACTCAGAAAAGGGTTAATCGGCAACTATTTATGGCCTTCTGTACTATCCTTAGCATATATTCATATATACTTCATATGTATATATAGTACTAGTCAATCGGCTCAGGCAAACATGCTGGGACCAATCATTATTTGAATTATTCACCAGTTTGCAAATCTAAGGATGAGTACAATAATGACACAGAAAAGGTTTAATCGGCAACTGTTTATGGCCGTTTTTCGTATCATGAGCATATATTTATATATACTACTTATGTATATCTAGAAGGAGTGAATCGGCTCAGGTAAACATGCTAGGAGTAGTCGTTATTTGATTTATTGACCTTTTTGCAAATCAAGGTTTGAGTACAATAATGACTCAGAAAATGATTAATCGGCAACTGTTTATGGCCATCTTTCGTATCATTAGCATATATTCGTATAAGCTACATATGTATATCCAGTTGTGGTGCATCGGCTCAGGAAAACATGCTTGGAGAAGTCATTATTTAAATTCTGAACTATTTGCAAATCGAGGGTTGAGTACAACAATGTCTCAAAAATGGTTAATTGGTGACTGTTCATGGTCGGCTCTCATATCGTTAGCGTATATTCATATACACTACTTACGTATATCTAGTAATAGTCAATCGGCTCAGATAAACAGCTGGGAGCAGTCATTTTTAGGTGGGGCTCCGTAAGGAGACCCCCTCTCATGTACATAGTACATAGTAGACCTAAAAGTTCAATATTTGAAAACCAGGAACTATTCCTGTCGTAATATTGGTCCTGATTTGTGACAAGACTTTATTCTTAACATTTGATATCGGCAAAATAAACAAGACTGATACCTGAAGGGTTTAATAAGAGAAAATATTCTGTCACCACTGGTCACAATTCCTGAAAATGCCTAACTGTTAGCTGAAAATGCCTATATCTGAGAATGTGCCATCTTTGCACATACGGCGAACGTTATGTACTCTGGTGCAAACAAGAAACAGATCTTAAAAAGGTGTAGGTTATTTTCTTTTGTGTGTGCTCTTCATGGTAACACTGGTATTACTGCTCATTGCTGATGTAAAATGTAGATATTCTTTATCGGTCTATGCACATTATCAGGACCTTTCTGTTGAAAGAAGTTCCGTATCTTGCTTGTATTCGTGCGTGAATGTGACGTCAAATCTTCAGCTCAATGAGGCTCTCCGTGAGTTTTTGCATATCCAGACAGTTACCAGTCTGAACACGTCCAAAGATGCATCTGACGGATAAAATCCATTGAGCATTCGTTACAGGGATCTAAAAAGTCCACGAGAAAATGCAATCAAGCTATCACTTCCTCTTACGAGTCTTGTGCAAGTACGTTGTTTTGGTGCAATATGTAAAGTGGTTTAAAGTGGGTACAGTGTTCGCAATAAGGCTTGTCCAAAACTTGTCCCAGCTAAGTCAGAGTTGGCACGGACAAGTGGAATATATTCTGAGCTCATCCGTTGAACAAGTGAAAAATTTGGTATTAAAAATATTTATTTTGCAATTATTTTGAACTCTGCACTCAGCGTTGGATGTGGCGATCAGTAACACTGACGCACAACATGTTCTGCCCATTTCCGGTATGTTTCCGCTACGGATCACAAGGTGAAAATCTCCGCGAAAATTGGGTCACATATGTGTTGCAGTGAACATATCAACATGGAGCTGTGGTTGACCGGTTTCAAGCCCAAACCAAAACCGTCACCGTATGAAACTAAAAGAAAAAGGGACCAAGACTAGGCCAACCTTATAGCCCTTAAAAATATTTCTGTTTTGTATAACATGCCCGGTGTGCGCAAAACGTTGCGGTTGGAATATTTTTTTCCAGGCTTGATTTAACGCTAATCGCACGCCCTGTGTAGCAGTTCTGTAAACGCATATCATTTGCGTACCTACCATGAATGCTATCTGTACATCATAGTAAATTTGCGTATACAGTATTGGCAAGTTCCTTGCAATAAAAGGTGTACCTAAATCAAATTCAAACGAAAGTTTTAATATTTCAAATCAGAAATCGAGTGTGCGCACCATTGACATCTTTCCTGCAACTGTACATAAACAGCTGCCTTGGCCATGTGGTCTGACGCACAACACATCACCCGATTGGCCAATTGAGTCACATGCAAAAATGAGCCAATCACGGCTTGTGTTGCAGTGTTTTCATCATGGCTTCCACCCAGTAAACGTGTGAATCTGCCGTAATTTACGGAGGGAACACACAAACGGGAAGCTTTGTTTGTATTGCAGCATGCGAAAATAAAGATTCGAGTGTTAATTGCAACAATTATTTGGAGTCACAGGCAAATACGCAAAGGTAGGGGATAGCGGGAATGGCCGAATGTGTCCGAAATCAGTCTGTGAGACTGGGTCAGTTCACCGCAGATCCACTCCATGACCACGCTGTCACTTGCGTGTCACTGGAAGTCATGTCAAGGCAACCTATTTTTACTAACCCTGTTAGAACCCACCGATAAATGGCATTTGATGTTAATTTGCAGTTGCAAATTTTATTGTATTTTGACGCTGCTTTGACATCGTTGGGGCAGATCACACTGACGGAGAGTAGTATGACCCTGCTCAGCAAACCAATTATTATTACGGCCGGTACTTTTGCTATCATAACGGAATCGTACGTAGTGTACAACAGTGAAAATGTCTGCTTGTGACTTGTGTTGACAGAGATAGAGTTCTGATGAATACAACAGCGGACCAATTAATTGTTTAAACTTGGAATGTTTATCAATTAGCGATTATTATCACCTATCAGTGCGCCACACACGTGCTGCGAAAGCTCTGATTTTTTAAGTGATTAGACCCTCCACCCCTCACCCCCGTAGCCAGCCTTGCAAACAACTGCAACTTGTAGCTGTGTCATGAATATTTGAAGAATAAAGTTCCCAGCGAAAAAAAAAAAGTTGGTTGCCCGACTGGGCAAGTACTTATAAATTTTAACTTGCCCGAGATTAAATCTGATTTGACCATGGAGCAATAAAACTCTTAATCCACATCCCTGCACATACACACGAAAGAGGTATGTTCATGACTTGTAATATTTACTCTGAACCCTCATCATGCACCCCTCCCCTTTCCTGCTGTTGTCAAGTGAAAATTAAAACTACACATTTGTATTTGATATCTTACTCTATTTCTTCTGTGATATTTAAAAAAAGGGCAACTTCATAATTACGCCAATCCTTTGTTTCTTAAAGCCCTGTACATGTACATGCTTAAAATAGCAAAAGACTCACCCCAATTCAAGCCTAGCCAGGTGTATTTACACTTACAGGAGGGCTACTCTGTCTCAGTAATATGGACAATGAGGTGGTGGACAAGTGAAACTAACACCACACTTGTCCTGTGGACAAGTAAAAAAAAAATGCTTATTTCTATAATTGGGGTAAATATAAAGAATTCAATTGGGTTCGGAGATGGAACGAAATATTGCCGTTTCGAGTGCAGATTTTACAATGTGTATATGTGATTGGTACATTTGTCGCGTCCTACTGTGCAATGCGTATTTTATATTTTGCCGGGTTCCAGCAGTTGTTTTTGAACGGCGATGGAAATATATGAAGACGTTTCAAAGATAGTTATTACCAACAATCAATAGTCCGACGGCATAAGTGGCATTCTCTGTCTTTTGCGTAGGTTTTAAGTCCTACATTTGTCCAAAAAGACCATCGTTTTGTTCATCGGCTTGAATGTCATTAGCATAATGTAGGTAAGTAAATAATAATGCGAAAGCGCAATGTTATTAGATCTTATTACCGTTCAAGTTATAGGAAAGAAGTGCAGTGCACTGATTTTTCTGCTTGTGAATAACACGGATCTTTCACTTCCATGTATATTGTTTAAAGAAAGGACAGAATAGAAAATAGATAGATTTTTTGAATCTGTTGTCGTCTACTTTCGACATAATCAAACTGGTGTGGGAGCGAGCGTATTTTGGGGATCGTTTATGCGCACGCGTAATGTGTTATGACATATGTAAAGCAGCCACAGTGACGTATGAAAAGACCTGTTGCCGAAGCCACTGCAAAGAGGTGGAACTAGAAGAATACCTGAGGATTACTCAGTAGTTTCACAAGTAAGTGTGTGTTTTTCATATCTCGTTTTATATTGTGTATATTACACGAGCAAAGATGTGTTTGTATAAAATTTGACAGGTTCCCTGCCACTTGTGGTGTCATCGCATCAATGTGGTATCCACGCGGTCATTGCCATGTTGACCATCACATGAACATTATGACGATGTCGTTCATCACGAGCACATACTTTTGAATATCGGTGCATTGCTCACAAATTAAACTGAATGTGTGTTTTGAAGTCTTATACTGAGTTGTTCTTGTATGTCACTAAGTCTGCTTTATTGATTGTGGCATTCTGAGATGAATCAAGATCTAGGTCATGGATCCGAACGTGAAGTGGATGTTTGTAAACATTGCCATGCTGATACTGTTGACATTTTCAGTTCATGTTTTGAATGACCTGTCACTCAGTGCTGTACTCAACCTTGCGTTCGTTAACGCCACTTTGTTTGATGCTACAACTTTTTTTTTTTGATAGATATACTATATAGGGAATCTGTGTGCCAGAACAGTCACGGAGGGATGGGGAAAGTTGTGTCTTTATGGGAGGGAAAATTGCGTCAGTGAAAACTATTATTAGTTATTGACTGGCCAATTTGAAGAAGAGCTGAGGATCGTTTACAAATTCATGGTTTTTCCTGTACATATATTGTCTATATTTTCATCATGTGCTCATGAACTGTGCTAGACTTGCCAGAAGACATCACTGGTGAGTTTTTGTGCAAGATTAAGAACTTTTTGACTGTGGAGATTCAAGGCAAAGAAAAGGGAATACAGCCTAAAGCATACAGTAGGTGAACCTGAGCTAATCACCATCGGCCGGACCGTATTTAACAGAACAATAGACTATTAATGTACTTAATAGCCCAGTTGCAATGTATTTAGTCTAGGTAAGATTGAATGTTTGCCTAGGGTATGCCAAAGTGTGATGGACTGGAAAATGGGCTTTGTCCCAACAAAAAGGCTGGCAAAGCAAAAAAGGTTGATCGCCATGGGGATTTGTGGCTTTGTTGTGAATGTTTGCAATCACGAAGTCGAAATGACGACATAACATTTACAAAACTGAAATCTCAAGACAATGCAGCAGCCAAAGATGCAGGTTCCACAAACAATGCTAGTCTTAATTCTGTTTCTTCATTGCCAGAAGAAAATAATATCAACTCAGACAAAAATACGATAGTTCAACTGGTACTTGCTTATACGGTGTTTAGCTTGCAGAGTAATGCCAAGGAAAATGTAGCCAAAGCAATACTTGGACACTTTACCCCTGCAGACATTCTTACAGCAAAGGAAGTGCTGTGGAATCATTGTGGAACTGATATCATTGGTGAATGGAAGAACAGACAAGATTCTTCATCTCGGGGAGAAAATGCTGCCCATGTGAATGACATTCTGGATTCTCTCAAAAAGTTAGACAAAGCTGGTTTGACCCCTACAATAATGATAGATGCCATGAGTTTGGGAGTGATCCTGCGTTCCCACCCTGAAAAACTTAATAATATAACGTTACTTGACAGGCTTAACAGGTATGAGGAGAGAATGAACTCCATGCAAATAAGCATTGATCAACTAGTTTGTGAGAATCTGCAAATAAAAGATAGACTAAAGGGTCCGTCGTATGCAAACGTTGTTGCCAATGGCAATGCTCGTCACACACAGTCTAATGTGTCTAATGTCCCTGAAATACGGGTTAACGATGTCCTCGTGTCTAATCATACCGCTGTAGTTGACGATTTGGCCGTTAACTCAGACAGATCTGGGGTACCAGTTTCTGCCCATAGTAATGACTTTGTTCGAGTTGGACAAAATTCCATGTCGGCAGTAAATTCTGCTGGGGTTGCTAACCTCGAGGTTCACAAGGACGGGGGTCGCCCTAATCTTGGTCGTGGACTTGGACGTGGACGTAGGCGCGAGCGAGGTTATGGTAGAGGACGTCGCCTTAACATTGAAGTCGCTCAGCCCAGACCTGGTCCAAGAATTGTGAATAACTTCTGGGATAACCTTTCCAGATCAAGATCGCGAGATTCGGACCTAAGACGGACCATTAGTCAGGCATCAATTGATAGGTACAGTGATGTCCAGCACACTTTTGGTAATTCACAATCCTGGCGTGACAGATCTGTTGACTCCGATGGGTTCCAACTACCAAGAGAGCAAATACAGTGACACCGTCGAAATGAAAAACAGAGACGTAGTTTTATAACTGGAAAAGCTAAAAGTAGATTTGGTAGATTTCGTGGAGCTCCAGAACCTGACAGACACTTGTTTATATATAGGGTAGATTGTTCCACTGAGGTAGATGATTTAAAGATGCATATGATAGACAATGGGTTTGAAGTACGTTACTTAGAATGCATATCTGACCCGCGTGCCAAATTTAAGTCATTTAAACTCAGGGTACCGGTGTCGCAATTTAACGATCTCTTTCATGATTCCCTCTGGCCTGCTGGAGTCAAGGTTCGAAAGTTTGTCCCTCCCAAGAATAGAGACCTGGAGGTTTTGCCGTAAATCGAGATCATGTTCAAGTTCCTCATATTTGTTTATATATTTTTTATGATGGCTAACCTTAGTTTTGCTAGCTATAATTCCAAAGGCCACGGTGTCGGCAGACTTGAGTATATTGATAAACTTACTAAATCCAATGATATTGTTTTTGTACAAGAGCATTGGCTTTTGAGCAAACAAATCGGCATTTTTGAAAACAAAATTTCAGATATTTATGTACATGGAGTATCAGGAATGGCCGATGATGAACTTATAGCAGGTAGACCTTTTGGAGGATGTGCTATCATTTGGAAGAAAAATCTGGCTTGTAAAGTAACGCCTGTATTTTTTTAGTCAAGAAGAGTCTGTGCCATTATGCTAGAAATGAACAAAATCAGTATGCTTATCATGAATGTTTATATGCCTTGTGACTCAAATACCCAATGTGACAAAACTCGTGAATTTAATGGCATTTTAAATGAAATATCTTCTAAAATACAAGAATTGGATATGAATTATATTCTAATTGGGGGTGACTGGAATACTGATTTGTCACGCCAAGATTCATTGAATACGGCTATGTTGAAGTCATTTATTCAAAGGGAAAGTCTGAAGTGTTTATTGTTCCATGACAAAAACAAAGTTGACTACACATTTGAGAGTAAGGTGAATGAGGAAAAAACTACAATTGACCACTTCATTGTGTCGGAAAATTTATCGCACTTGGTCTCAGAATATTTGTGTACTGAGGAGGGTGATAATCTTTCAGATCACTACCCTGTCAAAATCTAATTAGAAACTTCTAAAGTGCAAGTCGATTCGTTACCGATACAAAAAAACCGAAAAACCTCTTTGGTATGCTGCTAGCGAAGAAAACATCTCAGAGTATAAAACGTGTCTCGATACTAATTTAAATCTAGTAAATATTCCATGGGAAGTAGTCACATGTGATAATTTATTCTGCGCTGAACACAAAAGTGCTATCCAATCTTTTCACGATAAAATTGTCAAGACATGTCTTGATTCGAGCTTGGATAATATCCCACACTCAGGATGTAAAAGCAATAATGCGATTCCTGGATGGACCGAAAGGGTAGAGCCATATAGGAAACAGGCAATATTTTGCCACAATTTGTGGAAAAGTAATAACTCTCCCAGGGCGGGAATAATTGCTGACATTCGTATTAAGACACGTGCTAAGTACCATTATGAGCACAGAGCAGTTAAAAAGAATAAAGATATGTATATTGCAAATCGCTTAGCTGAAACAATGACTCAAAGCAATAGTAAAGATTTCTGGGGTACTATAAAAAGATTAAAAATAATGTACAATCAAGACCAAGAATGATAGACAACGAAACCGAGGATGATGACATTGCAAATCTCTTCGCAGATAAATATAAAAAGCTATATAATTCTGTATCTGATGACGCTCAAGAGATGTATAATTTACGTGACGAGATCAATGGTCTTATTGATTCAGGTACTTATATCAATAACGAATGTTCTTTATTGAATATAACAGTTGAAAGTATTAAGAGTGCAGTTGAGTATCTGAAATCAGGAAAGCATGATGGCGACCTTGGGTATTATTCAGACCATGTTACTCAGGGAACATTGAAGCTTCAAGTATATTTATCTCTGTTATTTTCCTGCATGGTTAAACATGGCTATGCACCTGACAGTTTCTTACGCATATCTTTAAATCACATTCCCAAATGTAAGCGGAAATCGCTTAGCGATTCTGAAAACTATCGTGGTATTGCTCTTAGTAGCATCTTAGGTAAGCTTTTAGACTGGGTGATACTAAAAGGAAATAGTGATGTACTAAACTCTTCGAACCTCCAATTCGGGTTTAAGCCATATACTTCTGCTACACAATGCACGTTTGTCTTGTCTGAATGTATTAATTATTACACGTCCCAAAATTCAGATGTCCAACTTGTCTTCCTCGACGCCTCAAAGGCATTTGATCGGGTAGATTATATCAAGCTATTTAAGTTATTATTGCATAGAGGTATATGTCCAGTCACTGCGAGATAATTGCTCAATATGTATACCAACCAAAGTGTAAGTATTATGTGGGGAGGTGCAACCTCCAAAAGATTCAATTGTACGAACGGCGTCAAGCAAGGAGGAGTGTTATCTCCAATTTTATTCGGTGTATATATAGATGTGCTACTGCTACGTTTAAAACAGTCAGGGCTAGGTTGTCATATCGGTCACCATTTTACAGGTGCTTTGGCATATGCAGATGATGTAGTTTTAATTTCTCCCACTGTTTCAGCAATGTCTAAAATGTTAGACATTTGTGAAACTTTTTCTGAAGATTACAAAGTCTCATTTAATCCTGACAAATCGAAACACATGGTGTGTGGCAATGATGATGCTTTCCCAACATTGTTTATTGACAAATTGTCTATTTGTAAAGTTAATACGTTTGAACATCTTGGTCATTGTGTGGGACAAAACTCATTGAGTAACAGTATTTCTAATTGTATCAGTCGATTTCAAACAGATGTGAATCTCTTAATGGCCCAATTTGGGTATGCGTTCCCTGACGTAAGACACAAATTGTTTAAAACCTACTGCATGCCTTTATACGGATGTCAGTTATGGGACTTCTCAAAGCGTGAAGTGGAACGTTTCAGTACTGCCTGGAGAAAGGCCATTAGATTTCTTTGGAGACTACCGTATCGAACACATAATGTGTTACTACCACTTGTTTCTAGGGATTGACCTGTAGAAGTTCAATTACATAAACGTTTCATGAAATTTTTTCATAAAGTAATTAATAGTGAGAATAGTGTTGTGAAGACATGTGGATTTGTGGCACTTGGAGGTAGTTGACCTTCAGTTTGCAACTCCTTAAACTATGTCTCATCCAGTTATCAGATAGATAAATACAATTTGAATAGATCAAATTTGCAAAGTATCTTGCGATCTATTACGGATAAAGCAGTTCTATCGCAAGAAAACTATAGCGTCTGTCACAGCGAAATGATCAGAGAACTTTGCTTGGCCAGAGATGCGAAATTGGACACCATTTTTACCAGGCAGCAACTGTGTGAGACTATTCACTATCCATGTACAGTATAGTCAGTATAGTAATGGATATATGCCTTGATATGGACTAGCAATGTCAGCCGTCCTTTTTTTCCCTTCTTTAATTCTGTATATTTGATTCACTGGTGGCTCTGTACAGGTATGTTTATTATGTATTTGCTTCTTTTTATGTAACTTGTTTTTTTTTTCTCAGTGTACCTTTTGTGTACGAATAAAGACATATATATATATATATATATATATATATATATATATATATATATATATATATATATATATATATATATATATATATATATATATTAGAGCAAAGCAAAGCAAAACTTGTATAATTTAAAAGTTGGTTTGATTCATTTGCATGTTGAGCTTTAGATTTGTCACATCGTAGTCATTCGTAACTTGCCTTTTTTCAACGATCTGAATAGAAGTTAAAATGTATATATATATATATATATATATATATATTAAGTGTGATCAAAACCCCATCGTCTGCTGGGATTTTGGTGTGATTTGTAAGGTCCATCTTCGTGCATGCCCTTGGAATGGAAAATGACAACCTGTTTGTATCAAATGTACAGTATGGCCTTTTACAGATCAAGGGTAGAAACTAAACCAGAGGAGAAGCATTTCCAGTGATGAGGGGGCTAACAATTCTGTTTTTATTTTGCATCACCTGATTAAAGTGTACCGGAGCTCAAATGAAATAATACAGTGAAAACTCAAAGCGACACTGAGTTATCTGACATATTCATTATAATGACACGAAATTGAAGGGACTGAAGTTGTTGTTCCTTTGTTTTTTGACTCATGAATCTGAAATATTCAGATATCTGACACATTGTCTTGGAAAAAATAGTGTCATTCTTACAAGTTTTCATTGTACCTGCTATTTGTTGGCCCTTACAAACACTAAAAATGTAGCAATCAATAAAGCAGACTTAGTGACATGCAATAACAACTCAGTATAAGAATTCAAAACACACATCAAGTTTAATTTGTGAGCAATGCGCCGATATTCAAAAGCATGTGCTCATGGTGAGTGACATCGCCATAATGTTCATGTGATAGTCAACATGGCAATGACTGCATAGATACCACATTGATGCGATGACACCGTAAGTGGCAGAGAACCTGTCAAATTTTATACAAACACATCTTCGCTCATGTAATATATACAATGTAAAACAACGAAATATGAAAAACACACACTTACTTGTGAAACTACTGAGTAATCCTCAGGTATTCTTTCTAGTTCCATCTCTTCGCAATGGCTTCAGCAACAGGTCTTTTCATAATTCACTGTGGCTGCTTTACATATATCATAACACATTACGCGTGTGCATAAACGATCTCCAAAATACGCTCGCTCTCACCCTAGAAATAAATTTTTGTTTGATCATATACAAACCTACATGTATTGAAACGTTAACAAAATATTCATATTAAGCCCGGTAAATTAAGGTATTATAGATATTACTATAATAGCCATACATATTTACACGCAAATGTACCCAAATTTCATATACATGTATATGTATATTATACATGTAAACATATGTTCATGCCCTAATGAAAGCAAAGGAAAAACAACAAAAAGCCCCACCTCTAGGCTTTTAGCCTTGTTTTATTTATTGACTGTTTTGCAAATCAAGGGTTGAGTACAATAATGACTCAGGAAAGGGTTAATCGACAACTATTGGCCGTCTTTCGTATCATTAGCATGTGTTTATATATACTACATATGTATATCTAGTGCTAGTCAATCGGCACAGGCAAACGTGCTGGGAGGAGTCATTATTTGAATTATTAAGCAGTTTGCAAATCTAAGGAGGAGTACAACAATGACACAGAAAAGGGTTAATCGGCAACCCTTTTTGTCTGTTTTTCATATCATTAGCATATATTTAAATATACTACTTATGTATATCTAATAGTGGTAAATCGGCTCAGGCAAACAATGGGAACAGTCATTATTTGATTTATTGATTGTTTTGCAAATCAAAGGTTGATTATAATAATGACTCAGAAAAGGACTAATCGGCAACTGTTCATGGCCGTCTTTCGCATCATGAACATACATTCATCTATACTACATATGTATATCTAGTTCTAGTCAGTCGGCTCAGGCAAACATGCTGGGAGTAGTCATTATTTGATTTATTTACCGTTTTGCAAATCAAGCGTTGAGTACAATAATGACTCAGAAAAGGGTTAATCGGCAGCTGTTTATGGCCGTCTGTCACATCATTAGCATATATTTATATATACTACTTATGTATATCTAGAAGTAGTGAATCGGCTCAGGTAAACATGCTGGGAGCAGTCGTTATTTGATTTATTGACCGTTTTGCAAATCAAGGGTTGAGTACAATAATGACTCAGAAAAGGGTTAATCGGCAACTGTCTATGGCCGTCTTTCGTATCATTAGCATATTTTCATGTGAGCTACATACGTATATCCAGTAGTGGTTAATCAGTTCAGGAAAAAATGCTAGGAGAAGTCTTTATTTTAATTCTGAAGTATTTGCAAATCGAGGGTTTAGTACAACAATGTCTCAAAAAATGGTTAATTGGTGACTGTTTATGTTCGACTCTCATATCGTTAGCGGATATCCATATATACTACTTATGTATATCTAGTAATAGTCAATCGGCTCAGGCAAACAGCTGGGAGCAGTCAATTTTTTATTTATTGACTGTTTTGCAAATCAAGGGTTGAGTACAATAATGACTCAGAAAAGGGTTAGTCGGCAAATGTTTATGGCCGTCTTTCGTATCATGAGCATATATTTATATATACTACGTATGTATATCTAGTACTAGTCAATCGGCTCAGCCAAACGTGCTGGGAGGAGTCATTATTTGAATTATTAAGCAGTTTGCAAATCTAAGGATGAATACAATAATGACACAGAAAAGGGACTCCGTCTGGTAAAATGATCATATGAAGGCGAATGTATTTTACCAGGACTGGTATTAAAATGGTATAATGTTTGTGCGAGATATAGCCAATGAGCAAGGAGAAATACTCTCCGTTCATAGCTTTCAAGAGAAGTCTAGTGTGAATGTTAATTTTCTTCTTTATCATAGTCTTATTGATGTGCTGTCATATAGATGGAATCAAAATATAAAGGACAGAGATGCAAATCATATATCCACAGACCAGTGCAAAATACATATTGTGGGTAAATTGACGCCAGATTTATAACAAGTAAATTCTAACACTGGGAATTAAAAAAAAAAAAAAAAAACAACAACAAAATGTTGTGTACTTCCATCTGCAGTACAGCAATGAAATACCAAATACAAAATATTTACTGAGTGATGGATAGAAATACTTAAACTCCCATTCAAATGTTTTGTGGACTAAATTACAAAACTTTCAAAAAAAAAAAAAAAAAAAAAAAAAAAAACCCACAAAAAAACACAAAAAAAACCAGAATAATCTCAATCAAAAAAGCCCATTGTTTGATGAAAGTTAAATAATTAGCTAAATGCAATAGATGTAATGACATTGACGCCATTGAGAACAGATTTCACGGGTGTCAAAGTTCTCAACAGGACTAACATTCCTTTCAGGATGCGTGACTTCATAGATCAAATATTCAAATTAATGTAAGTGAAGAAGATGTACCTTTTGGGCACTAGGGTTTACCTTTCAAACCAACTTTAAATGTATTCATATTATTTGCAAAGTTTATCATATATAGTCAGTTACATAGAGAACATTGCAACATAAGGTCCACGACTTTCGTAAATGATCTAAGAGAAACTTTAAAGTATTGAAGTTAATAATACAGAACAATAATAAAATGCATGTTTTGAGTAAAAAAAAAAATGGTGACAGAGAAAACAGCAGGAAGAGTCAGTAATATTTTGTACCATTGTGCTATTATGTATCTCTGGGGATGTATGGACACATGGAAAACCGATAATTGTAAAACTGGTCAATTAAGATTATTTTCTATAAACGTTGTATACATTAAAACGCAAGATTCCTCGCTATAAAACACTTTTGGAAATTTCAATTTTGAATTCATGACCTATACATGAAAGCTAGCATATGGAGCTTATGGTCAAACCTTTAAGATAACTCCACTGGTGTGACACAACTGAAATTATCGACCACAATTGTAACAGTGAAAATGTTTATTTTCAATTTGAAAGACTGAGGGTCATCAACACGACGGGCACTATCATAGACATTGCTCTAAATAACTTCACCATTATAGGTGAATGAACATTTGACATTTTCTATTTAGCGTTTTGAAAACAAAGATCCGACAGATATATTGATGAATTGTGGAAATTGTTCTTGTGAAAAAAAAAAGAGAACTGTACGGTTGGAATGAGATGCTTTTTTGAATAATTTTAACAACTATATATGACTGTACTTTTAAATGTGACTATCGGCACATGTGTAAGTAGTGTATACGGTATACTCTATTGTATTCGGTCTGTGCTGTTCAAGCAAAATGCCTCCACTTTTGTATCTAAGGTGCAGCAATAAAGGTTCATTCATTTGTAATGTATAAAACACCAAGGAACAGAAATGACGACAACACACACTTTATATCTGAGCTGCCCCCAATCATATTTGATTTTGCAACTAAACTTTCTGATAAAATTCGTTCCTGCAGACTTTTTTTGTTAATATTTTGCATATAGATACAAAAGAAGATTTCCCTGAAAACGTAGATCTAAAGCTGAACAATAACTTTTATCCCACACATTATTTTACCAAGGAAAATATCTAAAAGACCTTCCTGTGTAATTGACATTGTATTGAGCTCATTTACAAGCAAAAAATAGCGTGACGCTTCAATCATTTGTTTGCAAGTATAAAATTAGACGGTAAAATTTACTCTGCAATGACTCACAAAAAGGAGGAAAACAATTTTACTAGAGAGGTGTAGACCCATCTCTCTTTCTCCTGTATCCCGGTAAAAGGCAGAATGGAAATACCGTTTCTTGGGACTATATGTCGGAGCTTCCGTTGGCCTTCGCCCTTTTGTACATAATGAGTGGGTAACATAAAATGAAATAATACAGGAGGGCGAACCTCTCCTTCTCCTAAGTCCTGGTAACAGCCGGAACAGAACCAACGTTTCAGGATACAATGTATCTGAATGGAGATTCCCTTCACCGTCGCATGTTTGACCATAATGACAGTATAAGAGAAAATAAAATTTAAAAAAAAAAAAAAAAAAAACCATACAAACAAACAAACAAACAAAAAACCAAACTGATTTTGTTGGTTGATATTTAATTGTTTATTCATTTGTTCATATACGTATTTATGTTTGTCTTGCACAGTACGTGAACCACATTGCTCAGCAAATAAGCAAATGACACTGACATAATTTGGGAGTATGGATTCGTCATCTTTGCCATTTCTGAGATGAGCATTTTTGTGTGAGCTGATGAATCCTTGGTTCTCCTCAGATCTAAAGCAGACAACGCCAAGCATATTTGTGACAATAAATGCTCGCTCACTTCGAAGACTTAGCGTTGTTAAAAATTAAGAACTAATACCTGAGCTCCATGTTATATAGGCATAGTCTTTGAAGTAGCAGTTCTTTGTGCAATTGTTACAGAATTTACAAGAAGTATCTCATATATGCACACACACACACACAATATATATATATATATATATATATATATATATATATATATATATATATATATATATATATATATATATATATATTTAAACTAACATCTGGATATATGATTTTCAGAAAAAAAAAACACCTTTAAATCAATTTTAATAATAGATTAAAGTTGAAATGGAACTTGCTGCTGACCTTTTCAGACCGAATTTTACGTGATACGTGGATATGTTGATTGGTCTTCTGGAACCAAATCGGGGAGGGGGGGGTGAGCCAGTTGTGATGCCCCCTCGATTGACAACACTGACTCCGCCCAAAGTCCTGTACCAATTTTCA
Source organism: Hermodice carunculata (assembly GCA_964020975.1). Taxonomy (NCBI): domain Eukaryota; kingdom Metazoa; phylum Annelida; class Polychaeta; order Eunicida; family Amphinomidae; genus Hermodice; species Hermodice carunculata. The sequence goes on along the minus strand of OZ026616.1, from coordinate 56,078,847 downwards.
CCAAAAGAGTACAATCCCCAAGACTCTTAAGTCATTGTTCTTGATAATGAGTATTGGTGTTTATATCCGTCAAAATAAATAACATGCACCTTACCACTCTTCTTGAGTCCATATGTAGCAGTCTGTGACAACTGTATACCTCTGTGGTTGTCATAAATGGCTAGGTTATGATATAATATGAAAAAAATATAATCTGGCCCATTCCTGGATCATTATTAAAAATACCATCATGTCAAATGCGATTTCAGTAAGGTGGTTTTCTCAAACTACTGCGCTTAGTGGTGTTGTAAGCCTTTACCATTTCTTGCACAACATCTGTATACTTGTCGGTCTGTTTGTACATCATGTGTCTGAAGATATTACTTTTACTATTTCAAATGCCTGTTCTACATAATTAGCTTTAACAAATGTATTTGTCAGCATCAGGTTGATGTTGTATCATTTGAGTAAAAGTCGGATATGCTGGTCACAATACTTTGGTTTTCAGTCCACTCTCAGAATATGATTTGGTTGTTAACTTCTTTGAAGATATCTGTGAGTGCTTTAGCCACTTCTTGTCCTGTTTTATTCTTCAAAGGCCGTACCCACACAAACCGACTATGTCAATGGATAAAGAGAGGAATATGAAATCTCCATTATACTTGGCTAAAGATTGCATGTCGCCCATATCAGCATGCCATTGTGAATCAAGGCTTCTACCACAATTCTGATGTTTGGTTTGGATCTAACTGAACGTCTGTAGGTCTCTGTCTCTTCAGCCAATTGTTTTTGATATATTTTAGTGTTATGGGGTAGCGGCCTACAGCTTTCACAACATCATAGAGTTTGTGTGGGTTGGAATAATTGGTTGGTTTGTTTGGAGATATAGCAAAGTTCAGCTAAATAGTCACCCATTTTCGTAGTGTTTACTTTGACATCTGTGGTATTTTTCCTTCTTATGACTTGTTTTTACCTTGGAAGCTATGCCACATATGATGTCAAAAATTATGATCATTATTCCCACTGATATGGCCGTATCAGTGTAATGAAGAAACACCTTGGAAGGTAACATGGCGGTTAGGGTTCGAATGGCTTGCCCTGTTGGTGTTGTAGCCTTAACAGGTGCTGCTGTAGTCCAGCTGCTGTTTTGTGCTTTGGGACAATCTTAATGCACATTTTGTAAGCCATCAGTAAAGCACAGTTGACAGTGACTCTTTGTACTCTCATATCAGTGAAACCGGTTTAATTAAACTCTTCCACATACTCTGGTAAATGTGATATTCTATTGGGCTTAGACGCTTCATTTTAAACAATACTGGAAGGACATGATGGAGGTTGCTTCCAATCATTGTCCAAACAAAAATCTTAAGTTTGTTGTCTGTAACAGTCACACATCTTTCCGTGGATGGAACATGAACTTACCAAGGACATACCTACCAAAAGCATTCAGATATTCATGGTAAAATGCAACTAGCTTATATAATTTATACTTGTTTGTGATTGCTCCATTTTTATATAATTATAATAGTTCCAACCCAAGGATACATGGTGGGATCGTATTGTTTCTAATTAAGATAGGTGTTTGATACCAGTTATGATAATTTCATTTAGTCTCATTTATAACTGTAAGCATTTCTCCTAAGGTTTCGTGTAGGACATTGAATTCAGATTCATTAAGGTATATACCTCGATCTTCTTGTCTAATACATTTAATACTCACAGCATGTATACCTATGAGCATCTGTCCTGTACCTCCGGTCATATATATATATATATATATATATATATATAATGAGTTTTATATTCACAAACATGGTCAAATTAGCATGTACCGATTGAACTCGTATAAACATTTCTTCCCAAGGTTTTAGGTTAAACAGAACCTTCTTCATAGTATTGTCTAATAGCTTTTAAGTATCACGTAACATCTTTTAGCATTATCTATTACCACTTCCACTGATATTTGCTCAATTAGTTGTATTAATGGGGTATACAAATTGATGTCCAGGACTTTGATCTGTCTCGATTGTTCTAGGGCTTTATTTATTTCAGGGAGTTTGGGGATCAGTATGTTCCTTTCATCAGAACTTATCTGAAAAATCGCCATAGTTTTTCCGCATCATAATTATAAACTGAAGTATACCATAGACTACGTCTTGATCTCTTATCGCGGTTAATCTTACAAGGTTATTTGAAAAAAAATAACAGCTGATCGCTCGAACCTCTGGTCCATAGCTGTTCTTTTAGGGTCTCATGCAGGTTTAAACTGCCATCTGGTGGTTGCTGCATGAACGAATCTAAATAAACCTCGCCAGTGATCCTCATAGATGGGTATGGTTGGTGTTATATGGGTGAGCGTACAAAGGTCCCTCTATATGATATGGGGTATACCATGGCATTCGGATTCCACTTCCAAAACGGTCTTTTTATTGAGTTTGAATGGAGTAGCCATCTTTAGGGTCTGTTTTTTCTTCTTTTAGATTTGCTCCTCTTGTAGATCTGCTCTCTTGGTCAGTGTCGGGAACAACAGATATCCACCTTGCAAAACAGACTACTAACAGTCAATGACTTGGGGAAAACTCTTGGGTGTAGTCTTAACTTGTCAGCAGAGTAGAGGCAATGTTGATGTATTGCATTTCATGTCTACTTATATAGTTTCGTGTTCACCGCTTTGAACTTTGCAATAAGGCAGTAATAAACAGGACAGCTTTGGAGGTGTGTGCTGACGTCATAGGTGAGCGACCATATTTCTTTTGTGTATATAGATTATTGTGTGATATTCGCAGCTCTGTTGCGACATGTTGGGTTCTAGGTTCATTTATGAAGAAGACAGTTTTGTGAGACTTGTGTACAGGCATATACTCGTTTGGATGTCAAAGACTTGTATCAAATGTGTATGGACATGTTTTAATTCCAAAGTGTCCTAGATATACTTGGATAGACATGTTTTGATCAGAAACAAATTGATCCGATCTGTGATGATTGGTTGAATAGAAACCTTTCTACTTTAAAAAGCACATTTTGAAAAAAATTCACCCAAATGCCCCTAAGCACATGGCGCTAACAATGGGGTAAAACCTACTTAAGAAATACGCTGCAAAGAGAAAGTGGGTCTGATTTAACTTTACCCGCCCTAAAACAGGTCCCAATATATCCAACGTTCCATTTCTTTTTTTTAATTTTTATGATCTACTATTTCAAGACACCCATGGTTGTATATTTTTTAATGGGGCAATTAAGGGCATCAAACTACTTTTGTGCACTTTTGATCTTGCAAGAATCTAAATTTGGACGGTTCTTAGAATCTTAGATACCATTCTGGTCTTGAAATCAACAACATCCTGTTAAAAAGAATGAGAAGAAAATGCCAATGCTTGATTGCTTAAAATCACCCAGGAGAGAATCCGTTGCAACTCTGAGATCGACTGTCAGCATCCTTGTTCTTGTTTTGCAAGATAAATATCGTGGCCAATTTCACATAGATCTTCGACCTCATTTGAGAGTAAAGATGTCCAATTATTGTCTGTGCAAAACAGGGATATACCTCAGTTGACAGTGTGTCAAAACGTGAGTTGACATGGGATGTTTAGGTTAATGCAAAGTTCCCATCAATTCAAATGGCCTGCTTGCAATTTGAAGGGACTATGGTGACTTCTACTTGCGTAAAAATGCACCACACATAGGTACTTTTAAGAAGCTTCCTCCCACAGGGCTCAGCGTCATTATTAAAAGGGAATGTCAAATGGAACACATTGGTGTTTCACTGTCTCCATATCACAATTTCGTCTATTGGCTCTGGTGTAAATGACTATAAAGCATAAATAGCACTTCGATTTCTACTCAAGCATGTATCATCAGAGTTGTAATGGTGACTGACCGGAAATCCCGTACACTCAAGCATTTTGCGACAACAACAACAACAAAAAAAATAGCATTGGCCTGCTTTATATATGTGGCATCTTTCATGATATATGCAGGTCCAAGTGGGCGCGGCTCATCCATACAAATGACAGGCTTGCTAACAATATTAGCTCGTGTCAGAAGTATATAATAATAATAATAATAATAATAATAATAATAATAATAATAATAATAATAATAATAATAATAATAATAATAATAATAATAATGATGATGATGATGATGATGATGATAATAATAATTATAATTTCCAGAATATTATAGCACAATGTTCATTGTCATGCATATTTACATCTCGAGAATTACCCTTTGACTGAACAAAAGAATTGACAATTAAGAATGCTCCTGGTGAATACCTGAAGCGTGAAAACGGAAACTATGTCAAATTAAATTAAAAGTATAATACTAATTAAAATTGTAATTCAGATTCCAAGGAAAATTGACATCCACACGACTCTTTCTTGTGTTGATAAGGCAACAATGTTAACACTTGTAACAATTTTGTCGGTAGTTCTAACCATATCATGCAAGAAAAGATATTTTCAGGATAATTGGAAATTATATTTCATTTGTAGTTTGTTTGTTCTATGTCAATGACCCTTCCAGATCGACACTTTCTTTAAATTTAACTCCTCAAACAAACCATAAATAAATAATTTAGTGGAACTATGAAAATGTGAATGCCATGTTCAATACGGTTCATAATATATGGATTTGTACTCAGTGCCTATACAGCATTGCCACAACGTTGGGGATTCCAGTACATCAGTATAAAAGCAATCATCGGAAACATATTTTGATGACCTTTGCATTTTCTGTCATGCATATATATTAAGTACGTACATACATAATACATACAGACATACATGCATGCATGCATGCATGCGTGTATTTTGGATGCAACCCGCCCAAGAGAAAAAAATGCTCATATATATATAATATAATATATATATATATATATATATATATATATATATATATATATATATATATATATATATATATATATATATATATATATATATATATATATATATATATATATATATGTGTGTGTGTGTGAGTGTGTGTGTGTGTGTGTGTGTGTGTCTTATATGCATAAACATATAAACAATATTTATGTAGTGACATTAAACATGAAATTGCATGTACAACAAAGTCATTGGTAGTGTGAACAAATACGGTCTTTAATTATGTGGCACAGAAGCAAGAACTGCTACAGTTTCTGATGACCTTATGTGCAGAATAAATATTCCATTTATTCACTGAATTCAGTTCGACATTTGTACTTGCCATGAACACAAATGAGTGGAAAATAACGTGATAAATGAACATACAAACGCCAAATCCTCTACTTAACTGGAGTGCTTTACGTATAATTTTTGTGGTGAGAATGTTGCTTATACTAAACTTCTGTCCCAACATTTTCCAAAAGTTTAACAACAGAACTTAAACCAATAATTCAAGAGACCCGTTTCAGCTCCAGTAAAACGAAAGCCAAAAACCTTCAAGCCCATTACATTTTGGACCTTGGAAATATAATACAAACGAAATTTTAAGCAGACTGTCTGATACTTGTGCGCCGTCTCACCTCATATTAACCACTGTAGTACGTTGATATAACGCACAATAGTGTGCATTTAGGCCTGAAAGACCAGGCAAGGTTCCAGTCTTACACAACAAAAGTTGGCATGACATGTTGATGTCACAGCGTTCAATGAAAAATTTATTTTATGCTATACAACATTTGTTTCAATAACGCGATTAATTTATAAGAGAAGCGGCAGTGGTGCGTTATTTTCATATTGTAAAACAATCATAAAATCATATGCAACTACAATAAACTCTCTGAGACTAAAATAATAAAATTTCTTTAACGCATGCATTTTTAACAGTTGAGGTACTGTAATATGCATACTTCTCATAAGGTGGTGCTCATCATGTACACGTAAGGAGTTTGTCAATGTGGTGGAATAATATGAGGAAATCTGAAACAAAAGAGGCACAAGAGACAAATCCAGTGTGCATATACACCATCTTAACATGTGAATCTGCTCGTGACTAGACACTCTATATCCTTGAATAATACTTGAACACAAATAATATGATTGCAAACATAAGAAGTTTTCCTTGTATGAATATATACAAAAATAATAAACTAAAGAGTCGCTTCTGTAACTAGGCAGTTACCAACATGTCATGCAGACGAGGCTGCTGTATAACTTGAAGTAAATTTCGTTGGCATTTTACACCGTCTCAAAACTGATATTTACTTGACTGATAACATGGATATTGTTGGCGTTATTTAGAGGCACCAAAGTTTTTCAAACGTACCAAAACATACGCAATCCAGGAAGAAATATCCTGAAATGTCAATGGGCCTATAGGTGAAAGGTAAACATTCGATACTCGCAGAGGTGCCAATGAATGCCTTGGAAGGCATTTAATTCAGCCTGACCTTTAGTTTCGGGATCCACAATGCAGGTGACCAATTAATGGTGCAGCACCATACTTCCCAAGGGACATGTTTATTTTTATCAAAGATAGTTGAGAGAGAGAGAGAGAGGGAGAGAGAGAGAGAGAGAGAGAGAGAGAGAGAGAGAGAGAGACAGAGAGAGAGAGAGAGAGAGAGAGAGAGAGAGAGAGAGAGAGAGAGAGAGAGAGAGAGAGAGAGAGAGAGAGAGCGAGCAATGTAGTATATGTTATAATCTGAACTAGTGCCAAAATTTTAACTTGTATTTTATATGGATGCAAGAAGATGAATCGTCAGCTTTTACAATACCACGATGAATAATGCACTCAACACGCTTTAGATATGTAAAGTTCGCACTAATTGAACCAATTCATGATTATATTGCTCAAATTGAATAGTGTTCTAAGACAGAGCTACTCACCTCAAGGGTGATATAGTTCAGTGATAATCATGTGAAAAATTGCGTTCAGTTAGTATTAATGGTGTGCTGGACATCATCTCTTAAATTTTTGACATTTGGCGAATGACTTGATATCGTGATTTTTAAACCATGTAAATGCTTTTTTGTTTAAGCATTGAACCTTAGAGAGTGATGGCAGAGGCCAGTGCCTTATGATAAATGCCCAGCTGAAAAAAAAAATAAAATAAAAAATGAATTCTACATTTCCTTTCAATTTTGGCTCAGCTGGCTCATCAACCAGTAGAGCTTATGCCATCCCTCTTTGTCTGTCGCCAATACACATTTTTTACTCAATTTCCAAAGCCTTTTACCAGATTCACTTCAAACTTGGTGGGTGGCAATGTACTATGGATTGGTCTCTACCTTTTTTTTCACATGGTCACGCTCTGGTGAGATTTTTTGAAATTGTAATTTTAATGATTGTTTCCAGTTTCTTGGGGGGATGTGTTGGTAGGTGGGGCAAGTCTTAAAATGTATTCTCCTCCACAACCGATCACCAGATTAATTTGATATCACAAAGGAACTCTTCTAGGTACTCCTGGTGCCTTATTTGTTCACCGGGTGGCGCTACTTTTGTGTCATTTAAATTTTTGAGGTTTTTTTTTTGTTATTTTCGATTTCTTCTCGGAAACTCACCTCTAGATTCACTTCAAACTCTGTGCCAATTTTCGTTTAGAGGAACTGCACCAAGTTGGCGTGAATGGATAGCTTCAAAGTTTTTTTCACTTTTCCGAGGCAAGCCATGGGCAATGACAAGTGTTAACATGAAAATATGGACCTAAAGACTTCCCTTTTCCATGGTTATCTTCCCGACACGTAGTTAACAGTGCTGGGTTGTTTATCTAAACAATGAGGATTTTGATAAACTGGCTAAATTAGTCCTATCTTAAGTTGTCTTCATTGTGTTTGCAGTATTAATCCTAGTTGTTGTCATGGACATTTCTTTCGTTTCTGTTTTCTGGGAGGACTGCACATGGCTAGATACTAATGTGCAACGGAACAAGTTACACATATAATTTCTAAAAGTACTGCCGATTAAGCAGTAGAGAAAAAAGTTGATTGCATTATTGGTAATGTATAACAATTCAAACATAGCCACAAAAAAAAATAGCAATCTGTCCGGGTATGTCAGTGTAGAGTCTACTCAGGGAATGGTGCACAAAGATGGCTATGCTGTAAGGTAGTCAGAATATAAAAAAGACCGTGGCTACAACAATGAGCATTTTTGTCAGCGCAGCTTCCCTAGCTTCCTGAGAAGTTTGATTGCGCTGCAACTGACCCTCAAGCTGTGTTTTCCGTTCTGCTTGGAAACGTCTCAGTTTCATGACAAGCAACGCAGTAAAGACTCCCAGTAGTAAAGCCGGAATAACCAAGTCACCGATCCGAAGAACCACCAAGGTCCAAATTCGATGCTCATCTCGCTTTCGCACTACGCATATAAAGGCATATGGAGATTTTTCAATCGTCCAAAACGGAAATACTGATATTGATACACAGATTAGACCTGTTACCAAAAGTACATTTTTGTTTTGTATGGTGTTGATATGCGGGCAGTTGTCAAGGGGAATGTCAGTTAGGTAACGCTCCATTGTTACCCACACTGTAAGGTAACACGAGAACAGCTGACCAAAGTATCTCGTGCTAATTACAAATCCACACGTCACCGATACAGCATATACATTTGCTAGTTTGAGTCGTTGTAACCACATAGGGATCTCCGCCAACAAATATGTGTTGTCTGCGAAGGCCATGGCAATTAAGTAGTGACCTGTTGTTGTCTTACGCATAGGAAAAGATATTATGATGACAATAGTAAGTGCGTTTAAAAGCAAGCCAGGTATCATAATCAAGGGCTTAACATGCATGTTTACCACAATACTATAATGGGCTAACCAAACCCATTTCGTAAAATATAATGTTCCTTGTCATTGGAGCGTACCTGTAACGTTTGGTGAAAATGCCATAGTTGAGGTCACATTTAGGATTGTCCATGCGATTGAAGAATTCATGCTGCGTATCCTTTACCTAAGGAAAAAGTAAAACAAACCAAAAAAACCCCAGCTATAAATGCCTTTAAAAACTCTTCCTGTATTGCAGTGAACAATATTCATATAATATGATCAATCAATTAAAAAAAAAGCGTAACGGATCTGACCAAAGACATCGCCAACAGCAAACAGACGTACATTATGCATCGACAAACTTTGTACAATAATTCATGTCCCCCTAACACATAGGGTATTGCTTGCTAAATTGCAGAATTCGTGTTAAAAATGTTGTATTTTTTCTTAGTTTAAAGCTTATGCTAAATCTCAAGTAATAATTATAAAAACTAAGCCTGCACGTGTTAAAAGTCAGTAAAAGCGTGCACAAGTTCATGAGCAAACCTACAGAAAGCCTATAGTAAGCAGAAAACTATATCATGCAGTATTTTGTAAATGCTTCCGATGGGAAATGGTCATCCAAAATGTTTGGCCACTGTCGACAGCAGGGGTTGGTAGTGGTTGGAGCGAAAACTTCATGCCGCCAAAAGTCACTCAAAATTTACAGGGACATCAGGGCCAAATACTGATGGTCGAAGGCACATCCATTAGTCACTCTTCACCATCGACTCTTGTGCAAACTCGCTACTGCGTCAGATAACATGCAAATGTATTAGTATTTGACAGAACAGACCAAAGTACGCACACTCTCTTTGCATCTGAACTTAATTTCAGTTTCTTAATAAATAATCAATACCTACCGGATACATCAATATACAAGACATTACTTTTAATCTGGCTCTCTGATGCATCATCTTTTTCATTTACCCAAATAATTTAAAAGTAAAAGAAGTAGTACAGGCAGACATTGTGTTGTTTTCAAATTATACATAAATTTTGTAAAGGCTGTTTAATACAGTTATGACTTAAAGATAGGGTAATTCACGACATTTAAGTGGCCCTCTGTAAAGCTCAGCATATACATCGTTGTGGTATCTTGTTCCACTGTTCCTTTCTTTAATATTGCCGTTAGCACCCCCCCCCCCCAACCAGCCATACATTTTATTTTGAATATTGATTTATAATTTCAGTATGAGAAGAAACTGTCAACAGTTTCTCGTTATTTGAGGTGATAGGCGATATATTACAAAGGGGGGGTCAACTTCAGAAATTTTCTGGGCCTACAAACTATAATATTTAACATAAAAATCTACAAACTTGGTAGAATAAAACTAACTTTGATGGAATTTCTAGGAGTCGCTTTCTTGTTTTCTTTTTAAGCAAAAGAACGATTTAAAAAAAATGTATAAAGGAGCACTGTTTTAATTTTCCACTTTGTGTGATTCAACATTAAAAAAAGATCAAAATAAAACAATGTCAGCAAACGGCACATACTGTTTCTAGGCAAGAATGTTTATTTTCAAGATCTATTTATTTCGTCCACATCGGTTAAACCATTTACAAGCAAACTGTAGAAAACTTCTGAGAAGTCGAACGGACATTGGAATTGTGAGATTAAAATGCAATTTAGGTTTAATTGGCTATCTGGCAGCGATAAACTGGCCATTATGGAAAACGTACTCAATCTCTCTTATCGATACTTAACTTGTGAGAAGTACTCTTAATACTATATTTTTGCTGTGTTGTCGTGAAAATATATCTTTAAAATCTATGTTAAAAGAGGAATCTTTGATTTTTTTTCAGGAGATCACTAAGATGTGCTTTCCTAATAGCTGGTTTCAGTCACTAAAATGACAGACTAGGCGTGCCCATTATTCTCTTCCTGACCCACCGGTCCATTGTTCTCTCCCTAGCACACTGGCCCATTTTTCTCCCCAATTTATGAGCAGCTTGATCACTTCCCATTGCCTAGCGAACCCAGGTCTGATTGACAGCTCATGTACATTTTGTTGTAAATAGAAAAATAAACAAAACAAAACAAAAAACAAAAAAACATGTGGGTATTTGGCCAATAACATGATTTCTTTAGCACCAAATTTCTCATATAAATTTACATTTTTCAAATTCAATATTCGGCCGTTTTGTGGATTGGTACGAAATCTTTCGTGTTCTGCAGAAAAACAATTTTGATTTTCTAAAATTTATACTGCAGAATAGATTTGCTAACGACCCCTTTAATGTATGTAAGTATGTATGTATGTATGTATATATGTATGTATGTATGTATGTATGTATGCATGTATGAATGTATGTATGTATGTATGCATGCATGCTATTTTGCATCACATTATCAATGAAGCAATCTCGGCAGTATGTTAATTTATACTGATTTTGGGGCATTTCTAATTTTAAATCTTGAATTTTCTTAAGTTAATTAGATACACGACACATTAAGAGTTCACCTGTAAGCTATAGACCCTCGTATTGAAATGTTTGCAATTCAAACTATTAAAAATGGGATATTCTTGGATCAAAACGCTTTATTCAGTTTTTTCCCTTGTACTCAATAACAGAAATTTAATGTTCGGTGATATTAGGAATTTACAACTCTTGGTAGCAGCCACACATCTTTTCATAATAACCAGGCTGGTAGGCAAAGAACAACAAAAAGTCGTGGACAAAGAAAATCACAAAAAAGAAGGAAATTTAGAAATGTGGTTTCAAAAGACCTTGTTGCAAATTTAATACAGGCATTCTGTAATGGTATTGATCAATTATACATAGCTCTTAAAGCACTATCATTTCGAAATATTATCAGAATAAATGAATATTGAGTTTAACTTTTTCTGAACACACATTCCCACATTTTTTGGTGAAATTGTGTATGCTTACACAACAACTGTTTGGAAACCAGATCCTTACAGTAACAAGTTGGATGAAATATTTTAGAGCATTCCTTTCAAACACAAGATTATTGAGTCCCTGAACATTCACCCCCTTTTCAAATTATAATTTGTTCATAACATGATTCCCACGTAACGCAAAATAAAAGACCCCCCGTTGTTTTCTATAAATACGGGAATAATATTAAACAAAATACCAAGGATATTAAGATATTTCTGCTACAACTACTGTTGAGGACATCCCAGCGAATCAAAATTGTGACTGTATGTGTAACATTAAATATTTCATTTTTTTATACCTCCCACAAACATGTATTTATAGGTAATTTGGATAGAATTCCGTTTTTAAAGAATTTACCAAAAATGTTCCAACTTTTGGAAATGTTTGACATTGACAGTATTTTTCAGGACATGTTGAAAAAAAACCCTAATCTATGAAATGGGCAAAAGGAGACATAAAAATAGAATTTCAGAAATTTCAAAGACGGTGAACAAATTTGACTTTAGAAATAGGAACTTATCGCTACAAATCGCACATTAAGAGTGTCAATATGGTAAATTTTAAAGAGCCTAAAGTTTAAAAAGAATTATATTCCCCAATTGGTTGCATAATATCTTGCAGATGATTTACTACTTGGATGTGTACCTTGAGTTAAAGTTTTCCTGGACATTTTTAGCAAACCATTCCTATTCCATGTACATGAGTATACACTATTTATAAACATAAAAATCACAAACATTTTACTAATTTCATGTTACAAAAGTGTATCAAGATTTTACGCCATCAAGTCATGAGGACCACGTCTCAAATATCAAAACATGGAGACCAGCGTTTCATCATTTAACAAACCATATGATATAAAGCAATGGTGACCTTTGACCCATGAGATCAACGTCTAATGACCTATGACATCTCAGGTCAATCTCCCGTTTATTGTTTAATTTTAGCAAGATATTTCCTGCAAAAAACAACAATCTGATTTCTGAATTCATGTCTTCCCAATAGGACCATTCAGGATAGAAATCTTGAAAATCTACTGATAGGAATGCAGTTGTCTGTGTTCCCAATAGGGGTATTTTCCATTATTTAGAACTTAGATTTTTTGTGGATAGTATGTGTAATACCTGTTATTATTTTCTGTCTAATCATACATTGAATACATTCTTATTCCTGGAATTATGGCTTTCATGGACTTTTTACCGACTTCCGTATTTAGCCAATGCATATACATCCCAATAAATTCAATTCACATTTCGTTCTTCTCTCTTATTAATTTCATGAATTATAAAGAAATAGTTTTTCTCTAATTAACGACGCTTACAGATGTAGCAACACACTTCTGGTACAGCCCTGGGGTTTTCCCAGCCCGAGAAACTCCGTAACATGCAGAACATACGTCTCCTTTTCCTTTCTCGAACGTTATAAGATTATTGTGAAGGAAGGATATATTGCATGTTTTATATTTCGACCTTCACGAAGATCATTCATCTTTGTTCCATAATATGGGAGCCAAATTTATTACTATTTATTTAAATACTTCAGACACGAAAATAATCAAGAAAGGGTCCAACTATGTCCGCTACAGAAGCTATTTTACATCTCCGTAAACCAGCATCTGGAATATGAAAACAGTTACCACGTACCACATAAACACACCCATTTCAGCAGTGCAGAGAAACATTATAGGTTCCAAGGGCAACCACTAAAACCTTTGTTTATTATCATTTATGTTATTATTCTTATTTGCATTATCATCGTCATCAGTAACGTTAATTTTTATTATAGGTCCATCTAATTGGTGCATTGCGGTTTTGTAGCAGTATTGCGTCACACTATGGCCAATGAAGCCAAAAGTGAGCATTAGAATATCAAATTTGAGTGATATGCTGTATAAATATAGCAGGGGTAGAGGAATCTATATTTGATAAAAATTGGCATGTGGATAGATCCAACCAGGTGAAAAAAATGGTTTTGATCAGTGACCCTGAGTTGCCCTGGAAGTGACCTAGATGGTCATTGTAGCAACCTCAATGGGTCTTTCGGGGATATATACATTTTTTTGGTCTTTTGACACATTTATAAGATGAAAATCGCAAAAGCAGAGGCAACAAATTGTGCAAAAAATTGCTTAGAACATTTAGAAAAATATATTTTTAAAATAAGCCCAATAATGATGAAAAAAAAATGTACAAGAGGTATTTACCAAGAGTTTTTGTTGTTGTTTTTTTTTTCAATTTTTATATAATAGGCATACACATGTATGTAAAGTAGGTGAGACCCAATGATTACCCTCATTATTATATAATTTTGATACAAATATCCAAAAAGCTTATGTTATTAGAAAAAAAAGCCATTTGTAATTTTAGTCCATAAACCCATTGTTGGCGGCCACCTTGGATTGAGAAATCAAAACGACGCTTTGGCCTTAAATTGATATAATTTTACTAAGATTAAACAAATTCAAATGAACTTTTTCATCATCTTCTATTTTTCCTGCATACGATGGTGGACATATTTTAAGTGAGGCAACTGAAAATTGTTCTGATATTTAGGAAAATTTCCTTTGCTAGCAAGAATTTTCTAGACCAGATGAAGTTATTTGCTAAATGTATTTTTTTATGATAATCCTCAGAATTCATTATTTTCAAATGAAATGGTTATTTTGAGTATATGTATCAATATGTGGGTACAAATTTAATATAAAAAAATAATTTTACACCTACATTTTGGTTTTCAAGGTCACTTCAAGGTCAAATGAAGGTCAATTTCTATATATCTATGGTATATTTCACTATCTACCAAGTTTCATAAAGATTGACGTTTAAGGTTACCCCCCCCACCTACCACCTCCCACCCCCATCCCAACAACGCTCATTTGGCCCCATAGTGCATGTGGCCACAGCAAGTACAGCCACGAAAGACAAGCCATCCAGTGTGTCCTGCTGCTACAGCACCTACCACTAACTATTGAGAGTATACTTCTATTAAATTTCATATTTCAGCTACATGAGGTACAGAAACAAATATTCGGTACCTCTACCACATGCAGTGGAGAACCAAATTTCTTTCAGTCCCCAGTCTTGTCCATCTAGCACATAAATGTTCACAAAGCATTACAGGTATAGTACAATTTACAAAGGCACCAATGATTGACCAGTTTAGCCATAAATTATGACTCATAAGTCTCGGCACTTTGCGTTTCCACATGAAAAAACTTTTTTTTGGGAATCAAATAGTGCCTCGGCTACACATACAAGGCACGGTTAAAGCCCTGCTGCCTTGGTACGAATGTATTATATGAATTGGACTTTCTAGTCAGGTTAACAGTTAACCAAGACAACCCGTATAGGCATACGGAAAGATGACCTATACACTAAATCACTCTATTATTGGTAGCCCAATGACCAACCCCTTTTTGTCGCATAATATGGATTTTACAATTTGTCTTAAGCACATTGCCATGTAGGAGATTATGTTTCTGAAAGAACTTAAGATCAGGGATGCCTAGATGCTGTTGCCATTCATTTGCTTAAATTAATTCTCTTTCCCGAGGCAAGTGGTGGACAATGCCAAGTGTATATATGAGAAATATGGTTTTAAAACATTCCCTGGTCAAATGGTTATCTTCCCGACATTAAGTTAACAATTCTGGATCATTTATCTACTTTCCTACACAATGTGGTTTTTAGTGCATTGACCACATTGGTTCTGTTTTACTTTGTCAACATTGTGTTTGCATCATTATTATGGGTTGTTGTCATGAGCTTTTCTTTTGTTTCTGTCTTCTGGGAGGACAGCGCACGCCCAGTTACAGGTATGCACCGAATCCAATCACGCATGTAACTTCTGAAAGAACTACCAGCTAAGCTGTAAAGAAAAAAAAAATAATCGCATTATTGCCGGTGTAAAACAATTCAAATATCTTTACCAAAAAATAAAATAACGTTACTTGGGATTCCTGAGAGCTGACCCCATACTCGTGGTGCAGAACAAAGACTATGGTGTAAAGTAGTCGAAATATAACAAAAACCGTGGCCACAACAATGAGCGTTTTTGTCAGTGCAGATTCCCTAGCATTATTGGAAGTTTTATTGCACTGCAATTGACCCTCAAGTTGGGTTTTCCAAACCACCTGCAAATGTTTCAGTGCGACAATAAGCAACACAGTAAAGACTCCCACTAATAAAGACGAAATGATCATCCCACCCACCCGACTAATCACCACGTTCCAAACTTAATCTCTTCTTTCCTTCGATGTTCGCAACCCAAGCCATGTGGCAGATTTGTAATTGTCCAATACGGGAATACTGTTACTGATACATAGGTTAAACCTGGTACCAAAATTATAATTTTTGTTTTAAATGGTGTTAATATACGGCCAATTTTCAAAGGGAATGCTACGGTAACATAGCGTTCCAATGTTACAAACAATGTAAGGTAACACGAGAAAAGTTGACCAAAAAG
>OZ026616.1:55982763-56057763 GCA_964020975.1 Hermodice carunculata | reverse complement strand
GTTGGTTTGTACAAGTGACTCTGAGAGAAAGCCTTGCCTGGTCTAAAAAAATACGTTACGCTATTTACTGGGAGACAATGACTTTTGTGTATCGTTGAATAATAGTAAGGTGAGCATGGGAGCAAAAGTTTACCTTGCCTGCAATCTGTGTGGAGGCATTGTAGGAAAAACGTTCAACAGGCATTGATCAGTTATAAGAGATAATGCTTCATTGAAAAAAAAAATCAACAGTACATACAAAAAATTCTTATGGGGCTTTATGGTGCTTTGAGTATGTCATATATGTCTTTACCTGTTATCAAACCCAGGTATATGTGCCCCCCGCCCCCCAAAGGCATGAAACAGGGTGTGATAGTGTCATTGAGTATCCAAATATTATTTGACTTTGTCTTTTGTCAACTTACAGAAAGGATATTTTTCTTACAAAAACCTTTTAATTCTCAGAATAACTGCAATGAAAACAAGATACGTGTCATTTCTGTTTAACATATCCACAAATAGCCACCACCACCCAAGTAAAACAAAGTTTGTGGTTCTTTCATTGAATGAAAAAAAATACTTTGGCTTCTCTTTATTTTGTGGAGTACAAGTAATAGAATTTGTTCAAAACCTATAAAATTGTTTCTTTAGTTCAGCACAAAGCATGGATTTTTTTCCAAACCTGGAAAGAAAAATAAATACCTAACTCATGCTTTGGAGTACAAGTAATGGGAGTTTTTAAACGTTTGTGTCATATTGGTTTCCAGGTTGTCGGATGAAACCCTCATATTGGCCAGCATTTACCAATTCTAGAAAGACAGAAAATGGAAGATAAAGGACAGGCAAAAACAGCACAATATGAGGCTTTCAAAAAAGCAGAGGGATCATTCTATCAGCCTGGGAGCTGGAGCATGTGCGACATCAGTAAGAGCAACACCCAAATATAAACACTCAGGAAACCTAGAAAGGGACATTTGCAAGGCGCCTGCAATATGTCAAGTTACAACTGGAATTAACACACACACACACGCAACCGTGTATATATATATATATATATATATATATATATATATATATATATATATATATATATATATATATATATATATATATATATATATATACTTACACGCATTTGTGAATCAACAGACACATGAAAAATTCAGGATATT
Organism: Hermodice carunculata; assembly: GCA_964020975.1. Classification (NCBI taxonomy): domain Eukaryota; kingdom Metazoa; phylum Annelida; class Polychaeta; order Eunicida; family Amphinomidae; genus Hermodice; species Hermodice carunculata. The sequence goes on along the minus strand of OZ026616.1, from coordinate 56,056,612 downwards.
TGTTGACTTTTTAAAACATTTTATTTTGTTACCAAAACTGAGGCACCTGTGATCTAAACTTCCTAGTATTAGGAAAATACGTGATGACAAAATATACTGGACACTCATTGCTGCAGTATCCAGGTGTATGTGTGGAAGTAAAACATTTTTGAAGTACAGCATATATTGTGCTTCCATCAATGGCTGAAGTTACTTCTCGGAACAGCAGGTATTGCTTGCATTATATTGTGCCCATTATACGAGTTTACCCCACTTATAAAACCACATTTCTGACACATCCAAGGCGGCATTGCAAAAAGGGATTATTGTATATTACATTTCCCAGCATTTGATCCATTGCAATAGCAAAAAATTAACATTTGTGTGATATTGCAAAAACATGTTTGTGCCATGCCATTTTTTTTAAATACTTTCCATTCCAGCAAGCAGAATCATATCAGCTCCAAAGAGATCCACGATCAGGAATTCTACATATATAATGCATATGAGGTGTTCTTTTCTCTGATGCTTAGCACTCGGGTTATTTTTTCTTCAATGTGACAATTTTTGAATGAAATACGAATTTCAGAAATTGTTCATAACAAAATAACAAGAACAATTCGAAATTTCTGGCAGTTCCTTTTCAAAGAAAAATAAAATAAAAAGTCTTCTCAATGAAAGTTTTTGGGTGCATATATACATATTGGTATTCAGGTACAACTGGCATACACATTTTGCTTCTGAAAAATACATTCTGGCAATGAATCTATGCAGTCCATTGTATATATTTCAATTTCACTCTGGCTTTCGGCAACAGACTGCTTTGCAGAACTTAATCATATCCACGTGATAGGCATTGTCTCTAAACACTCCCTTCATCTGTGGAGGTAGAATGGCCCTAAAATACGGGAAAACTTCTGGTAGGTAGGTGAATTGGCAATCTTACGGTCAACATTCCCTGGCCTGGAAATATAAAAATAAAAGAGTAAGCCAGTACAAGTGGAAAAAAAAGAAAAAGAAAAACACTGGAAACTCACTATAGTGACACTAAAAAAAGAAAAAAACATAAAAACAAAAAAAAAAAACAACAACAAAAAAAAAACTGACCCATACAAAATGGACATTTTCAATATTTTTTTAATCTGACATTTTGCTACATGGCACATTTTCTATCACAAGATGGTGTCCCTGTCATTGCAATAAGTTTTGAATTAACCGGTCTTCATGTCGGGTGACCCTTTATTTTTACTTACCCACCCTAATGCTGATGAAGTGTACCTAAGTTTTGATTTGAAAGAATATGTTTTAATAAAAATCATTATGTCATGCAGTGAGTTTATGTGTCTGCAATGCCGATAACTTAGAAATCTAACATATCGCAAATTTTGTCAATTAACATCACTTGTCCATAGGATATGTGAAATTTCAAAGCCATTTGTCCTGGATAGGAGTTTAATTGTCCCAGACAATAGGATCATGGAATTTTGCACCCCGCTTTTTTGTTCGGTATTTACAAAAGTTTTTTTTCTTCATATTTTTCACCACTAACATTTAGTTGGTGTGGCCATGCACAGTAATGTAAAAACCTCATCCTGTTTTGTGCCATTTTATTCCTCTGTCTCATCGCAGCAATGGACATATGAATGCTGTCTACAAACCCTGTTCCATCACAGCTGACAGCATCAAAAGTGAAATTAGAATCTAAAATTATGTGATTGACCAACATGTACATGTACTGTGATTGGTTACTATCTTAGCGACCCTACTTGTAATGGTTTACAAAACAAAAAACAAAAAAACAACAACTCTGGCTTGGCTTGGGGCATCTGTGGCTAGATTGTGTAATAATTTAAATTTGTAACTGGACCACAGCTCAACAAACATCAGTTGAAAAATACGATAAAGTTATGTCAACCTGTATGGGATTCGAACCCACTACCTTCGGCACACTCGCCTAGCCAAATGTAAAGTCCAACACGCTGACCTCTAGGCCATCGGGACAACCCCAAAAAGGTTGACCAAGGACCCAGGGTGATGTTATAGCAGGTGTGGCTTGTACAGTGACACGCAGAGTATATTATAAATGATAATTATCAACTGAGTTGAAAAAAATGGGACAGATTTATGTATCAATACAATACAGAGTACATCAACATTTATGTACCCGTCATGGTTTTGTTTATTTTTACCTGGGGGGGGGGCATTAATTAGCGCATACGTGCCTATATTGTTCCTGACCTGACGAGGTAGGGTATGAGCCCAAAAACTTACCCTAGTTGGTGTATTTGCTCAGCAATCTCTCTTTCAGCCCAGATCAGTGCATTGTTCTCTTGGTCTGTTTTGTTCCTGCCTTGTCATTAACGTTTTTTCTTCAAAAAAAAAGTTTTTTGGGGGTACCATGAGTATCATGAAGTCAACCACCAAGGCTGTGATATGATTGCACGTAGGCATCATTTCTCTGTCCACAGATACGCTTTGGGCGTGTCCTGCCTCGCAGTGCGCTATTGTTAAATGGGGTCACTGTCAAGTATGATTGACAGGTGGCATAGTGCCGCTTGCGAATGAAAAAACAAAAGAACGTCCACACGGCTCTCTCTCTCTGTGTGTGTGTGTGTGTGTGTGTGTGTGTGTGTGTGTGTGTGTGTGTGTGTGTTTTCCTTTTATCACATTTCTACTGTAGTTAGGAACTAAAATTTTGGCGACATATGGAAAGGGCATTTAACTTGTAAAAGACGTTAAAGTCGCGAGATCGTCCATCCAAAGGATTTTGTTGTCTTACATGTCCTCGAAATCATACCAATGGATATATGTTTAAATGCTACTCGCTTGGACAGAATACCATGCATGGCATTTAAGAATGTGTGGCAGCAAAGGCAGGCATCGATGTTGATTGAAAACTTGTGATACATTCAGCTTAAAAACATCTCATCAAAAGCTGTCTGAAAATTGCCTTGAACCCACCCAAAATAGTCAAAGTCTATGGACTTCGTATTCTGCAAAGCACAAATAAGTAGTCTTGTTTGAAAACCTGCCAACAGGAAGTCATGAGTGAAATTCTCCTCACAACAAATGGCCACGCACCATCGACTGCCTGTCTCAACGGTGTAGCACCTGCACCTCTCCAATGATACATGCTCGTCCAACAATATAAACGCGGTCTCCAAAGCCCGTTTCTAGACAGTCAACGGAAACTGCATTGCCCCAAAACGTCGCGCTATAGCAAACAGCCAGTAGCTTAGCTGCAAGGAATGTTTCGTCAATGTTTGCGGATGAAAATATTAACGGCAATATAAATGTGACAATTAATATCAACCAACAACCTAAAGCTTAACATCATTCCAGGAGAGTCACAGTCATAGATAGTAACAGTAACAGCTTCTAGGGATATTATCAATGCTGATTGCATGGCAGTCTGTAGTTGATAATAGATGGCCTGGTGTTAATTCTTATCTTCAACGACTGTTAGACAATAATGGAAGTTCGGATTAGCAATATTTCTTTCCTATTTTTTTCTTTGCAACACATGCAAGCGCAACTTCAAAACACTATAGTTGGTGACACGTTTACGCCCTATTTATGGTTGTATTGACTGCTGCCTCACTTGATGAATATGCATGAAGCAGACTTCTATCGAAAACTTTTTCAAAGTGCATGCAGTCTGTTTGTGTACTATTTTCACGAGGTTATATCTTTAATGTCAAAAAAAAAAAAAAAAAAAAAAGGTAGCTTTATTTTTACTTTTAACTTCGCAGTATGCTGCCAACTTTTCAAATGTGCAAATCTTGCTAAAGGCATCCATACATTTTTTCCACTCTCGGTGGCACATAAAGATACACGTTCATATGAAGTAAAAAGGCTGCTGGTCAAATATGGTGGCAGCGCTCCAACTTGAGCATCACTATAAATGGTATATACTCTCATGACACAAACGATTTTACTAATGAATTTTTGGGGACATTTTTGACAATTATAGGCCTGTTGCTATGGATATATGCGAATTTCAATGAACTATCCGTGAGATATACCTGTGAAATATATTTTTGGAATAAACTGGTGAGTTACATCTTGTTGGTGTGTTCAGACACGGAGAAATTATGCCAAATGAGAAGCGGGATGGTGGTCCGGATGTGAGCTTCATTTCAAACCTTTGTATATAGCAACTCCATGTGACGACGTGGTGATTTTAGGCCCTTCCGCCGCCATCTTATTAGCACAAACAATAGACTGCACAGATGAATAAACGATATCTTATTGCAGACATGGCCCTATGCGGGGCATTGAATGCATAAATGTTCCAGGTCCAACCTATTTACCCCCACCCCCACCCCCCAACCACGTATATAAGCACGGAAGCTTGACTGACTGAACGTTACGAGCGCCTGTGATATAAACCCAGTGTTGATTGCAATCAAATGTCCCAAAGACACTCTTTAAATGTGAACCACCTGGAACCCAATCACATAGCAAACGGCAATTTGTGTGTGTGTGTGTGTGTGTGTGTGGTTACAGGAAATGACATGTTCAATCTCTATAAGGCTTAGTGGTGTGTACAATTATTTAAAGTTGGCTTTAAAGACGTCCATCAATTCCATATTGTTCTTCCTGAACACACAGACAGCAATTTGTGTTCTATGATTGCCTATCATTTGCGTAGGAAACGAGCATAAGCATGCTTATTTGGCACACTTATAAATCATGATTAATGTCATGATAAAGATATCAATTATATATCAATGTCAATATCAATGCACTCGTTAAGTACTTTGAGAATTTCTTATCTTCTGTACAATGGCAGATACTGTGGAAATATTGCTACCCAAACAGACCCCCAAAGTTGGTTGCAATTTTACAAATCCATCGAACCAAATTTTGCTAAATCACTAATTCTCAGATATTCCTTTTTACGTACACATATATATATATATACATACATATATATATACTTATATATATATATATATATATATATATATATATATATATATATATATATATATATATATATATAATTGCAAATGAAAACAATGTTTTCGCATATGTATATATATATTGATGAATACATATATATATATTCATCAATATATATATATATATATATATATATATATATGCGAAAACATTGTTTTCATTTGCAATTTTCTTTTCCATAATAGCAACAACTTTACAATCACATACGGATTCTTGGCCCTTTTGTATCCATGGCCAATTGACCCAAGATGCCGAATATTTGGCCACGTTCACTGTGCATTTCGGAAAAAAAAAGTTATTTAGCCACGAAAAGTGAAGGGTATGGACTTTGTATTTAAAATTAACTCGAGCTACCGGGACACGGGAGTTTTTTTTTTTTTTTTCTTGTCTTTTTTTTTGGGGGGGGGGGGGGGGGGCTCCAGTTCCAAATGCAAGCGCAAAGTAAGATAGGTGCTAATTATCGTGTATAAGAAAAAGATCAAATCCGCAACATCTGATACATCTGATAAGTTACCCGTTCAGACCTTTATACACACAGCTGTGTTCATGTGTTTCGTTTTGCTTGAGTGTTTGAACCAAAAGTTGGAGAATAAACCAGCTTTTCGTGTGATGTGTGATGAAAATGATTCAATGATTTTTGTTATTATGATGAGAAACATTAAATGATGAGCTGGCTTAAAAACGTTCGGTGTCACCGCGATATGCGCAACCATTTATGGACCAATGCCTCTATACAGTTAGAGCTGGTATTTGTCGATACCTGCACTTGCTGCTGTTTGTTTTTCCTATTATGCAGAGTTCCGCTTCAGAAATATGGATTGTTTACGAAGAGTGAAAAGGAAAAACAATGGGCGGTTTTTTTAACAAATGCCAAAACAAAGGCCTAAATGCTTTAAAACAAGGCAGAATACGTCGAAACACGACAGTGGTACACCAAAACGCATGACACAATCAGCGAACGCTGACCAAGCCACCGTCGAAAGTAGCACGCCCACCAAAATGCCACATGCACATGTAAACACTGACAGTTATAACTGGCACGAAAGTCGTAGTATAGTGGAACTAAGTGTACTAGCCGATAATCTTGAATGCCAGGAATGTCAAAAAAAAAAAAAAAAAAAAAAAAAAAAAAATTGTCCCTAAAAAATACAGAATCAGAAAAACGATATGGCTTGGCCAGTGTACTTTACATTTCTTGTGAATGTGGTACGTTAAACGCTGTCCCAACCAGGGGGGGGAGGGACCACAGTAATATCCCAGCGCCAAAAGGTGGCACAGGCATATTTGATAATGTGATGCCTGTGTTACCATTCGACAATGTATTAAGGCAACTATAATTTTGATATTCTTATTTTTACCTCTTTTTCCACATTGCTGTATTGCACTATGGAGAGAATCTTAACATGTTTGCCTCTTCTCAGTAAAACTATGAAAGTATATATTATGACTGGATTATAAAATTAACGACGTACTGCCATTTATTTAACCTACATACATGTATATTGATATGGTATCGAAGTCAGACAATGAATGGATACCTTGTACCTATGAACTTACAACAAATTAAGTCAACATGCATGAATTCTTTGCACAATTGCGGAAAAAATAGCACCATATGATATCTTTTTTTTGTTAATCAATGAAATCAGTGCATATTTTGGAAACTCCCTACAATTTTTCAGGGATTTGCAAATATTTTTTCTATTTCAAACTTAAAAAATAATGTGAGTACTTGATATTTTTGCAAGACGAGATGAATTTAAAGTCACATTCCAGCATTTTTGTCTACATATTTGTTATCAAAAGGCTTGATATACATTGCATACACTCATATTGAGTTACTTCATGCATATTTTTGCATCCTTAATTCATATTTCTGCTTTTACCCACATATATAATGTTTGGTATCAAATTTCTGTAGTCCTTACATGTAGCGCCACCTAGCGACACAAGTAGCAGCGTGACATGCCAAATTTTTGCTAGCATTTTGTTTCAAATGCCAATATCTTAGTTCACACCAAAACCCAGAGATTTCTAGATTCTTTTGACCAGTGTACCGAACGTCTTTAAATTTACATTTCGTAATACCCTGATAGGCCTGCAAAGTGATGCATAAACTAAACATATTAGGCTCCCAGCAAATTGTCCAGTCAATCGTAGATTTGGCCGGTCCATATAATCAATGATGCATCTTTAAGGTAAACTGACGTCTAAAAACTTGTTGCCGAGCTTATATTATCTCAAATAGATTTAATAAAAAATGAGTGATTGAACTTAGGGGCTAAATGTGAAATACATTTTATATGTTTTGTTACATTTAAAATATTACAACTGATATCTTACAATTTGGAATCAAGAATTTGGTAGTACTAAAGTAATGAATGTTTGCATGGTACCAATGTCGATTGAACATATTTCCCGGGTTTGAAATGTATGAGTTATTCATTGCACCTTGGGTGTTGCTGTGTAGCCAGCCTTGATGCTGTCATCCTACACATTCAGCTAAGCAATGAGAGCCTTGCAAGCTACGTAGTATCCTGTGTTTTGTAGGCGTCTTAACTGAGATGTTAGAATCAAAAACTTATTTTCTAAAGCATATTCGGATCAAAATTTAAACAATCTATAATGCTTTGGCTTAAATTCCAATGATTTTTAGGGTATAATCCCCCTGCCGGTTCAGTAAAAAATACGTAGGCCTACATCCATACATATGTTTGATAGGCTCGTCCAAACACCTTGTTAAGACCTAAATACTGCTTGAGGCAAAGTGGCATTCGAGTTAGTGTTACACTATAGGGGTCTCCCCTAAGTTTTGTTTAATAGGCGCTTGCAGAATGCTGATTTGATCTTTTTTTGCTCCCAAGGCAGGGCCGGTTAGTTGGAAGCCGTTGCCAAATGCCCCAAATTCTGTCCACCATGACAAGCATTGAGTTCACAAGCAAACGTTTGAATGATATGAGGCTCTGTTTGTGAAACAAATGTTGGCATCTAAGTATTGCTGATATACTCAGTACATAGATAAAAAAGATCAGGACAGGTAAATAGATTGGTAGATTGATACATATATAGATATATAGGTGGGTAGATAGATAAACAGACAGACGGACAGAGAGACATATATATATAAATATATATAGATAGATAGATAGATATATAGATAGATAGATAGATAGATAGATAGATAGATAGATAGATAGATAGATAGATAGATAGATAGATAGATGGAGAGAGAGAGAGAGAGAGAGAGAGAGAGAGAGAGAGAGAGAGAGAGAGAGAGAGAGAGAGAGAGATACAGGGAAAACAATCATTTACAATCTTACTAGCATTCTGTGATGTATAAAAGCCAATCAAGTTGATAGTCACTGTGCTTTTTAGCATTCTTACCGACGCTGTTAGAAAGGGTGCCTAGCAATATCGTCACAGTATTTGCTATTGTAAGGAAGGCAAACAATGTTAAAATAGTTTACAAGTGCAGAGTTGGCATGTTTATGATGAAATTAATAATAAGTTATAGGGGCGCAGTATGAGCATGCGATTCGTTTGCTATACAAATTAAAGCAGGCATAGGACACAAAATGTTATTTATTTATGGACCAGGATATGGAATTGGTGGTCTACTCTGCAAAATTCAGATAATTGTTCACACTAGTATATATTATATATATTCAGCATGATATTTCCACTAACCACACTCACACACATCGTCCTTTGCTTAATAAGTGCCGTCCAGGCGGGTTGCATTTAAAATGTCTCTTCAGGATTTTTGATTGCAATCAACACAAGATGTGCATCTGGGTAGCAATGTTGTCGCAGCAATCAATCATTTGCACCAGACCACAGTGCTGCTCCAAATGTTCGGCTATTGCAGACAGCTGCACTCTGTGACATGACATTAAACTTGAGAGACATAACGCATATATATTATATCAGTCACAGAAATGTAAACTAAGTTTATTTGTCAATGCAATGTTGTCAGCCCGGAAATGAATATCCCATCTTACGTTATGAATGGATTTTTGTCAAGGTGCGTTGGAGAGGAAATTCACTCAGTCTATGTCAAGATAATTGTGCCATTTTTTGTTTTTGAACAATGACATTGTTTTTCTCGCTGCGGGGGGCAACTTGACATATGTTTGAATAAGAATGACAGTATTTAGCAATACATTTTTTTTTTTGTTATTTTTATATGTACTGAATATTTTGTCTTCTAATATTGAAAAGAAACTTTTGTTAATATTTCCAGGCTCATAATATATATATATATATATATATATATATATATATATATATATATATATATATATATATATATATATATATATATATATATATATATGAAATATATGTTGTCCTCACCATCTCATGAAGACATCGTCTACACGCGAGTCTGCACGCGCCAGTTATGCAGCCACCTTCACAATTTTATACGCCAGTACACTGGGCACTACTTTTCTTTTCATTCATAAATCCTGTGCGCCCTCTCACAGATACACACAAAGTTACGAATACAAGGTTTCTACAGTTCAAAACATCGCACACGCGGTAATTTACAATTTTTTCTCTTGTTCTCAATCCCCGTGACCAAGAATCAACCGTTGTCCCACGTAGGCCCACCTGCACATCCACCGCATCCTATTCTTCGATAGAAACATCACAAAGCCAGCAAACCAACCAGAATTTTAACACAGGAATGATTTCCAACTCCACCTTTCAAAATTGTACCTTCAACATGATCGCACCTCGTTATACTGTTTAATCCTGTGCACTGCTCGCATCAGTCTGAGATGCATCCGCGGTGCGAGGTGCAAGTGCAATGGTGTTAATCTTGTATTCATTGTGTTATTCTGGGTATTTCATCCCAAAAAATAATTACTTGTATATTTTTTTCCCTAATGTGATCGAATCTTGTATTTTGTAAAGCTATCTGTTCAAATAAATGAACATTTACAAAGCGACTATTTTTCTTTCCTGTTTGTTGCTTTTGGGATAGACTGGCTGCCAAGTAACGGGGGCGTGGTTAGCGCTTATCTTTCTATTGATCACACCCCCCTTAAACCGAGGCAATTTATGTGGAAAAAAACGTTCTTTGGCGATCGTGCATCACTTGTAATTATTATCAAAAATCGAAAAAATGGGAAAAGATATAAATATAATAAATAAACTTCATTGTCATTGTTTTCATGAGCGCTTCATCCAAAATACCAGCCATAAAGTTTTCCTCACACGCTCATGAAAACAATGACAATGAAGTTTATTTATTAAATGAAAATGTCTTGGAATGGTTGCTCTTTCAGAAAAAAACAGGTATTCTATTTGAGACAGTTATTTATACAACACCTTTCGATATGTAATTCAGGTGACTTTACTTGTGGTGCAGGATAATTTATAATGTAGCGTTTAAACGAATTCAAAATTATTGGTAGGTCAAAAAATCTGGGCCAAAGATCTCTCAAATCACAGGACTTATGCTTTACTGTGTCGAAATTGAGTTGCCAGTTGAAATGTTTTTTTTTTTTTTTTTTTTTTTTTTTTTTTTTTTAGATCTGAAAGAGCATGGACTTTGTGTTCTTTTCGTTTAATGACATTAAGATGATATCTTTTTGGAATTTTCCAATTCCGTCAAGTTGACGATTTCTCGATTTTTTTTTCTTTTTAAGAATACCGAGGTTCTTATAAGTATTTTTAGAAAGATAGGAATTGAAAGTGGAAGTTAAAGCAGGGTAATCTGCATACAGGAAACTTAAGATGAAAATTCTACCTACATATTTTTAATTTATATAAATAATAAAGATGGGTGGACCCAAAGTTGAACCGTGTGGATATATGGCCTTTATGGGTAATTATTAAGATTTTGTGTCATACATTCTCCATATGGTAGGCGATTTTTAAGTCGCTTTGCAACAGTCAGCAGGCGTATCCCTTACTCTATAGAAATATTCACATATATTTAAGTTTTTAATGGTCTAAAGTGCCAAAAGTTTAAGAAAGGACCTAGAGAAACAAATAGGGAGTTTGCAATTTTCTATTCCTTTTCTGATTTTATCAACGACTTAACTGATTGCATACTCTTATTCAGCAACATGCACAAAAGTCTTCCTGGCTGTTGTGGAAGACATTTCACCCCTGTAAATACTCAGGGTGCTGATTGTAAACACCTGGTCCAAACTTTAAGACCATGAAGGTAATAAATTATTTGGATGCCCATCTGTAAAAGGTTTTGATTTGGTCGGGGTTTAAAAGCAAAAAAAGAGAAGGCAGTGACAAAAGGGTGGAAGAAAGGACAGATTTAAGGACAGAGAGACAAAAATACACTGTTGACACATAATGTTTTACATAAGAAGAAAAAAAAGGATATGCATTGATAGAATATTCTCAGTTAATCAGAAAACCCCACCTGCTCCTACACCATCCCAGAACTGAGACATTGATAGCTAAAGGTTTGCACCCTTTGTCTGTGTCCTTCTATTTTTCAGTCGTTTCGGTCAAAATGGAAAAATATACTGTCAAAAATACACTTGTAAATACTAAAAAATCTACATCATAGACTGTTGAATATGATTTCTTTAGAATAGTATATTAAGTGCTGTTTCGCATGAGTAAGTGTTGTGACACAAAGACGTTTCTGTCAGTAATTTATCAAGTATTGGATGCCAATGGCCCCTCTGGGGATACTCATAATAAAGATAATAGCTTATATAATTAATTTCTTCGACTTTATAAAAGTAGCATATTTCAAGCTTATGTTTCATGTATTAACTGCTTGTACCCATTTTAAACAATCGTTTTAAAGTCTCAGTTATTTCAAAGGATTTTCAACTGCTGAATTCTACTTGAAAACAAGTCGCTTATTATATTCTATTAATAAAATGTACGTGAGGGTTAACTTAAGACAAATTATAAAAAAAGAAGCCAGAAACTTACAGCATTGTTTCCATGGGTCCTTCAAATTATCATCTTAATTTTGGAAAAATTGCTGTTTGGCCACCAAATGGAGCAAATTAAATGTATATATATCGACAGTAAGCTCGTATTTCCCTTAAAGGTAGTCTAACTGATATTACGTCCTTATGTGTGAATATCATGATCAACTATGATCCCAACCAAAATCTATGGTTCTAAATACAGGCCTCAGGCCTTTGTATCAATTTAAGTGTTTGGCCTCACGCCAGTTTAAAAAAATGACATGATATTCAGGAAACAAGAATGATACGTGATTGTTTTCATTTTGGCAATATTACGTCCAGTAAATCTTTAATGTTAGCAGGCAAATTATACAGTGTATATCTAAATACCATAACGGTTGATGAAACACCATTATTCTTATTCTCATAAATATTCACATTGCCTCAGGCGGTGAGAAAAGCAAAGTTATTGCTCAAGCTCGGAAAACGGCACAACCAATTTGACATAGTCTGAGTGAATGTGCTTTGCTACTAAACTTGAAAATTGTCCCTTCAGAACGTGGGATGGAAATTTAATAGCTGACCCGGCAGGATTGTATCAACAAATCAAATGTGTTGGATTTATGTGACTGATCTGCCACATCAGCGACATATCTCTAAGAGTTAATGTTGTGTCACAGATAGCAGTTGTCGGCAATAGCCAAACATTTGGGGCAGTCCTATGCTTAGCTTCAAATAATTGGTTGCTGCGACAACAATACTTCGCAAATGTACACCCAGTGTTGATTGCAATTGAATACCGCAAAGACACCGTTTGAATGTGGACCACCTAGACGCCACTTACACAACAAACAACAAAGTGTGTGTTTGTGGGTGGTGAGGAAATGACATGTTGAATCTACAAAATGCTTAGTGGTATGTACAATTATTTGGAGTTGGCAAAGCCGGCCACCATTTGCATATTGTTCTTCACAAACAAACAGGCAACATTTTGACTCCTATGATTGCCTACTATATGTATGGGAAACGAGCTGCATGCCTATTGGGCGCCCTTATAAATCATGATTAACCTAATGATAAAAATATCAATTATGCACTGGTTAAGTATTTTGATGATGCTTTTGTCTTCTTGTCAGCTGTTTTATTTACATTAGGGTTATAAAAGGTTGGACTGAAATAGAAACTTCATTGCAGCGGCTCAAAGGCATATAAACTTCAAGTATAAAAAGTGCAGAGGAATTAGTGTTTTCCATATTCACAGTGTCATAACGTTGGGCTAAGGTGCAGCAAAATGTTTGCATCTGATTGCATTCTCCATGCATGTTATTAGATATGAATATCTTTGCTGAGACATAATACAACATATCACATAACAGCACTACACACAATCTAATCAAACTAATGCCATATAGGTAAGTCAGGATCCGTGTTCCGTGTAAACGAGCAACTTATTAAATATCAACATTGCTTGCATGTTCCTAAATAGGAGTCAGAATGAAAGATGTCTATATTACATATGAATGCCACGTGTATATATTCTCTCATAGTTAGCTGTGTGTGATAAGGCATTATCAATCCACATTAGAGGTGGTCATGTAGCAGAATCTACTCCATTTACGTTTTGACTCGAACAGATTTAGTAAAAATCTATGTGCAAGGTCGCAGCAAACATGACAAAGTTAGATATAGACACATTTGTTTCACATGGATTGTGAAAGAAGTCAAGAAAGACATCACAAGTCACTCTCCATGGCATATATGTTGGCATATACTTCTTTACTTGTCTGTGTTGGAGGAATTCGAAGAACTCGGAAAAGACACCGTGCACGGTTAAAGTGGTAGGAACTTTTTTCCACATGCTGTCCAGAACAAGAATCGAACTTGGGTCCCAGAGGTAAAAGGCCCACCTCTGAGCCCTCAGCCAGCCGTGCACCCCCCCCCCCCAAAAAAAAAAAAAAAAAAAAAACAAGTGACCAAGTACCTGTAAGTTAATTTTTACTTCTGAGTCTAAAAATGCAACAGAGGCAAAATATAGAGACCCACTTGATTATCGTTTATGTAACATTTTAAGACAATATTTGTTGCAAGTGCTTGCCACGTAAAAAAAGAAAAAAAAATAGTTGGAAACTCGTACAGAATGTGGTAACTTTAAACTCGATTTAACATGCCAAAATTACTCTCCTTTTGACATTACTGCTGGTATTACAATCAACCATGTGCGTCATAATTATGCTCAACTGCGTTAAATTGAAAAATAGTACGATGCCTATACACGTCAATATCGTATTGCAAAAATTAGTCCAATTGGAAAACCGTTTTGACAACGCCTTTAACATACGCATCATCAGATATATCAGCAAGATTTTATTAACCACCAAGCAACACACATTCTTTTAATAAGTAAAAATTATAAGATGGCGTGTGGACAATGTAAATGGAGAATGTCGTGAGAAGTAGAATCAGACAACAATTCTCAACAAGGACAGACATCTGCATCAGAAACTCGAGCTAAAACAAGAACCATCCACGGCAATCATAGAAACAAAGCTGAATTCCATAAGTCGAAATTATACAGACAAAACAACATTATTATATTTTTGTATCAGCGAAATAAAAAGAGCTGCAGTATGCAGAAACAAATTTATCTCCTGGCTTAAGACAGATACCAAGAAAGTTGGTAGCAGTTCAAATGGACTTTCCCCTGGCAACTGTCTTCAACTTAAAGCAATATACTGCCTCATGAAAAAATTGTATAATTTATCAGCTGCAATCACTCAGCTTGTATATTCGATACATCATTTGTTTAATCTTTAAAACAAGTTTTTGTTTCTACCCAGATAGTTTTATTTATTTATTTATTTATTTATTTATTTATTTATTATTTATTTATATTTTTTTTTGGCGCAATAGTTTCATTTTTCCAATATATCCCTATCTTTACGGGCTTGGAAAAAAAGTAAATAAGTGGAGTTATTTCCTACAGTTTTGATGGCGTGTGTATGTATGTATGTATGTATGTATGTATACATACATACATACATACATACATACATACATACATACATACATACATACATATATATATATATGTACATACATACATACATACATACATACATACATACATACATACATATGTAGCACATCAATTTTACTTCACTTCTATATAACAAGGTGTCATTTCATGTGGAGATTTTAAAAACATGGTTTTTTGATTGTTTTAATTCCAAATTTGAATATCCCTGTGTTTTGGAACTGGAACAGGTGACGACGGCCAAAGTTATCAAAATCAACACACACTTTTGAAATGGCATAGAACTATGACACAAACACACCATATGCAGTCACAAGTGAAATATTACTATCGAAGATAAAGTAATTACTATGTTATTACTATGTAAAGTCAAGCTCTTCTTTTATGATACGTAATTAAAAAAAATAATTGCCTATTGTCATTATGCATCATTATATTCATAGATGGACGTCCCATGTCATTCTCGGTTGTTTCCTTTTATGCCAATCACCATAACGTTTAATATATATATATATATATAATATCAGCAGCGCAGAGTTGATATTTATACAATACTACTTGAAATGTTTTTGTGGTCGGACATTTAAATATAAGTCAGCGAAACCAAAATGGTGCTAGCTGCTAATATCAACGGGAGTCAGACACTCGAACTGCCATTAACCTGCCAAAAAACTACCCGAAAAGGTGACAAAACCCAGCAACCGGTTTCAGTATTTCGTTTTCATATGCTAAATACCAAAATTAATCGAATGACGGCGGAGCCTTTCAATGTGGACACGTGCATTGTCAGTTGACGAAGGTGTGTGGACAACGTGCATTTTCAGTTGACGAATGTGTCGGTAATTCATTTATTTTATGCAGTCAACTCACTGCAGATACCCATTTGTCAGAATAGAGTACGGCTACTGATGCGAAGTATACTTTGTTAATTACTTTTGCTGCGGGTTTAACATCACGATCAACGATATAACAGCTTGTTCAATTGCATGTTTATTCACAGTTGATGACAGGTTACAGTATGAGACAGATGCACAGATGCATGTAGAAGACCGACAGAAAGCACGAAGAAGACAAACAGGATGCAGAATGTAATGACTGTAAAGAAAGAAATTAATTACAAAACTTCCTATCTTCCAGCCTAATATACAATCCACGTAATACGTTTCGACGGTATACTTACTTCAACATAGTGCAGGAACGATGTTAAACTGAACTTATAATACAAATTATGTACATGGTAAAGAGGAGGGCCCTGACGGGCAACAACGATCTGCACAGTCGAACGGTTCCAGCCAAAGTGAGAGCGACAATATACTATCTGGTTCCGAGGCTAAAATGAGACAAAAGAAAAGACTGAAGTAAAAAACAAAAACTGCTGTACGGAACTCGGTATGGACATAATAGCAGACGGAAACGGAATAGATTATTATATATATACTATTTGCTCAAATATTTAACTTCAATATTTGACATACTTCTCTCACAATTGTGCACCTAAAGTGAATTTGATTGAAAGTTTAAGACATAAATGCAAATCCCATGTTCGCTGTTAGTTGCACAAAGGGAACACCTTTCCATGGGTATAAAGAGAAATGTACCTTTCAAAAAATATATATCCCCATTTGTCATTTCCCAGAATTTACAATGCTCTAACTTTTGCATTCCCATCTCATGACTTACACCTGCACCATCTATTGACATCCTGAATTAAGCCAGTGAAAACAGGACTCCCAAGGAACACGCTCTCAAAAATAGCAGCGGATTCTTTTATCATTAAATTATTATGTACCTTGTCATGTTGCACGATTCTGCTCACACAGGTATTGATTAGTTCTAGGACCACGCCCTGGGCTATCATAAATTAAGTACTAAAGAGTAACTTGATTTGAAGGAAATATGACTAGGGGCTTGATAAAATTATAATCATGAAAAAATCAGTAAAAAAGAAAAAAAAAAAAAAAAAAAAAACATAAGAAAAGCGAAATAATAATAATAATAATAATAATAATAATAATAATGATGATGATGATGATGATGATGATGATGATGATAATAATAATGATAATAATAATAATGATGATGATAATAATAATAATAATAATAATAGTAATAATAATAATAACAATAATAATATTAATAACAATAATAATAATAATAATAATAATAATAATAATAATAATAATAATAATAATAATAATAATAATAATAATAATAATAAAAAGTTATGAATAGAAAATAAATAAATACAGAACAATTAAAATAGACTGTACAACACAGACATAGACATAATAGTATTTTCGATCATGTATGTACAGAGCTCTTGCTCCTTTGACAAACCTTTTTACAATTAAGGGTGGTTATCATGCCTTATAATTTGTCTTTTTCGAAACACAATAAATTATGTGTTTTTTCCTGAAAGAATAAAAAGTATATATTTTGACAGATACTTGAGTGACATATCATATGCACAAAACATATTTTTACAGTGTTCCTAAAAATTTTTCATAGACATGACATATTACCCCCGATCAGGAGATGGTGTTCTTGTGTCAAGGCTATCCGACATGCGAAGATATTATATTGTCATCTCTCTGCGCAGGGCCGACTCTTAAAACTGACATGGCCAATACAGTAACAGTTAATTGAGTAACCCATGGTAATCCCACAAGTTAGCGTCTATGTTACCCACCGGGAAGATATTTGGTATTGGACCATGAAAATGATCCAAGGAGTGAGAGGAAGAATTCACACATCAGTTTCTCTTTCACCTGGACAATCTCTCTCTCTCTCTCTCTCTCTCTCTCTCTCTCTCTCTCTCTCTCTCTCTCTCTCTCTCTCTCTCTCTCTCTCTCTCTCTCTCTCTCCATCTTTGTCCTCCTATCTATTTCCCTTTTTGTCTCTGTCCACATATATCCCTGATCATTGCACAAGCAATTAATACTGAATAAGTAGTTTTATGTATTATATTGTGTACATATGAAACATTTTGAATCTTCAATTTGTCCAATTTCCAAAAGCATAATAGCAATCTTGCAACTTCTATGAAATACATCTACTGGCAGTTTGGAAGAACTTGCATGTTATCACCCTGTCAGAAACATGACTTGTCATAAATTTTCATGACCAGCTGCTAATGATTAAAGGTTTTCAAGCACCGCTACATCCAGGCTGACTGCATGGCACTGGTAGTGGCATCGCTATTTATGCTAAAGACAAAGTGCCGTGCAACAGGCGGCCAAACATGGAATTTCCGATATGTCTGGTTGAAAAAACCCTCAACTCTTGGAATGCGTTACTAGGTGTATGCTACTATCCATTTGGTCAGTCTGCCACAGCTAGAGACATCTTTATGGACTGCCTCGCCAACTCGATATCTTCCTCCATTGAAACGAATCTTGAGATGCTAATCCTTCCGGGAGACTAACGATCGTTATCAATTGTAGGAGTCTGTATATAGCAAAGTGAACTAGGTCAACGTCTGTATGATCTTATTACTCTGTATGGCCTATCGCAGTTGATCCCCAGCCCAACCCGTTCAACTGAGTACTCCCAAAGTTTACTAAACCTATAAATCACTGACTATCCTGGCTTTATCCCGACTTCTGCCATACTCCAACCCATCTTAAATGCTAATCACTCCATTGTTTTATTTTACTATTTCTCTCTCAAACCCATTTGACTGCCCCTTTAAGTGCACTGTCTTGGACTATAAACATGTCCATTTTAATCACTCGTATCATGCTCTACATCATGCTCCCTGGAAGACAGGACGAGCCATATTCAACTCAATTGACAACTCAGATTTATATTGGTCTGGCTTCTTCCTTTATGCATGCAAACAAATTATTTCTTGTGGAGAGGTATCATTAGACCCAAAAATAGAATATGGGTTACATGCAGTATCAAAAAAGTTTATCAGAGAGTGATACCGTGCCTGGGAAAGACATCTCACTCAAACCCCGTCCGTACACACACCCAATTTATTTCAATTCAGAGCGTGTCTCTCAGCTGTTTAAAAAAAAAAAAATGTTCGAAATATCACAGTTAATGTAATCCAAAAGTCAATGTGTCTTGATTATCTTCGATTGGACTTAGATTCGGAAGATATATTTTTTTGAAAAAAGTGGATCCTCAGTAAATCGATTCTTGGCAGTAAACTACATTAAACTATCCCACCTCTAATTGACGACACTGTTGTCTCTAGCAGTTTACTTAAATATGAACTTTTCAATGATTACTTTGCCATGCAGTGCAGCTTGCCCCTACAAGATGACTCTTTTGCTCTTCCTGATTTCACGTTCAGCACTGATGCCCTCTAAAAAATTTTCAAGTGACTGTTGGTGGCGTTAAAAAAGCACTACATTCCCTCAAACCTAGCTCGGCATCTGGACCAATAGGTATTGCATTGTCGTTCCTAAAAATACAGCTCCAAGCATTCGTCTCTCACTTACACTGCTATTTGACAAACACCTGCAACAGTCTCAGTTTCTGGCTCCCTGGAAGTTATCCAACTTATGTCCAGTTTTCAAAAAGGATAATAAATAATGAAAAGAAAATTGCCAGCCAATATCCCTCCTTTGTAAAATATCCAAAGTCTTTGACCGTTTAGAGTACAACCTTTTCTACCAGTATCTCGTTGAAGACAACCGTCTGGCCACTTACAAATCTAGGTTGGGGAAAAATGACTGTAAGATTGATCAACTCGTTTCCATTGTGCATGATATCTTCAATGGTCTCAAATCGTGCAAAAAAAAAAGAATGGATGGGTTTTTCAATATTTCCAATGCATTCGGCAAAGTGTACCACAAAGGCGTTCTCTGCTAAACGAAACAACCTGGTTTCTCTGCACGTCTCGCCACCAGGGAGTAAACATATGCTGTCTAACCTTTTGCTAGCTCCCAGTTAGTCCTGCGTGCCTCAAAGCTCAATTTTAGGCCTGCTTCTTTTCAGTATATTTATTAAAAGTATTACCAAAAACCTAACTTGCAGTGTTAAGCTATTTGCAGATGACACCAGCATGCTGCAAATTATCTTAACCAACCTACGGTATCCAAAAGAATAAATGCCTATCTCGGAAAAAAAAAAACTTTGGGCCAGGTTATGGGGCGCTCTCTTTAATGCTGTCAAATCGACAGCCCTCTTTTTCTCCAATGAGAAAAAATAAAAGACAGCACCACTCGGCACTCTACCTTGGAGATACTCCTTTCCCTGAACCTCGGTAACATACCCATCCAGAAATATTTCTAAGGCTTACAGATATGGTATATAGATCTTTACCTAAGACAGTGTCTCACAACAACTGGATTTAGGGGATACTTGCCAAAACATTTTGTGAGGATTTTCATAGGGAAGGGGTCATCATTGTTGTGGATTCCACCATACTGTATGTTAGATGTATAAGCTCACCACGTCTCTTTGGCATAAGTGATAAATATTGGGTTTGGGTGGTTAGATCTATATATTTTTAAGCCAAAAAAAAAGTGCTGTACTTAACGAAGAAAAATGTTTATTGAACCGTCAGATGTGTAAAATGTGGTGGAGATGATCTTGGAATGATATTTTATGGATGCAGATGCATCCTGCATACCGCAACCTTCTCTCTTGTAATTTTGTGAATTTGCTACATTGCACCGTTTTCTTTTGCTCGACTCTCATTCTGATTTTTACTGGCAATTGTCATCAAGAGTATCTTTGCATTTTGTTCGGAAGTTTCAACACTCTTGTGGATTGATTCTTGACTCTATTAAGAATATCATGACTGTTTCAATGTTGAATAATGGCATAAAAAATCACTTGATACGACATGGATGAAAACACTTACATAATAGTCCAGCGGATAAGCCACAAAAATCCAGAGAATTGTTCAAATTTTGATAAAAGCGCTAAAATTGGCACATAAGTAGATTTTTGTATGGAGATTCATACAAAAGCGAGACCCAAGTTTAACTTTGCCTCAAACAGGCTTAAAATAGGAATCAAAGATGGCCCCCATAAGGAAATTAATGTTAGTAGAAATATCAGGCGAGCATTTCTTAATTGTCATTTTACCATCAATTAAGAGTGATTTATTTATTTTAATATTGAAAAATAAAGTTGAAAAATGGTACATTGGTGCTCAATTTGAATATTGGGCTAGATATTTAAAAATCGTTGCCTGAATATCCACCATAACTGTTACGCTTATATGAATACCTTATGGGCCTACATATCTACAGAAAAATATTATTTTGGTGTACTGTTAAGTGTTGAAAGCATTGATGGCAATCTTTTCACAGGTATTCCTGCATAAATGCAGACACAGAGAAACACACACACACACACACACACACACACACACACACACATACACACACATACACATTCACACACACACACACACATATTTATATATATATATATATATATATATATATATATATATATATATATATATATATATATATATATATATATATATATATATATATATATATATATATATATATATATATACATATACATGTAAATCAGAATATGCATTTTAATGGCTTATATTTAATCTATACACAGATGGCAGGTTTAGCCTCCTAATTGCATTGATGTATTCAAATGCGTGTTGCTATATGATAATTTTCTTTAGCTTCCTAATTGAATTGATGTATTCAAATGCGTGTTGCCACATGATAATTTTCTTAAATACACAATTTCAGCATACAGATAAATCAATACAAAATTTTCACAGCAGGTCATAACTTGGCCTTTGAGGTAAACTCAGTCATACCAAATACGTTTTTCACTGAGTTTGCTGGTGTATTTGGTTTACCTTGGATTTCTTTGGCTGTTCAGTGGTCATTCCACCAGGTGTGGTTTGGGTTCGGTGGTTTGTTTGCATGTAGCTTGTTGTGTTTTGGTCATGTATATTTTCTTCTGGGGGTAATAAATAACTCGGCATCGTTCCTAGGGTTTAAGGTCTGTTGGGTAGTCACTGAATTGAAGTTTTCTTGGAATTCATTGTGTTTTTCGTGTTGTGTTCTCTTGTTGGTTCAACGTACTAATAAGGGTAACTGTGTTGTTTTATAGTTATTCTATAGATATTTGTAGTACTTTATTGCTAAGGAATATGTTATAATTGCTATGATTGTGGTCACTGTCAGTTGCCCTCTGGCTTAATTTTGCCTTGAAATAAATAATAGTTGGCAGGCCTACTATATATAGGACACGAATGTTCCCTGATCAACAATCAGTATAGGTTTAATCTCGATGTTTTGTGGTAATTACTCTCATTCAAAGAATTTATAGTCTTGTACATATTTATATCCCATTAGTTTCACAAGCATTTTACATATGATACTGGTGTTGCCCAAGTCTGTAGTTACAACTGTCAAAACGGTTGAAGAAGTTGGTCAGTCACAGTACAAAAAGTTCACAACAGATAGACTGGAAAACTGTTCATGTCCAATTACTGATACAATTCCTAAGAACAAGCTTCCTCTATTTGGAAACACTAAGGCAACTCGTGGCAAAGTGAAAACACAAGTAGCATCCTTAAAAAATGACTGCAACCTCTTTGCAAGGTTATATATTGGTTGTCAGGCCAGAGATGGGAATCGTGAAGAGTTCTTCAAACATGAAAATCAAAATTGTCCACCTGCTTTGTCTTCAATGGGAAAACTAAGTGTTTTTGAGTTGTCTTGAAATGGGCACATGTACAAATGTTCCAGAAGTAGATATTAAAATATTGGATGGTGCTGCAATAGTGAATATGCTTCGACCTGGAAAATGCAAGACATTTCAAGATTATGCAATGCAAGTTTTCCTGCCCTATGTAGAGAACCAAGCCAAAAGTGTTAGGAAAATTGATATTGTTTGGGACAGATACATTCCCAATAGCCTAAAGCAGCACACGAGGGAAACCTGAGGTCAAGGTATTCGGCGCCATGTCTGTGCAAGTGCCTTCATTCCAGGAAACTGGAAAAGCTTTCTGCGATCAGATGACAACAAATCCGAGTTATTCCAATTTTTAGCAGAATGTACTTCCCATCTGCAAGGTGTGATGGTGATCAATACCTTTAAGGATGCTGTTCTTAGCTCCCAACCCATTGACAAGAAAAATATTGCTCCCTGCAACCACGAAGAAGCCGATACTAGGCTTATTCTCCATGCTGCACATGGAAGTCAACAAGGGTACTCAAAAGTTATGATACGAACAGTGGACTCTGATGTCTTGGTGCTGGCAATTACCTTTTTTTATAAAGCTTGAACTGTTTGAGTTGTGGGTGGCCTTTGGAGTTGGAAAACATTTGAGATACATTCCAGTCCACACAATTGCTACTGCACTTGGTTCAGATAAGTGTGGCGCCCTAACTTTCTTCCACTCTGTCACAGGCTGTGATACCGTATCAGCGTTTTGTGGAAGGGGCAAACAAACTGCATATGAGACATGGCAAGCGTTTCCAGTTGTGACCCCAGCATTTCAGGCACTGTCATCTGGACCAACCGCCATATATGATGAAACTTTTCAGTTGATAGAAAGATACATTGTGTTGATGTACAGCAGAACAAGCCCTTTGACAAAGGTCAATGAAGCACGGCAAGCTCTTTTTGCCCAGGGAACGAGAACAATTGACAACATTCCTCCTACCCAGGCAGCTCTTCTGGAACATGTCAAAAGAGCTATCTACCAGGCTGGCTACATATGGAGACAGTCACTCATACCTCTTCAGGAACTTCACAGCCCAGGTACCTGGGGTTGGGAGAACTCTTCTGATGGTTGGAATCCTTTGTGGAGCATGCTACCAGAGGCATCTAAGGCATGTCATGAGCTTATACCTTGTGGTTGCAAGAAAGCATGTCGAGGACCATGTAAATGTCACATAGCTTCCCTGCCATCCACAGGTCTTTGTTTTTGTGGAGGGAATTGCCACAGGGATTAAATCAGATGCTTCATAACTTTTTTCCACAATAGTTGGCATTTTCTTAGTGTGTACAATTACCTCTATATGGCAAACAGGACATTGAATTTAAAAGATGTTACAAAATTATTTTAATTTCAGAAATGCATTGGTTTGTTGAAGTGCTTTTCACTTGGGCATTTTTTTTTTTTTTTTGGTAAACAGAGCTTTGGTGTTCCTAGTTGATGATTTTTCCTACTAGTGGATGATTACCTAGCTGCTGAAAAAAAATTATTTCTGCTTATGGTGGCTATTTTGAATTCCAAATATTAAAACTTGTGGGTGCAACTCAGCTATGGTCTTGGTTTTGCTTCAATCCATATGTCAAATAGTACAAAGTGACCCAGTTTGATGCTTTTATCACGAGTTGATCAATATCACACACATCCCTTAATATAAACTAGTGCCGGTTATTGCGGCCATTTTGCATTCTAAATGTTCCAACTTTTGAGTGTGACGCAGCCAGGATGTTGATTTTATTTCAATTTCTAAGTCAAAAAGGACCAACTGGTCAATTTTGATGTTTGTATCACAGGTTGAACAATATCTTACCCTATCCCTTAAAAAAATAATTCCGGTAATGGCAGCCATTTTGAATTCAAAATATAAGAGCTTGTGTGTGCGACCCACCTTGGTTCTTGGTTTTATATTAATTCCCATGTAGATAAGGACAAATTGACCAAATTTGATGTTTTTATCACAAGTTATCACAAGTTGAACAATATCTTACCATATCACTTAGGAAAAAATATGTCTGATTATGGTGGCCATATTGAATTCAAAATAAAGGACTTTGTGGGCAAGACCCAGCTAGGGTCTCGGTTTTATATTAATTCCCATGTCCAAAAGTGCAAACTGGCCAAATTTGATGCTTTTATCCCAATTTGAACAATACTTTAGCTTATCCGCTGGACAATAAAGACAATTGCAGCACCTTTGCCGATGACATATTGTGTTTTCACTGGGTGACAGAAGCAGAATATGCAGTCAAGAAAACTGTCTCTGCTGTAAACTTGAAAATCTTATTTAGAAAAAAAAAATGTTCCGACAAACCCTGATTGAAAAGAGCAATTGTTTACTGTTGATTTCATGTGTGGTGTTCCTCCCTGCAGCCTGTCACAACTGCATTGCTTTTAAGAGACTTCAAGCAGGCAATATAATAATTGATATAATATAACTTGCGCTTGATAGTTAATAAACACTTTTATATAATATTTGCTTCCCGTCACATTTAGTGGAAGAGCAAAGAGTCGTGTTCTTATTTTTTGGGGCCACAAGAATGTTTTGATAGAAAAAACGAAATACACAAAGTTTTTCGTGTCAGATGATAGGCCCTATGGGTCTCAATTTCCAAAATATTGTACGAAAGTCTTCGGTATATAATCATGCAAATGGTACCTGAAGTAACAGCATGGGAACGGCACCAATACCTTGTATTTTATGCACTGGTGAATAGATCCAACTTGGGGGGGGGGGGCTTTGCATTTGTTTGATTTAACCTATAGTATTATCTGTGAGGAAAACATTACATGGTACCGGATGTTAGGACATCCTATTTTCCCAAATATTTTAAACAATTTTTACATAAAACCGCTTACAGTTGTGCACATATCATGATTATTAAGTTATTTTAACTATATCTGGCATGTAATATATTGATACATAAGTTCTATAAAGTGTTTCACAAAATAAGTGCTTATATTATGAGTGTAGGTGATGGTCGCACGATGTGATGAATGTTAACTCGACATACAAGTATCTTGTGCAGAAAACATGCGACAAATTAGTAATATGAATCCATTTTATTTCCAAGTTGTCTACCTTTGCTTCATTGTGTCCAAAATGTCATCACGATTCTAATTGTAATCTTGCACGATTCTAATTGTAATTTTAGCAATATTGTGATTAAGTCAAGTTTGACTCATAAATTTGGTCCATCTGATATCTTCATCGAACAGGACAGGACCAGAAATTCCATACTTTTCAAGGCCTGTGTGAGCCCTGCTTTTGTGGTATGTGATTGAAGGCTGTGCGGCATGACTGGGAATTTAAGGAGGGACATAAATTTTATTGTCATATTTCAGTCTCTGATATTTCTGATCATAATAAGGGGCGCGGGGGGGGGGCATGCACACATGCGACTGATGAGTGCATGACCCCCCCCCCCCCCCATTATAAATGTCCTAACCTTGTCACCAATAGGCAGCGTGATAATTTTGAAAACATGGCTGTGTGTCGATCGTTTCACAGAGGTATCGTAGAACCTGATTTATTGGGGCTGCAACCCAGGGCTCCATGGAGAAATAAACCAGAGGTGTGTCAAGTTCGAGAAAATGGACTTGTTTATATTTCACACTTAATTCTCAAATTTAATTTGTGCCACCCTGATACTCCGCAGATAAGCCGTTTATCCATAAACTGAGGTGAGCGTAGCACCAAGCTCACCAAGCATAATTCAGTTTCAGCCCAGGCATCTTTGTGGTAGCGTTCGGCAACGCCAACTGCCTTGAAGTTTCAACTGACTCGATTTTCTAAGGATGCTTCTTTTGACGCCTGCCAATTTGCAACAAATGTGATTGCTCGAATGAGGTCTCTTTTGCCGCTTTCAAACTCGCATCCAATGCGACGGTGGTTAGATGAGGCCATGAAGGACACACACCTTACTTTTGTAGCGTCTACTGGCTAATTAACATAACGCTGCCTCTTAAAACATGAAGTTGATTCGGACGGCACAGCAAGCACTTGTTGGCACCAGATGGCACGCTAATATAGTACAGGATGCGTGTGCTGTACAAACACATTTTTATAATTCTGGAATGCGTATTTTACAAATCACCACTTGCTTTGCTCAATTTGTCATTAAAATGGCGAAGCAGGAAGGTTGGATTTGCCAATTGGAATAGCCATTTTTGTTTTTATTAAGAAATTATTGTAATAAGATTGTAGGTTACACCGTAGATAGGTGCCTGGTTGGCTTAACCATTACGAGGAGGATAATTGTGATAACCACTGCGGTAGGTCTTGAATTACACTTCTAAAGGCGTGTCCGAGGTGAATAAAAAAAGACTACATGTAACATCATAGGCCTTGTTCAGGGGTGCTTTAATAACAGGCCCAGTTTTCGGCTGGGTCCGGTTTTTGGCCAATGAGAACAAAGGGTGTTTACTAAAGAAAGGAATTGCTAACACAGGTGTAATTATATGTAAGTAAAAAAAAAAACACATCTTAATGAGGTGAAGATGGAAAGTTTATCTCAAATTCAGGCCCGAAATATTTTGCCCGTGAACATATCCTTTCATAGTCTCTCAAAACAAAACGAAAAAAAAAACAAACAAAAAAAATGTAAATTTTTGCTCAAACCATTTACGATTCAAGCATTCGCTTTTCCTTCTGCACATTCTTTGTTTTGCTGGCTGTTTTATTCTTCTGAATGAAAACACACACAATGAAAATACATTTCCAACAGTTATTTATCGTTTGATAAAGATAAATAACCTTACCAAGAAGTATATGTTTTAAATGTGGCAACGCAGCTTGTCAATCTGGACGAAAACTGGGCGCGATTGCTGACATAACTGCACATGTGCAACAGTCAACAATTCAGCGCCTGATTGCTAAGAATGGAAAGGAATAAGCATAACAATTCCATACATGGGTATATTTGAAAGATTATAATACGTACTCCATGTAGAATTAAAGATGATTATTTCAGAAATTGTCCTCAGATACAGGTTGAAACTTCTAGGTTCACTGTAATGTAATGGCTTTTGCTGATCCACCCGACATCAAATGGCATGAGTTGGTAAGTTTCACAAATATGTATCAAGGGAACAAAAGGCTGTGTGGCAAGAAATTAAACCAACCCATATCACCCCCATTGTATATGCTACATAGAAACTTAAATTGCTGTCGGGTATAATCCAAATATATCCCTGCCTGTTGGAAAACCCGTCATAACGATATGGAACCTCGATAAATATTAGATTTTGTATCAATAGTTGGATATCTTCTTGACGATATTCATCTGATTAAAGGGGACACACTGCAAAGCATCTATAATAAAGCTAATGTATTTTGGTACCTCTTTTCCTGCTAATTTCCACAATAATAGATGTGCATTGAATTGATATAACGATACTGGCTTCACATTCTTTGTAGTCCCACATTTAATAAAATAATAGCCAGCCCACAGTCACTGAGACCATACGAAATGGCCAGGTCAACAGCTGTCATTGGTGCGTTTTGGGAGAAAAACAACACGCCAAGAAAACCTTTGCCTCGGCCGAAAGGTGCACTGAAAGAGCTCATGTGAGCTACTAAGGAAATGCCGAATGTTACCGCAACGGCTGCCACATATATAATCTTATCAAAATGTTTAGATTTTCTCGTACATCCAAAGCCTGTTAAGAATACAACTGAGCCAGATATCCTGATACACCCATTTCAGCATTTAGCATCCAAAAGTGCTAATTTCTCTAAGCTTTGGCAAATCAATTATTTATAAGGTGCTCTGTTACGACTGAAAAGCCCTGGAATAGTTGTAATCGCATAGTCTATTACTTGAAGATTCAGATATTATTCCATGTCGTTGATTAATGGTTAATTACTTGCTCACGACCAGAAAGTCCCCTGAAGTATGTTTCTAGCATACTAAGAGTGTTTGTTATATGTGCTCAAATTTTCTCCTCTGTTCGATTTGATTCACTTCGAATCAATTGTGTGTTATGTCATCGATTCGGTATGAGTCCATTATATATTGTATTCCCTTTCCTTTCGCTTGGTTTGCTATTTTACTGCCACTCATGAAAAATATCGGTTTCAAATGGCCTGTACACTGAATTTGAGCAAATAACCAATATTCGATAAAAAATATTGTATATTTGTCCTAACCATAAGACATTAATAATGCTGTGCCTCTAATTTTAATTGTAGCTGCAAGCTGATTCAATTAAACAACGACACGTGTTGTGGGTCACAATGCCATATGCACGACGGAAACATTAGCTTGTACACAATTTCGTCTTATATTTGCAACTTTTGAAACACGTGGTAAGCGCAGAAAACCACCTAACAACAATCTCTGGTAGCCCTATTGCTTAAAATGCGATGCTGTCTAATGTTTAAAATCTTGGAAGATGCAATTTCTGCATCACTTTTATGCCTACAGAGTTGCATTTTAATTTAATAAGCATGCACTTGCAGGAAAGAAAATGAAATTGGCCTTCAAACTGTTTGTGCACATCGCTAAGATTATTATGTATGACAACACATAACATCTGTGCAGGGACAAGCATGATAGCGCATTTAATGCGCAACACCGAAAGTTACTGACAAACATTAGTTGTGATTAGTGCACATAGTTTCTCGGGGAGCTGCATTCTGGAAGAGAAGTGTACCCCGTCAATGATAACTAAGTGTAAATTGAGTCAACAGTTGTAAGTTTTTCAAGATTGCTGACTTTAGTTATACGTCACTTAAGTTTGGAAATGCATGGACAAATGGTTCAAACATTTTTTCGAAAAACACTGCAAATGCATGGACAAATATTTATTCAACTACATATTCAACATAACATCGCAACTTTATGCCCCCATTCCGTATACCAATGTAGTGTGGTAGCTAAGATAATCAAATTTGGGACTTTTTTGCCATCACCAAAGATTTTAAAGTAATATTCACAAAACTCGGAATGATGACGATTACACTATGGGGCCACATGAACAATTTTTGTTTACTTGGTAATACATTTGGCATTATCTCTTGAAGTGATAGGTCAATCTCCATGAAAGTTGGCCCATAGTGAGCTATTCCCTAAGTATACAGAACTTGACCACCATTTGACCTGGAAATGAACTTGAACACCAAAATATATATATATATCTATACTCAGATTACTATATCAATTGTCATCCAGATATTGATACATATACTTACGATGGCCATGCTATTTGGCACATCACCAAAAATTAACTGATCTAGAGAATTCTGGGTAGAAAGGGTATTTTACCCAAATATCAGAAAGTTTCGGATTCCCTCATTAAAATATGTCCACTATCGGATTCAGCTAGAAGAATAGATGATTAAAAAAGAGTTCATGTGAATTTCTTTTATCTTAGTGAAATTATATTAACGTGGAATCAGAGCCTGGTTTTCCATTCGGCAATCCAAGATGGCCGCCAGCGATGGGTTTATGGGTGAACATTTCAAATGGATGTAATTTCTTTTAAAGGTAAAGCATTTGAACGATTTTTTAATTATCTATTAAATTAGCATAATCTTTGTGTTTCACCTTTTGTAAAATCAGATGTATGCCTGTTTTGTAAAAAGAAAAAATAATCGACTATTGAAAAATACCCCTTCTACCTTTTTATTTAGTCTTCGGGCTAAATTCTTTTTTTTTTTCTCTCCCAAAATGCTTTAAGCAAAATTTTACACAACGTGTTCTCTTCACTTTTTGTGAATTCTTGTTGTAATGGTTTCAACAAGACGAAAAAAAGGGCCATAAAAGACCAATTTAATTTACTAAACCGACCATCTAGGTCACCTGAAGGTAAACTCCAGGTCACTGAAGAAACCCAAATTTATCTCAATTGGTATGATCTATCAACATGCAAGATTGATCAAATGTACATTTCTCCACCATAGGTATCCAGCATATCACCGAAATATATCTATTCTAATGCCCGATTTTGGCTTTGTTAGCCCCAGTGTATTATTTGTTATACAGCTTAGTAGTAGTTCTTTTTCTACTATGAAATCAGCTGACAGGACTAGCATTGCATGTAAATATATTTGTAAACGGATCCAGACATGTTGGGGTCTCATTGTAATATACACCCACTGAATACCTTTTGATAATAAACATATAATCTGCCAGCTCTGCACAAAATGATGCTAATGTGTAGACAATTGATCCCGTTTTTACGATGTGAATTGAGAAAGAAAAGTATACACAATCGGATGCATGGGATCTGCGTTATGTAGAGTATGTGTAAAACTCTTGTGTGCTTGTGTAGCTAGCTTGTCTTTCCATACATTGATTTGTTTGCAAATAGGTCGAATAATGAAAAATGTAACAGACAAACGTTTAAGGGCAGAAATGCTCCATGCCCCTAGTAGATGAAAAGTCCACTCGGGTACAATGGGAGGGAGAGGGGCAGATTAAGCTTCCATCTATTCTATGATATGTGCGTTACGCGTGTTATGCTGATAACATAAACATACAACAAGCGTGTGGATGGTAGTAGGTGGTTACGCGTGTTATGCTGATAAGAACACTAGAGTGTCCTTTATGCCCATATGACAGACAGAATAAATAGTTAAAAACTTATGTTATATGGTACTGTGGTCAGTATATAAGCACCTCTTCATTGAACCGTTTATCAGTGATTTAGGGGACTGGATGCCGTGCATAAACATACAACAACCGTGTGGATGGTATTAGGCAGTTTGATTGATGACAATGGCAGCAAGCTGGTTTGAAGACTTCTGTACTAAGTTCAGAGCTCCAACTTTGACAGGTCTCGTTTTTGGCTACTGTTCATCCCCATTGAGCTGTGCAGTTTCAATTTAAACATTTATTGTTCAGGCACAGAATCGTGCAATTTCAATTAATATCTTTATGTAAGTCAGGTTAATTAAAGTTCCGTTATACTATTTCATAAATGTTTTATTAATCAATTAAGAAAAAAAGAAGTTATTATTGATGCAATGGTGTTACTAAAGTGTGCCTGTAGTACACCAAAAAGTGTGAGCCATCTTTCAAATGTAAATTAGGTTTTCTGTAAGCTCTCCACCGTCGACGTAACTAGGATATACTTCAGGTACTCTTGTCGATTTATAATCTTATGAAATGTATATATCACCCATCATGGACGTCAAATATTTTTTGGGGCACAAGTTGTTAGACCCCTACATGTAAATACGCCCCTAAATGTAACTTTCCATTCAGGGTTAAGTGTCAGAGCACTAGCAAATACATACTAGTCCATTACATTAGCACCTTGTACAGATATAACAAGCACTCTTTTCAGTTTATTTCGTGTCCGTGTTAGCTCATGTTCTCTCTTATATCAGTTTTTTTTTCTTTTTTTTTCTTTTTTTTTTTTTTTTTTTTTGCAATTTGCATACTTATCGGTAAATGCAGCTTCCCAATTGCTTATTATGTATGTCAATGGGCATTCAAATGCAAATTCGCATTTTGACCTTCGTCTCCGAAACTGTCTGCAAGATTCACTTCAAAGTTGGCAGCAATGTACCTTGGAAAGGTTTCTACCAAGCTGGTTCAAATGGTCATGCTCCAGTGATTTTTGTATTTTCAGCTCAGGTAATATTTGATCTATGACTTGGATATTATACAGGATTAATGTCCTTTATAATGGCAAGGATATGTGTGAAGATAGCTTACCTTGACCTAATTCTCAAGGTTACAGAGCTGTTGTAGATGATTTTGCTTTTGGCTAGATACATAGAGATCTTTTAAGCTGGCAATGTCATATTACATAGGGTTATAGTCCTCTATACAGGGCAGGCAAAGTTCAAAGAAAAAAGACCTTTACCTAATTCTCAAGGTCACAGATTTATTATGTTGGATTTTGCTTTTTGCGTAATATGTAAAGAAGGTTTTGAGCTAGGGCCTGCAAATTATACACGATTATAGTCCTGTATAAGGGCAGGGTGATATCCACAGATGGGTGACCTTGGATTTGTTACGAAGTAGCATATATATGCATGTGATAACAAGCTTCCGTGGCTGAATAAGAGAACAATTTCAACAAGATACTGTTATATTCAAAAGCTGGCACATCATTTGTTTGATTGTTTGTTTGTTTGTCTTTTTTTTTTTTTTTTTTTTGGTTTTTTTTTTTTTTTTTTTTTTCATTTTGTTTGTATTTTTTTTTTTTTTTTGGGTGTCAATTGCAAGAAAACCTGTGCACACAAGATGAAATTGTACAGGCATGTATAAATACATTTTACAGATTTATTATTTGCATATCTTAATGCCACTTGTCATCTCGATACATTTACACATGACTTGCATATATATTCTGATTGTTTACTATGTACATCAATTGGCCTATGAGACAGATTAGCATTTTCAACTTCGCCGACGAAACCGTCAGCCCGATTTACTTCATAGTTGGTGGCAGTGTTACTTTAGCGGGTTTCCACGAAGTTTGTTCAAACGGCCAGCTTATGATCCACCTGAGTACAGGATCAATTTTTGTTCTCTAGTTTTACAAAATATGACCTAGCACAGCAGAAATACTCGCTTGCTTGCAAGCAATTAATTGAATAAGATGCCCTGGTATTTCAGCTCAATATTTTGCTTTGATGTAATTTACTGCAAATGCAAACATACTCCGATCACTCAATTATTTTGTTGTTTCTGTTCATATTCCCTCAAATTAAGACTGCTCATTTAAAAAACGTGCATGAAATATCTAAAAGGCCGATTTTGAAAGTCTGAACATTACAATATGATCTGCTCCTTGTGACAGTGCCTTCGACGTATTTGATTCCATTGATGAGATAGTACACTGTTGGGCTGATCTATTTTGTCAACTTCCAAGAAAAAAAAAGAAAACTTATGTGCCAAATCTTGCTTTTCTGTCTCAGCTGTGTAACATTTTAACGACAGATCAAGCTGTATTGTCTAAGCCCCAGGCGTCCACACCAACAAGAGAGAAATATCAAAGGAAAGATACTTTAAGTGGTACCTACAATATATGTACTTCATTTCATCAGCATATAACAATCCTATATTGAAAATACGTAGGACCATTTTTTGTTTCATTTTCTGCTTAATGCCAACTAACAAATATTTTAAATTTCCAGCAGTTCTGATTTTGCCACACCTTATTCAACAAGTACATTTTGAACACAGCATATGTCAGCTTGAATGATTAAATTAAATCAAACAAATGCAAAGTGCCCCCCCCCCCCCCCCCCCATTCAGTTGGATCTATTCACCAGTGCATTAAATGCAAGGTATTGATGCCGTTCTCTTGCTGTTACTTCAGTTACCATTTCCAAGATTATTTAACGATGGCTTTTGTGCAATATTTGGGAAATTAAAACCCCGATGGCCTCACATCTGTGATGAAAAACTGCAACTTTGTGTATTTCGGTGTTTCAATAAAAGATTCTTGTTGCTCAAAAATAAGAACATGACTCTTTGCTCTCCCTCTAAATGCAATTGAAAGCAATATTTTATGTTTATATAAAAGTGTTATTAACTATCAAGCACAAAATAAAGACACACACACACACATGCACGCATATATATATATATATATATATATATATATATATATATATATATATATATATATATATATATACATATATATGTGTGTGTGTGTGTGTGTGTGTGTGTGTGTGTATGTCTGTCTGTCTGTCTGTCTGTGTCAATGTTTGTATAAGTTAAAGATGTTGCAATATTTCTTTTCCATGTTACATGCTCCAACCCTGCCATCGGCAAAGGTGCTGCAATTGTCTTTACTTAAGTGTATTCGTCCACGTCGTATCAAGTTATTATTTTATGCCATTATTCAACATTGAAACAATCATGATATTCTCATTAGAGTCAAGAATCAATCCACAAGAGTGTTGAAAATTCCGAATAAGATGCAAAGATACTCTTGATGACAATTGCCAATAAAAAATCAGAATGAGAGTCGAGCAAAAGAAAACAGTGCAAGGTAGCAAATTCACAAAATTACAATAGAGAAGAAGGTTACGGTATGCAGGATGCATCTGCATCCATGAAATATCATTCCAAGATCATCTCCACCACATTTTACACATCTGACGGTTCAAAAACCATTTTCTTCATTAAGTACAGTACTTTTTTTTTTGGGGGGGGGGGGGGTTAAAATATATAGATCTAACCACCCAAACCCAATATTTATCACTTATGCCAAAGAGACGTGGTGAGCTTGTACATCTAACATACAGTATGGTGGAATCCACAACAATGATGACCCCTTCCCTGTGAAAATCCGCACAAAATTATTTGGCAGGTATCCCCTAAATCCAGTTGTTATGAGACACTGTCTTAGGTATAGATCTATATACCATATCTCTAAACCTTAGA
The DNA here is from genome assembly GCA_964020975.1 of Hermodice carunculata. Classification (NCBI taxonomy): domain Eukaryota; kingdom Metazoa; phylum Annelida; class Polychaeta; order Eunicida; family Amphinomidae; genus Hermodice; species Hermodice carunculata. Next base: position 56,021,701 of record OZ026616.1, on the reverse strand, counting down.
AATATTTCTGTATGGGTATGTTACCGAGGTTCAGGGAAAGGAGTATCTCCAAGGTAGAGTGCCGAGTGGTGCTGTCTTTTATTTTTTCTCATTGGAGAAAAAGAGGGCTGTCGATTTGACAGCATTAAAGAGAGTGCCCCAAAACCTGGCCCAAAGTTTTTTTTTTTTTTTTTTCCAAGATAGGCATTTATTCTGTTGGATACCGTAGGTGGGTGAAGATAATTTGCAGCATGCTGGTGTCATCTGCAAATACCTTAACACTGCAAGTTAGGATTTTGGTAATATTGTTAATAAATATACTGAAAAGAAGTGGGCCTAAAATTGAGCTTTTAGGCACGCAGGGCTAACTGGGAGCTAGCAAAAGGTTAGACAGCATATGCTTGCTCCCTGGTGGCGAGACGTGCAGAGAAACCAGGTTGTTTCGTTTATCAGAGAACGCCTTTGTGCTACACTTTGCCGAATGCATTGGAAATATTGAAAAACCTATCCATTCTTTTTTTGCACGATTTGAGACCATTGAAGATATCATGCACAATAGAAACGAGTTGATCAATCATACAGTTATATTTCCCGAACCTAGAGTTGTAAGTGGCCAGACGGTTGTTTTCAACGAGATACTGGTAGAAAAGGTTGTACTCTAAACGGTCAAAGACTTTGGAAATTTTACAAAGGAGGGATATTGGCTGGTAATTTTCTTTTCATGATCTATTATCCTTTTTCAAAACTGGACATAAGTTGGATAACTTCCAGGGAGCCAGAAACTGAGACTGTTGCAGGTATTTGTCAAATAGCAGTGTGAGTGAGAGACGAATGCTCGGAGCTGTATTTTTAGGAACTACAATGCAATACCTATTGGTCCAGATGCCGAGCTAGGTTTGAGGGAATGTAGTGCTTTTTTAACGCCACTTACAGTCACTTGAAAATTATTTAGAGGGCATCAGTGCTGAACGTGAAATCAGGAAGAGCAAAAGAGTCATCTTGTAGGGGCAAGCTGTACTGCATGGCAAAGTAATCATTGAAAAGTTCATATTTAAGTAAACTGCTAGAGATAACAGTGTCGTCAATTAGAGGTGGGATAGTTTAATGTAGTTTACTGCCAAAAATCGATTTACTGAGGATCCACTTTTTTTTCAAAAAAATATATCTTCCGAATCTAAGTCCAATCGAAGATTATCAAGACACATTGACTTTTGGATTATACTAACTGTGATATTTCAAACAAATTGTTTATACAGCTGAGAGACACGCTCTGAATTGAAATAAATTGGGTGTGTGTTTGGACGGGGTTTGAGTTAGATGTCTTTCCCAGGCATGGTACCACTCTGTGATTAACTTTTTTGATACTGCATGTAGCCCATATTTTATATTTGGGTCTAATGATACCTCTCCACAAAAAATAATTTGTTTGCATGCACAAAGATAGAAGCCAGACCAATATAAAACTGAGGTGTCAATTGAGTTGAATACGGCTGGTCCTGTCTTCCAGGGAGCATGACGTAGAGCATGATACGAGTCATTAAAATTGGCATGTTTATAGTCACAGACAGTGCACTCAAAGGGGCAGTCAAATGGGTTTCAGAGAGAAATGGTAAAATAAAACAATGGAGTGATTAGCATTTAAGATGGGTTGGAGAATGGCAGAAGTCGGGATAAAGCCAGGATAGTCAGCGATTTATAGGTCTAGTAAACTTTGGGAGTACTCAGTTGAACGGGTTGGGCTGGGGAGCAACTGCGATAGGCCATACAGAGTAATAAGATCATACAGACGTTGACCTAGTTCACTTTCGCTATATACAGACTCCTATAATTGATAACGATCGTTAAAGTCTCCCGGAAGAATTAGCATCTCAAGATTCGATTCAATGGAAGAAGATATCGAGTTGGCGAGGCAGTCCATAAAGATGTCTCTAGCTGTGGCAGACTGACCAAATGGATAGTAGCATACACCTAGTAACGCATTCCAAGAGTTAAGGGTTTTTTCAACCAAACATATCGGAAATTCCATGTTTGGCCGCCTGTTGCACGGCACTTTGTCTTTAGCATAAATAGCGATGCCACTGCCATGCAGTCAGCCTGGATGTAGCGGTGCTTGAAAACCTTTTATCATTAGCAGCTGGTCATGAAAATTTATGTCAAGCCATGTTTCCGACAGGGTGATAACATGCAAATTCTCCCAAACTGCCAGTAGATATATTTCATAGAAGTTGCAAGATTTCTATTACACTTTTGGAAATTGGACAAATTGAAGATTCAAAATGTTTCATATGTACACAATATAATACATAAAACCACTTATTTAGTATTAATTGCTTGTGCAATGATCAGGGATATATGTGGACAGAGACAAAAAGGGAAATAGATAGGAGGACAAAGATGAAGAGAGAGAGAGAGAGAGAGAGAGAGAGAGAGAGAGAGAGAGAGAGAGAGAGAGAGAGAGAGAGAGAGAGAGAGAGAGAGAGAGAGAGAGAGAGAGAGAGAGAGAAAGATTGTCCAAGTGAAAGAGAAACTGATGTGTGAATTCTTCCTCTCACTCCTTGGATCATTTTCATGGTCAAATACCAAATATCTTCCTGGTGGGTAACATAGAAGCTAACTTGTTGGGATTACCATGGATTACTCAATTTACTGTTACTGTATTGGCCATGTCAGTTTTTGGAGTCGGCCCTGTGCAGAGAGATGCAAATATAATATCTTTGCATGTCGGTTAGCCTTAGCAGAAGAACACCATCTCCTGATCGGGAGTAATATGTCATGTCTATGAAAAATTTTTAGGAACACTGTAAAAATATGTATTGTGCATATGACATGTCACTCAAGTATCTGTCAAAATAGATGCTTTTTATTCTATCAGGAGAAAATACATGATTTATTATGTTTCTAAAAAGACAAATTATAGGGCATGATAACTGCCCTTAATTGTAAAAAGGTTTGTCAAAGAAGCAAGAGTTCTGTAGTTACATGATTGAAAATACAAATATGTCTATGTCTGTGTTGTACAGTCTATTTTAATTGTTCTGTATTTATTTATTTTCTATTTATAACTTTTTATTACAATTATCATCATCATCATCATCATCATCATCAACATCATCATCATCATCATCATCATTATTGTTATTATTATTTTGCTTTTCTTTTGTTTTTTTGTTTTTTTGTTTTTTTGTTTGTTTTTTTTTTGTTTTGTTTGTTTGTTTTTTTTTTTTTATTGATTTCTTCAAGATTTAAATTTTATCGAGCCCCTAATCATATTTCCTTCAAATCAAGTTACTCTTTAGTACTTAATTTATGATAGCCTAGGGCGTGGTCCTAGAGCTAATCAATACCTGTGTGAGCAGAATCGATGCAACATGACAAGGTACATAATAATTTAATGATAAAAGAATCTACTGCTCTTTTTAAGAGCGTGTTCCTTGGGAGTCCTGTTTTCACTGGCTTAATTTAGGATGTCAATAGATGAAGCAGGCGTAAGTCATGAGATGGGAATGCAAAAGTTAGAGCATTGTAAATTCTTGGGAATGACAAATGGGAATATATATTTTTTGAAAGGCACCTTTCTCTTTATACCCATGGAAAGGTGTTCCCTTTGTGCAACTAACAGCGAACATGGGATTTGCATTTATGTCTTAAACTTTCAATCAAATTCACTTTAGGCGCACACTTGTTAGAGAAGTATGTCAAATATTGAAGTTAAATATTTGAGCAAATAGTATATATAATAATCTATTCCGTTTCCGTCCGCTATATATGTCCATACCGAGTTCCGTGCTACATATGTTTGTATGTATGTATGTATGTATGTATGTATGTATGTATGTATGTATGTATGTATGTATGTACACACACACACACACACACACACACACACACATACATATATATATATATATATATATATATATATATATATATATATATATATATATATATATATATATATATGATATAGTGAATATTGTATTTGTGTCTTTTTGTCCAAAACCACTTCCTAGTAGTCATTACCCTATTCCGTAGTCCAAACTCTTTACTCTCCATGAGCTCACTTGTCCCTGTCTAATCTATATACTTAGAAGTACTTATGTCCATGTTGCACACGTTCCTCTGTAAAATTTTGACATAGGCTGTATTAGCCCAAATAAAGTAAAGGGTCTTCAGCGGGTAACTACTAAACATGTTTCGCAGACTTTTACCCGTACATGTCTCTCTGAGGAGCGGCTACTTGCTGCAGCTGGTAATTTATGTTGTGTGTGTCTATGAAGCATGATATCTCTTGACGTGGTCTGTAGCAACCAAAACTTTGGCCAGCCAAGCACAAAAAGTCATAGCTATGTTACAGTGTTTCCAATATAAAGTTGGTAAATTACCATATAAAACCGTATTCCATTTATTCGATGAAATGATCACACCTATTTTACTATATAGATTTGAAATTTGGGGTTATCAGTATACAGAAGTAACAGAAAAAGTGCAGATTAAGTTTTGTAAACAGTGGCTTGGTCTCCCTCAAGGTTCATCTGATGGTGCTGCCTTGGGGGAATGTGGAAAAAACCCTCTTTTTGTAAAATATCATCTACGATGCATCAGTTATTGGTGCAAGATTCTTCTAATGAACTCCCAAACATACCCAAAACAATGCTATAATATGTTGTTTGAGTTAGATATAGCTGGAAGGTGTAACTGGGCTACACATGTCAAGTCTTTATAATTCAAATTTGGTTTTGGCACAGTCTGGATATCACAAGAAGTCGGAAATGTTGCATGGTTTAAATAAGTTTTCTCTAAAAGATTGAAGGACTGTGCCATGCAAATTTGGCATGATTCAGTCACAGAAAATCAAAAGTTTAATACTTATTGCCTTTTCAAATCTTTGTTAGAACCAGAAAAATATCTTAACTGTGTAAATGTTATCACTTTTCGAAATGCTATTACTCGCTTTAGATGCTCAAGTCATGGTCTGCACATTGAGAAAGGAAGATTTACTGGTACAGTGAGGGAAGAGAGAATTTGTTTATTATGTGATACTAACAAGATTAAGTGTGTTGAAAATGCATTTCATTTCTTGATGGTTTGTCCATTTTACTCTTACGTGAGAAGTACTTGAATAAGAACTATTATTTATATCCTTCTACTGAGAAAATGATTAATCTATTAAAAAGTGACAAACCAGAAATATTATGTTCATTAGGAAATTATTTGTATCAAGCTTTTAAGAAGAGAGAGTTTATTTTGTTAAATATGTAAACATATAAACCTGGTGTCTTTTTCCATTATTTCAAAATACTATTTTAATGTACATATCATGTATTGACAGGCCGGAGGCCTTCTATTACAAAATAAATGATCTATTCTGACCGTATCTCTTGACGTTGAGAGTACAATCCATAGGAGACAATCGACTTCACTTGCTAACCTACTTACGTTGGTATCGTTGCAGGACAGAAGGGAGACGTTTTCGTTCATGCTATTTTTCATAACCGTTCACTGATATAAAAATAATGATTAAGTTGTTGGTATACGTGCCTTGGACGTCTGGGTTTCGACTTTGCTTGTATAATGGCTGACGATTTTGTTCATCGATAGTTCTTGTTTGCTCGAAGTTTTAGCGCAGTTGCTTTGTTATAGATGAAAAACTGTTGTTTGATTGTATTTCTTACGACAGTGATAATTAATGTTGTCAAACAAAACTTCTTAGTATCTTTAGCAATTCAATGAATATCTGCTATCCATTAAAGTTCTGTAGCCATTTATAAACCTTTGTATGCAGGGCTGTTTGAGTAGAATGGATTGCTTAGTTTGGTATAATACAGGTGGCGACCCATTCGCAGGCAAAGTGGCAAACTTTGTGCTTAATGTTGTGATCGGCTTGCCTTTGTCAATTAATTCTGAAATAATGATACGGGACTTAGAATGTGCTACAGGTGTAACAAAAGGGTCAGTTTGTCTTATCACTAGGTTTATATCTCATGGCACCTGTGGTTGAATCCTTTGAGGTGAATTACAATCATGATTAATGGCAAATAGTGACTGTTTGTCGTCACGAATGTTATACCGGTATGGATGATACATGTACTATCCTGAGAAATGAGAGATTTATATACGACGTGACCATTCTTGGTACAGTTCCACTGCCCTTCACATGTGTAACTTTCAATTTGAAACCTCTTACCAGTACATTCTTACGTAGTCGCTTTGCAATGAAAAGACCCATTGATGAACACTTGTGCTTGCTTTAGTGGACTGGAAGTGAGTATGTGTTTGTTTAGAGGCAAGTACACTCATAGTCATCTATTCTATATTTTCTTTGTTGACATTGATGTTTTGGCATATACATTTGCTTACTTGCTTTGCTTCAGAGGAAGGAGCAGGTTTATCCAGCGATGGAAGATCATTACTGCCTGAATCATGATCCCCAATCAGATAACTACTTGTGTTGGGATGATACATGTCACTGTCGTCAAACCAGTGAGTTATGAATTCACCCTGTTCAGACACAGAGCGTTGATCCAGTTCACTATCGCTCGTAAGACTGATGAACTCAGATATTTGCTCTTGTAGTTGGATGTTACGTGCCCTAAACTTCTCACATTCAAATTCTTTTGCATAAAGCAACCATTGAAGATATATTAGCTGATGTTGAACAGCAGCAGGTGTCTTAGGCATATTCCTACATTGGAAGCAGCATTAAAAACCTACGTATTCAGGATCCTCACCACCGCAGGTATTATGATGCCACGACATGCAAAGCATGCAGAGAATCATGGGCCTATGTTGGTGTTTCATATCAAAAGCACATTTTTGTATTGCTAGAGTCAGCACATTCAATGTCAAGCATTTGTGTGGGAAAAGTCTTGGTGTTATGGCAAATACCGCATTTTACAGGGCTTTGGTTGAACGGACAAGCAATGCTTTTTTTAGATGAAATGGATACTGCCTGTCTTGAACTCTGTGGTTGCATTGTGGAGCAGTTAGATTTACTTTGCTTCTTGCCTTTCCTATTGCAGCCAACCATACCTGCTCTCCAACATGTCGACAGGTAGACAGGTCCTTATTGTATATGGTTTCTGCCATGTGCTGTGAAATTGGCATATGTGCTGAATGACATAAATAAACTGAACTGTAACCTGACTGAGGAAATACAGGAATCTTTCGCACGTGATTACAGCAGGGTGCAAGTCAATACCCCCTTTTTCATTACTCTTGGGAGCAGCACATGTCGTACTGCAGGGAGAACTACTATTCATCATGCCTTAACAGAATTTTGTTGTAAATATGGATTACCACATAAACTCTGGAAACTCTTAGTTCCGTTTGCACCGTCATATGGATTTGTTTTGGGAACACTACTGAACACATATCTCCGTAACAAACACATATATACCTGTGTCTATGTGTGAGAGACAGAGACAGAGAGAGAGAGAGAGAGAGAGAGAGAGAGAGAGAGAGAGAGAGAGAGAGAGAGACAGACAGACAGACAGACAGACAGACAGACAGACATAATTTTACACAACATATGTTCATTTCAGTCATCAAAACGTTGGGGACACGAAGAAAATGAATGATATTTTAGATTATCAACCGGAAGTGCTATCCACGCTGCTGGCCCAGTTCGGAAAACTGAAAAAGCATATCTCAGCAGTTTATTTTTCTATTTATGTAATTTCTTCAGGTTTTTCGGTTTTATTTAACAAACAGTGTTTAACTATGTGCACAGTAGGAAGCAGTTTACCGCCTATGGGCAATATTTTTTTTTCTCATAAAACAGTATCACTAGTAGTGATAGCTTGGTTAGTTAGACTCTTTCGGTGTAAAGCCAGGGTCACAAGTTTGGATCCCACAGTGGGACATGGGAGCCCTTGGGGGAACTAGCCCCTCCGAAAAGTAGTGGGCAGCATTGTACAGATGTGGCCTTACACCTCTTCCAAACGGCTACATAAATTTAATCAGAGATGTCATGTACAAATATTTTGACGCCTGGAAAGAATGTTTGGAAAGAGTTGTAGAGTGTCCTTTAAAATAAATTCCTTTTGTTACCTCATTAATCCTTATGTCTCAGTAATCTAAAAACTTCTTTCAGAACATAATTTTTCATTTCAAGTAACAATGATTCAGCAATCCAGATGCTTCATTAATCTTTACAGTTCACTGGAGTTAAAAAAAATCGGATTAATGAGGTTTCACTGTATTCAATCTATGATTATTCTGAGTTTACTCCAAGAATGGAATTATAACACGTATAATTAGACGAGCTGTAACATAACTAGTTATACGACAGTTTACTTACGATGTGTACAGAAAGAAGTTTTCTTCATTTCAAGGTGCCTTTATCTGAGAAATCATAAACTAGCATGGTGTTTTGCTCAAAAACAATACCACTGAAGTTGTAATATGACTCGCTTTATGTAAGGAGCCTCTAGATGCAGCCGGCCTACATCGTGAGATGCAAGATTTGGAGCTATGTATATTGTTGAAAATGACACATGCCATCAAAACTGTAGGAAATACCTCCCCTTTTTTACTTTTTTTTCCAAGCCCGTAAAGATAGGGATATATTGGAAAAATGAAACTATCGCGCAAAAAACAAAAAAAATAAGTAAATAAATAAATATATAAATAAATAAGTAAAAAATAAAATAGATAGATAGATAGATAGATAGATAGATAGATAAATAGATAGATAGATAGATAGATAGATAGATGGATGGATGGATGGATGGATGGATGGATGGATGGATGGATGGATGGATGGATGGATGGATGGATGGATGGATGGATGAATGAATGAATGAATGAATGAATGAATGAATGAATGAATAAATAAATAAATAAATAAATAAATAAATAAATAAATAAATAAATAAATAAATAAATAAATAAATAAATAAATAAATAAGTAAATAAATAAATAAATAAATAAAACTACCTGGGTAGAAACAAAAACTTGTTTTGGAGATTAAACAAATGATGTATCGAATATACAAGCTGAGTGATTGCAGCTGATAAATTATACAATTTTTTTATGAGGCAGTATGTTGCTTTAAGTTGAAGACAGTTGCCAGGGTAAAGTCCGTTTGAACTGCTACCAACTTTCTTGGTATCTGTCTTAAGCCAGGAGATACATTTGTTTCTGCATACTGCAGCTCTTTTTATTTCGCTGATATAGAAATATAATAATGTTGTTTTGTCTGTATACTTTTGACTTATGGAATTCAGCTTTGTTTCTATGATTGCTGTGGATGGTTCTTGTTTTAGCTCGAGTTTCCGATGCAGATGTCTGTCATTGTTGAGAATTGTTGTCTGATTCTACTTCTCACGACATTCTCCATTTACAGTGTCAACACGCCATCTTATAATCTTTACTTATTCAAAGAATGTGTGTTGCTTGGTGGTTATTAAAGCCTTGCTGATATATCTGATGATGCATATGTTAAAGGCGTTGTCAAAAAAGGTTTTCCAATTGGATAAATTTTTGCAATACGATATTGACGTGTAAAGGCATCGTACTATTTTTCAATCTAACGCAGTTGAGCATAATTGTGACGCACATGGTTGATTGTAATACCAGCAATAATGTCACAAGGAGAGTAATTTTGGCATGTTAAATCTAGTTTAAAGTTACTACAGTCTGTACGAGTTTCCAACTATTTTTTTTTCTTTTTTACGTGGCAAGCACTTGCAACAAATATTGTCTTAAAATGTTACATAAGCGATAATCAAGTGAGTCTCTATATTTTGCCTCTGTTGCATTTTAGACTCAGAAGGAAAAATTAACTTAAATGTACTTGGTCACTTGCTTTTTGGGGGGGGGGGGCACGGCTGGCTGAGCGGTCAGAGGCTGGTCATTACATCTGGAACCCAAGTTCGATTCTTGTTCTGGGCAGCATGTGGAAAAAAGTTCCTACCACTTTAACCGTGCACGGTGTCTTTTCCGAGTTCTTTGATTTCCTCCAACACAGGCAAGGTAAGAAATATATGCCAACATATATGCCATGGAGAGTGACTTGTTATGTCTTGCTTGACTTCTTTCCCAATCCATGTGAAACAAATGTGTTTATACTAAACTTTGTCATGTTTGCTGCGACCTTGCACATAGATTTTTACTAAATCTTTTCGAGTCAAAACGTAAATGGAGTAGATTATGCTACATGACCACCTTTAATGTGGATTGGTAATGCCTTATCACACACAGTTAAGTATGAGAGAATGTATACACGTGGCATTCATATGTAATATAGACATCTTTCATTCTGACTTCTATTTAGGAACATACAAGGAATCTTGATATTTAATAAGTTACTCGTTTACACGGAACACGGATGCTGACTTACCTAGATGGCATTAGTTTTATTAGATTGTGTGTAATGCTGTTATGTGATATGTTGTATTATGTCTCAGCAAAGATGTTCATATCTAATAACATGCATGGAGAATACAATCAGATGCAAACATTTTGCTGCACCTTAACCCAACGTTATGACACTGTGGATATGGAAAACACTAATTCCTCTGCGCTTTTTATACTTGAAGTTTATATGCCTTTGAGCCGCCGCAATGAAGTTTCTATTTCAGTCCAACCTTTTATAACCCTAATGTAAATAAAACAACTGACAAGAAGACAAAAGCATCATCAAAATACTTAACCAGTGCATAATTGATGTTTTTATCATGAGGTTAATCATGATTTATAAGGGTGCCCAATAGGCATGCAGCTCGTTTCCCATACATATAATAGGCAATCATAGGAGTCAAAATGTTGCCTGTTTGTTTGTGAAGAACAATATGCAATTGGTGGCCGGCTTTGCCGACTCCAAATAATTGTACACACCACTAAGTATTTTGTAGATTCAACATGTCATTTCCTCACCACGCACAAACACACACATTGTTGTTTGTTATGTAAGTGGCGTCTAGGTGGTTCACATTCAAATGGTGTATTTGCGGCATTCAATTGCAATCAACACTGGGTGTACATTTGCGGAGTATTGTTGTCGCAGCAACCAATTATTTGAAGCTAAGCATAGGACTGCCCCAAATGTTTGGCTATTGCCGACAGCTGCTATCTGCGACACAACATTAACTCTTACAGATATGTCGCTGATGTGGCAGATCAGTCACATAAATCCAACACATTTGATTTTTTGATGCAATCCTGCCGGGTCAACAATTAAATTTCCATCCCACGTTCTGAAGGGACAATTTTCAAGTTTAGTAGCAAAGCACATTCACTCAGACTATGTCAAATTGGTTGTACCGTTTTCCGAGCTTGAACAATAACTCTGCTTTTCTCACCGCCTGAGGCAATGTGAATATTTATGAGAATAAAAATAACGGTGTTTCATCAACCGTTATGGTATTTAAATATATACTGTATATTTTGCCTGCTAACATTAAAGATTTACTGGAGGTAATATTGCCAAAATCAAAACAATCACGTATCATTCTTGTTTCCTGAATATCATGTCATTTTTTTTAAACTGGCGTGAGGCCAAACACTTTAGTTGATACAAAGGTCTGAAGCCCCTATTTAGAACCATAGAATTTGGTCGGGATCATAGTTGATCATGATATTCACACATGAGGACTTAATATCAGTTAGACTACCTTTAAGGGAAACACGAGCTTACTGTTGATGTATATACATTTAATTTGCTCCATTTGGTGGCCAAACAGCTATTTTCTAAAATTAGAATGATAATTTGAAGTACCCATGAAAACAATGCTGTAGGTTTCTGGCTTCTTTTTCTATACTTTGTCTTATGTTAACCTCTCGTACATTTTATTATTAGTATATAATAAGCGACTTGCTTTCAAATAAAATTCAGCAGTTGAAAATCCTTAGAAATAACTCATCCTTTAAAACGATTGTTTAAAATGGGTACAATAAGTCAATACAGAAAACAAAAGCTTGAAATATGCTACTTTTATAAAGTCGAAGAAATTAATTATATAAGCTATTATCTTTATTATGAGTATCCCCAGAGGTGCCATTGGTATCCAATACTTGATAAATCACTGACAAAAACGTCTTTGTGTCACCACACTTACTCATGTGAAACAACACTTAATATACTATTCTAATGAAATCATATTCAACAGTCTACGATGTAGATTTTTTAGTATTTACAAGTGTATTTTTGACAGTATATTTTTCCATTTTTGACCAAAACGACTGAAAAATAGAAGGACACAGACAAAGGGTGCAAACCTTTAGTTATCAATGTCTGAGTTTTGGGATGGTGGGGTTTTCTGATTAACTGAGAATATTCTATCAATGCATATCCTTTTTTTCTTCTTATGTAAAACATTATATGTCAATAGTGTATTTTTTGTCTCTCTGTCCTTAAATATGCCCTTTCTTCCACCCTTTTGTCACTGCCTTCTCTTTTTATGCTTTTAAACCCCGACCACATCAAAACTTTTTACAGATGGGCATCCAAATACTGTATTACCTTCATGGTCAAAAAGTTTGGACCAGCTGTTTACAATCAGCACCCTGATTATTTACAGGGGTGAAGTCTCTTCCACAACAGCCAGGAAGACTTTTGTGTATGTTGCTGAATAAGATTATGCAATCACTTGAGTCATTGATAAAATCAGAAAAGGGATAGAAAATTGCAAGCTCCCTATTTGTTTCTCTTGGTCCTCTCTTAAACTTGTGGCAATTTAGACCATTACAAACTTAAACATATATGTGAATTTTTCTAGAGAATAAAGGATACGCCTGCTGACTGTTGCAAAGTGACTTAAAAATCGCCTACCATATGGAGAATGTATGACACAAAATCTTAATAATTACCCATAAAGGCCAGAGATCCACACGGTTCAACTTTGGGTCCCCCCCATCTTTATTATTTATTCAAGTGCACTTGAACCTGACGTACTGGGAATTAAAGAACGATACCTAAATATATATATATGTATATATATATATATATGCGTGTGTGTGTGTGTGTTAAGTTTTTCTCTAATTCCAAGTGGGAAAAATTTCATTGTATGCCTTTTCACGACTTTGCAGTGCCAGGGTTATATTTTTATTATCTATAATTTTAAAGACATCTTTCAAACCAGGATTGACATGTAAATGATAAGATTTTTTAAGATATCCTAAAATATTTCATGGGGGGGGGGGGGGGTGTCTGACTGAAGAAGGTTACAGCAGTTAACCTAAATATTTGAGGATATTTATACTATAAAAGCAGGAGAAAAGATTCAATATATCTTATCATTTATATATTTTTATTATTATGCAAATTTAAAATGCGAGTCAAGAAGGTCAACCCATTTTGTAAAATGTGCAATGTGACTGCAAGTGTAAAACATGGGGCATGTTGCACGATGCAGTCGCCACTCACACGATGCTCACTTGCAATTCGCACGATTCTCGTCCGATTGAGCGTAACCAGACGCATTGCTAACCAAATGCAAAGAGAGACGAGCACGCATTCCCATGGTACGAGCATCTTACTTGAGCGTGCTACACAATGCATGCTCTTGTTCTGTTTGTGCGCCACGGTGTGCTCGACGGGATAGCAATTTGTTCCATTTGGCCAGAGCTATACTGTAATAATAATGCTTAAATATACCATATAATAAATCATTTTTATGGCATGCGGATCCAAGTCTATTTACTTTTGCTCATGTATATTATCATATATCCTAGATGAAACTCACCCCCCCTCTGTTTATGGGAGTGCTCCACCATAGAAAACTTTCAAACTCGATACAAGAGTTTGATTGACAGTTTCATACTTTCAGCATGGCTATCTTATTTATTTATTTTTCGTTGTTTATTTTTTATTTTGTTTGTTTGTTTGTTTGTTTTTTTTGTTTATTTGTTTGTTTTTTTGTTTGTTTGTTTGTTTTTTTTTTCAAATCAAGACATATAAAAACCGCAGGTGAAAGGAGAGTTTCATATCAATCAATGCTTATTTGGACTTAGAATGGGCAGCGCTAGTTAAGATTTAATCCATGGCTATGTCCTGTATAGGAGTCAGACAATCATGGTATTGAAATTTTGAAGCTCTGACATTAACCACGTAGTCATAACATTCTTATAAGACAGGGTATTTTGATTTTTGTATTATTATTATCATCATCATTATCATCGTCGTCGTCATTACTATTATTGTTATTATTATTATTATTATTATTATTATTATTATTACTTTTATTATTATTATTATTATTATTATTATTATTATCATTATTATTATTATTATTATTATTATTATTATTATTATTATTACTATTATTATTATTATTATTATTATTATTATTATTATTATTATTATTATTATTATTATTATTATTATTATTGTCGAAAGGGGAGGGGATCGATGTTTGCCGGCGAGCCCTATGCTGAATACGTCAGTGCGAAACGTTGGTGTTTCATAGTAATTTGTGGTCACTGAATACCTTTTCTTGAACTGATATGTAATTTACTAGTTTTATACAGAATGATAATAATATGTACATAATTGATGTAATATTGAAAGTGCTAATTGAGAAAGCATAAAAAATGTACATCCTGCTGCATGGGATGTGTATCATGTACAGCTTTGTAGAACGTTTGTGTGCTTGTACAGTAAAGATATCACTTCTAAACAGATATGTACGCAAACCGATCTGGTCATTTAAACTTAAAAAGGAAATGGTAGCATTCATGAACCAAAGTATTCAATGATCATGCAGCTTATGACGTGTTTCATTCATAGTATTATTTTACAAATATTTCTTTTAAATAAAATATACACTACTGTTGTATTTGTGTCTTTTTGCCCAGAACCACTTCCTAGTAGTCAATATCCTATTCCGCAGTTCGAACTCTTTACTCTCCATAAGCTAACCTATCCCTGTCTAACCTGTATATATATATATATATATATATATATATATATATATATATATATATATATATATATATATATATATATATATATATATACATATGGAAATACTATTGTCTATAATGCACACGTTCATCTGTAAAATTTTGACATAGGCTATATCAGCCCAAATAAATTAAAGGGTCTTCAGCGGGTAACTACTCAACATGTTTCGGAGACTTTTACCCGTACATGTCTCTCTGAGTAGCGGCTCCTTGCCTAAGCTAAATATTCAGCAAAGACAACCTACATAATAATGAATAAATTTGAACGTGGCAATTGATGAATTAGCTAAATATGTGAAGTTTTGCTTGTAAATGCAGAGCTTCATATCAAAGAAGAATACCTGTCAAACAAACCATAATTACCAAATTTTCATAGTACAGGTTCAGATAAAAACAATTTGACTTACCCCTGAACCAAAATGTAACCTGTGTTCAGAAATAGCAATTTCATCCATTCTGTAAATTTTCTATGGTAAGCATAGCAATTTTGCTTGAGGTACTCTTGTCTATTTGGATATTCATGAAAAGTATCTATCACCTGTCATGAATGTATGGATTGCAAGCATTATTGTAGGGAGTGCCAAAACAAATAAAATTCATTGCGTCGTGCCTCAGTTATTGTTAAAAGGTTGCAGAACCCCTATACGCCACTATTCGTGTATAACTTTTTATCGGATGTGTTGCATTCTACTTATATATTTCGCCCATAAATCCGTTAAGGTGGGTTAACCTTACTCTTCAGTATATACAAATAACATACAGTAAGGAAAAAGCCCGCCATATGGTATACATTCTGAAATATACTGTTGTATTGCATAACACAGTTATAATGGCAGTAAAAAGGCAGATAGAGCCAAATTTGTAGTCATTTGTGGTATCTTTGTGACAAAGAACAAGGGTAAGTCTATGCATCTTCAATCACATGAAGAAGTGCGTACATGTCTGAAGGACTTTCACATATAAAAACATTAATCTGCGTCCCTTATCCCTCATTTATCCATATTTCCGAGTTCTCGAAAGATAGGGGTCTTCGACCTTTATGGGAATATGTGGCTTGAATGGGTTTGCACTAAATGATACCATATGAATCGCTAATCTGGACCAACTGTACTCTTACTTGCTTCAAACCGGATTAGGAAATACCCCAATTGTTTTTCTTAATGACGTTGCGGACTACACAGACAATGCATCATAGCCAGATATTGCCAATTCAAGATTTAGGGCACAGTGCAATTTGCGAACGCTTCTATGAGGGAGAGTCACTAAACTATCATGTGTATCTTAAATGACCTTGACCACTCTTTCGGTTGCCACACAAAGTGAAGAAGACAGTTAAACAACAATTTATTATGCTCATTTTATGAGTATACAGAAATCGAATTTTACATACCAGCTAAAAGAAATTGGGAACACACACACACACACACACACACACACACACACACAAGAAAGGAAAATGGATACATGCGAAAGAAAAAAATATTGTGTTTACATTCTGTACTGTATAATGGATAAGTCCTTGCCCCGGACACACAGAGTTACCAGCACGAAGAAAAGTAAGCCATAACGCTATATATGTTTATCTTGGACATAAATGAATTAAAACCGCATACAGGAAAGGAAAATCTGAATGTGTCTTTGTTTCAGAATAAGTTCCAACGTATTTTAATTATAATCAGGTGGGGAATTTGTACTGCAAACTGACGCGATGGGCAGGAAACGAAACAGCCTTGTCATTGTCAGTCCAGTATAATCTTGACATGGTCTGTTGTTATAGTGAAATCAATTAGCATAGAAGCATATTATTTCGTTCATATATTACGTTACTGATTTAGGCCTATTACATGACGTCATTGTCATTTCAATTAATAATAAATGTCTCGTAATGAAAATAGGCCTATTTTGTCCAAGATTACTGTAAATAATTAGTAAATTACATTATTCAGCCTAGGCTTGCATTTATATTATAATATTAATTCTTTTTCCTTTTATTCTATGTCAGAATCATTTGACATTTGATATTTGGGACATACAAAGAATTTAGGCACAAGATTAGAACAACTATCAATAGATTCAACGAGCTGAATTTTCCGTGTCTCAGGCACCCGTATTTGCTGTCTGTGTACAGTCATGCGCCTGCGTAGTTCGTTGCCCGTAGATCCTATGTTTACCTCATTGCATCCTCTACAGACAATCGCATGAATTAAATGTTTGCTCAAACAGTCCATTTCTGCTCTAATTTAAAATTCTGGTATCTTTCCTGTTGTGTCCAGCGAAATTGTTTCAATAACTATCATGTTTATACAATTTTTACAACGAAGAAGACCACAATTTTTGCTCCTCCCTTGACTGTCCCTTGATTCAAAGCTTGCTCTCGTAAGAATTTGTTTTAAGTTACGAGGCTGTCTTTGACTTGAAATAAAATTCAGGTTTTTAAAATATTTCTGCAAGTGATGGATCCATTTCCAAGATTTTAAGGGTTTCACGTATTTGTGGTATTATCACTGGATTGTTAGGATTGTATCTTGTGATCATGAACATATTTTTGTCGCCCCCCCCCCTTGTGATTTTTGCAGTCCTTTCTTAATGATTCTTGTGTTACATTTAAAGCTCGCTGAATACCCATTGAAATGAGTGAATGTGGGTAGTGCCTGGCATTTAGAAAATTTCCCAGTTCATCCAGACGCATTGCTTTTCTATTTGTATTTACTACAATTGTACACATCTTTCTTGCTTCATTATATGGAATATTTGTCTTAGTGTGCCGTGGGTAACATGAATTGAATGGCACATACTGATGAGTATCTATGGTCTTGTAGTATATACCCAACGAAATCTTTCAATCATTTTGAAGAACTTTCAATTTTAAAAATTCTAATTCATATTGACTATATTTCATGTCACATTATATACTTGGTTCAAGCTGATTTAAAAGTTGGTGAAAATCGTGTAAATCTGACAGCGACTTGGTC
Source organism: Hermodice carunculata (assembly GCA_964020975.1). Taxonomy (NCBI): domain Eukaryota; kingdom Metazoa; phylum Annelida; class Polychaeta; order Eunicida; family Amphinomidae; genus Hermodice; species Hermodice carunculata. The sequence goes on along the minus strand of OZ026616.1, from coordinate 56,003,845 downwards.
CACATTAAAAAACAGTCATCTAGATAGCGTTTCCAGTTACTATTAAAAACATGGCGAAGAATTCGGATTTATTTCTACGTTTTTCGTGTAATAAAACTTCCAGATATCTAAGACTAAGCGTTGCATAAGTTGGTGCACATTTAGTTCTCATCGCACACTTTTTTTTTCATGTGGTATTCTCCATCAAATCTGAACACATTATTTTCTAATATTAATGAAAGACCTTCCACAATAAATTATCTTGTGAAACGTTGATTTTTTTGTATCAGGATATTTGTTCAGACAGAATTCAATCGTACGCTTTCCTAACTCATGAGGTATGTTACTATATAAATTAATTGCATCAAAACTGACCACATACCAATCCTTGACTTGCTCTTGTAATGTTTTATTGATGAAGTCGATATTATCACGCACGTAGTTGTCGACATGTAATAAGTATGGTTTTAAAAATTCGTTTATGAGTTCACTAAGCCTATTCGTATTGCATACAGGTCCTGCAACGATTGGCCGGAATTTCAAATCTGTAGGTCGATTAATACCAACATATATACCATCTTGTTCATATATAGCTTTTTTGATAGCATCAGACTTATGAACTTTCGGTGAGCCGTATAAATTTCTTGTTCTTGACTGCATACCATCCAGATAATTTGTTTCTTTCGTTGTTAAGATGTTACGATTTTTGTCAATACATTTTTCTCAATTTATCACTCACTTTATTTTCCCTGTCTGGGTTGCATTTCTCATAAAATTTTTTATCATCAAGCAATGATTTTATCTTTTCAGCATAATCATCAGTGCATAATGACAACTGCTCCACCCTTGCCTGCTTCCTTAATATTAGAAGGTTTGTCAGTTTGCCATTCTTTCATAGCTTGTAGCTCCTCTTTAGTTAAAACATTTTTGTTGTTGGGTGAAGGTACTTTGTGGAGAGAGTGTGCAATTTCTTTCAGTCTGTCAATTCATTTTTCTAATGTCTCCTTTTGACTTTTATGAGGGGTGAAAGAAATTTTCCCTTTAACCAGTGATTCATCCCATCCCTTATCTGCATTGTTGAAAAATTCTTTCAGATGTAATGTACGACAAAATTTTAAAATATCACACACTTGTTCTGTGTCTTTTCTTGGTGTTTGTGTGAATTTCAATCCCTTTTTACGCAACTTTACTTGTTCTTGTGTCAATTGTTTGCTTGATAGGTTTCCAATTCTGAAAAATAGATGTATTTGAAGTTAATATCTTCTTAGCCCCTGCTGTTGGGGGTATTGTTGCGCTCTTTCTCTCCCTCTGTTGTATCTTTGCTCTTTTTGGTGGCTGTTTCTTGCTTCTTTTGATTGTCTCCGGTTTCTTTGTGGTCTTTGTCCTCTTTGATTTCTGTAGCCTTTTTGCTTTTGTAGAGGGCTCCATTGTGTATTTGGGCGTGGTCCTCTTTCTATAAAAGGAAACTCTTCTTCAGTTTCTACATTTAGGCCTAGTTCATATCTCTGACCTTGGTTTTGTCTGTCCAATAGGCCTGTGTCATGTCTAGGTTGATATACTTGAAATCTATTGTATGTAGGGAAGTCTACGCTTCTTCAGTTTTCATTCCTAGCAACCATTTCAAAAGTTATTGTCTGTTGTTTCTAAACGGTTCCATACATTGGTTAAACATTGCAATGTTATTTGTCCTTTAATTCTGATGTCATGCCCATACAATGACCCTACAGCTATTGTACATGATATTTTGATTTTGTAATATTTACCATCAATAGTAATCTACATTCATTTCAACAGCCTGAATCTAATTGATTCTGTATGTTCAAATTTGCAATTCAATTTGGCCAAAAGGTGGTATTTATTGTGATATGCTAATATGTGTCATTAAATTAGATATATAGTGACAGTAAAAAACAATATAGGCACGTCTCGGTATACATTTTCTGGCATATGGGTAACCCTAGCTTGTCTATGGATTCCTAGTTCTCCAAACAGGGAGACTGTCTTACTGATTGACACTTTCCTTACCGTGAATAAATATTGATTTGCATTGTTTAGCAGTGTATGAAAGTTCCTCAAGGTTGATTAGCAGTTGTTTGGATGAGGCATATATTGACCTGTTCACGTTACCTTATTCTACAATGTTTAGCACTTTCACTATTATAAATCTATATTGGTTAGCAATGATTAGCAGTCTTTGCACATTTGTTAAAATTGATTAGCACCTCCATTTCCTCAAGTTTCCATTTCAATTAACAAACTGTGATTCAAATCTTGCTACCTTTTGCCTTTTGACATGTATACTCATCAAACGAATCACTATGCAGATTTTTTTTTCACCTTTTATGCAAAAAAAGCATATATCTGTTAAATTGCATATACTGACTAAAAGCTTTGCCGCAGAGAGGTCCGCCATGCTGTTTTGAGACATACAACAATCAAAAATGCCTTGTTTAGTTTGGTGCCGTCAGATGGTACCAATTGGTCAAAATTTGGCCCTCAGGTCATGGACTGCTAGGACAAGAGCTACTCTGGTCAGACTTTAGTCAATACGTTAAAAGAAAAGCTAGAAGTCTGAGTGATGTACGGGCAATGGATCGTGAATTGATAAGGATAAGAAGTGTGGCATTGTCGAGCAATATTTTCACTTATATTTTAGGTAGCAGCATATTGATCATTTAATATTTGGTATGTTTACAGAATTAGAGCGATTATTATACTGGCTGTCCCTTCGCATTTTTTTTTCTCTTGTTATTATTATTATTATTATTATTATTATTATTATTATTATTATTATTATTGTTATTGTTATTGTTATTATTATCATTAATATTATTATTCCTCTTATTCTTTCCGTGTTCTTCCTCATTTCTTGGAACACTGCAACGATGTTAGTTAGGTCTCAAAGTGTAATATCGCTCACTAACTGCTATGCTTTGATATCTACTTTCACATCAGTGAGACCACATGTTTTAATGCGCTGCTAGATAAATGTCATGAATACGGTGTTTCAATTGCAGTGGAAGAAGAGTTGACGTTACTTGACCCACTCGCTTTTGAGGGGGGGGGTTTCTCATGAATCTTGCCTGGGGAACCCGGGAGGTTAGATCTCTGGCCAGGTGGATATATTGCATGCCAGATTTGTTTATTTGTTTGTTTGTTTGTTTGTTTTTTTTTGTCCGTGGAGGGCTTTTATGATATATGGTCTATAGCGATAGCTAGGTATTGGTCCATGGTTATTATATGATGACGCGTGGAGGGCTTTAGCCCGTGTATGGCTTTATGATCTAAATCTCTGCCAGGCCAGGCAACTTTGCTATTTCTTCTGTTGAGGAAAGCGGTCAGTAGTTCCCGCGAGGGCACTTTGCACTGGGTTCAGCAAGTGCTTTTTTGATACTTTGAATATCATAGTTTTAGCACAGAATAAAGTTTCTGAATATAGCATTTGAGATGCCACGTCCCCTTCATATAATTCATTCTGCGTATTGTTTACCTGAGTGCAATGTAAAAAAGGGCCGACCATGAATGCATTTGCAATCTTCTTTTATTGTAGGAAATGATTTTCCTTTAAAATAGAAAAAAAAAAGCTAAACAAAGAACAAAACAAAACATGACAAAACAAAACGAAAAGAAAAAGAAAAAAATACGGTAAAAGGGAAGTCACCCAAAACAATCGGTAACAGTAAGAAGCCTTGTGCTATGTATCGAGATACTTCGGAACACAATTGTTTTTTCCGGCTAATATATTGGATTTCGGTTGCAAAACTCTTGTCAACAATTTCTCTAATTTTCTTAATGTATAGCTTAGTCTGCAGTTAATGATGAATATTTCTAAACTTGAGAGGACCGGTTTAAAACCACCAGTTGCCTTTTATGGGTGACTGCCTGTCTCAAGTCAGGAGTGAAATCTGTGTCTTGACATTGTTATTGGAAAAGAAATATTGAAGCTTTGGCAAGTCTGAAATCTATTTGCCGTCATTGTTAGGTTTGGAATTAATGAATATGGATCAAATGTTTCTGTACTATTTGAAAATTACTTCATTGGCTATGTTGTGCTGTGGGCTTTGTTCTCCGATTCATGGTTATAGTGGAGGTAGGGTGTGTTTACAATATTCCAGATTCATAAATATCGAAGAAAATGATGTAGGCCTACTTTACTCTTTTACTTTAAATTTAGCTGACTGACAAGTCGGGAGAACTAAAAGGTGATAGGCCTAACAGGTCTCTTTTTATTTTTGGCAGAAGAAATGAAATTTGTGTTTTGGGTGGTTTGGCCTATACATTTTTGAAAAAAAAGAACTAGTGTCTGCAGTTAATGATGGATATTTCTAAACTTGAGAGGACCGGTTTAAAACCACCAGTTGCCTTTTATGGGTGACTACCTGTCTCAAGTCAGGAGTGAAATCTGTTTCTTGGCATTGGTATTGGAAAAGAAATGTTGACGCTTTGGCAAGTCTGAAATTTCTTTGCCATCATTGTTGGGTTTGGAATTAATGAATATGGATCAAGTGTTTCTGTAATATTTGAAAATTACTTCATTGGCTATGTTGTGCTGTGGGCTTTGTTCTCCGACTAATAGTTTTAGTGGAGGTAGGGTCTGTTTATAATGTTCCAGATTCATAAATATCGAAAAAACGATGTAGGCCTACTTTACTCTTTTACTTTAAATTTAGCTGACTGACAAGTCGGGAGAACTTAAAGGTGATAGGCCTAACAGGTCTCTTTTTATTTTTGGTAGAAGAAATGAAATTTGTGTTTTGGGTGGTTAGGCCTATACGTTTTTGAAAAAAAGAACTAGTGTCTGCAGTTAATGATGAATATTTCTAAGGTTGAGGGGACCGGTTTTAAGCCCTCCAGTTGCCTTTTATGAGTGACTGCCTGTCTCAAATCAGGAGTGAAATTTGTTTCTTGACATTGGTATAGGCAGAGAAATGTTGACTCTTTGGCAAGTCTGAAATTTCTTTGCTGTGATTGTTGGGTTTGCAATTAATGAATCCGGATCAAGTGTTTCTGTACTATTATTATATATTATCTTAAGTACATATTATAAAAAGCAAGCCTTCAACTGTAAACCGTGAGTGTTAACATGGACATACATTTATGAACAAGCCTACAGAAAGCTTGAACTAAGCATAAACTGTATCTGACAGTGCTTTGTAAATGATTCTGATAAAAAGGCCACTGTCGACAGGCACGGGTTGGTGGCCGATGGCACCAAAAGTCAAATGAAATTTAAGGACGCATCAGAGCAGAATACTCATGTTCAAAGGAATACAAATTGCGTACTGCCCACCACTGGCATTTGTGCATTGCTGGTTGTTGCGTCAGTAGCATCAAAAAGCTGTATTATAGCCAGAGAGAAAGACCAGAATATATACGCACACTTAGTATGCTTTGTAACTGAAAGGAATTTCACACACACACACACACACACACACACACACACACACACACACACACACACATATATATATATATATATATATATATATATATATATATATATATATATATACATAAAACAGTCGTTCATTTCATGGAGCATAGCTGTCCATCCGGGTATCCACGTTCAGTGTGGATACCCATCAGAGCCTTAGAAGCATCCCTTTTGAACAATATGACAATGTATATTTAGCCTTTGCGATCTGTGCCTGGTGCTTTATTCGCGCATCGCTATCTTTACTCTTCAGTATGTCTTGAAATGACTAGGATGGTTTGTTTGTAATGGGGGGGGGGGGCAACTTTTGACCCATAATTTACGCTTCTGCAAGACCTATGACACAACCTACCAAGCCTAACAATGCAAATTAAAGTATTGAGTGAAAAACATCAGAACTGGGCAGCAGGTCTCTTCTAGTTAACAAGCACAATGCATGAGACAGAAACGCATGCTTTTGATAAAGTAGAGAGGAAGAAGACTGGTTTCCACCTTAGGTCATGTAACCTGCACTTGCCCAATCCATGTGTTTGCCAAGTTTGATGGACCCAACCTGACTTTAACTTGCAGGTAACCTGTAGTTAGACATCCTCAGGTTGATCATCATAACCTGAAGTTAACCTTGAAGTTAACTCGTACGTCTATATCTGGCCTTCAAGGCTCTCAACCAGCACATAACATATAGTTAAGCAAGGGTAGTGTAGTGTTGTGTTTTATTGCAGAGTGTTATCGGACAATAAAATTACAGCTCTGCTTGCAAAATTAATGCCCTACATTGAACCTCCCAACTTAATCATTTTTAAATAAAACAAACACATTTTCATATATATTTTTATCTGCAAACTGTACTTTCCGGATGTAATCTTAACATTAAAAAAACAAAAGTTTTAAACCTTAATACAAAAATATTTTATTAACACGTAGGTGAAAATTGACCCATATACCCATAATATTGTTTCTGGCACATAAGCTTAAACACACCAATTATGGCCTTATTATTAGCACGTATGTATATATATATATTTTTTTTTTTAACTTTTAGACTTATTTCTAGGTTTTTATAACTGAGACACTTAGTTTAGAATAGCGTATTGATAAAGGATTGGAATACCAAATACTAATGTTGAATGTAAATATCAGTAAAGACCTAAATGCTATTATATTTAAAACATTTGTGTATTATGCATTTTTTTCCTTAGTTAACATGGACCAATTGTAAATAAGTTCATGGTGGTAATTACCAACAAAGCTTGTTGGTTACCTGGTGCGGTCCATACTATATTTATGTTACTATATGTTTAACAACATGTATCTGGTTATGGCCACCCATAGATACCATGACCATTCATGTAAGTTATCCACGTCGGTGTTTAATTTTATTACTGGGACATTCTGCCCTGAACCACTGTTACCATGTCGAGGGGTATTACGCGACTTTTTACCGGTTCATGCAACGCGTGCATTTTGTCTGCTGACTAGCCTTTTACATCGATCGTTGGATGAGAGGATCACGTCATATTCAGTGTGTACTCTTGTGTTACATTTTAAGTTGTAGCACTTCTTATTTATTTATTTATTTATTTATTTATTTATTTATTTATTTATTTATTTATCTATTTATTTATTTATTTATCTATCTATTTATTTATTCATTCATTCATTCATTCATTCATTCATTCATTCATTCATTCATTCATTTTTCCACCCATTATTCATTTATTTATATCCTTTATAGGCCACCTATGAAGTCCTGATTTATGTTTTTTTTTATGTTTTGCTCTGATACAGGTGCTTGTAATGTTGGCTGAATATTTTATTTTGTATTATTGCCTGCCTGGTCAGGATCGTGTTTGCTGTGAACAAGATAATGTGCTATCATTCAGTGTTACACTGCACTGAGGCACTTTGGAAAGAAAAGTCCTTGTATGCAAATCGTTAAGGTAATATGAAGCCCAAGCTTGTCTGGAGATGCCGATTTTCATTTCAGATATGGCTTATATTTTTCGTACCCTTGTGGTGACTGTTTACACTACATGTTATATTCAGATCGTCTATGGCAACCCAACAGGGCCATAACGTATAGGTCTTACGCGTAGCTGAGCCTCCACTACACGTAGTCGAGGCTCGGCAACGCGTAGTCGAGTTAACAAATCAGATTGCAGTCTCTACTACGTGTAGTCGAGGCTCGGCAACGCGTAGTCGAGCCAACAAATAAGATTACAGTTTCCACTACGCGTAGTAGAGTCTCGGCAACGCGTAGTCGAGCCAACCAATAAGATCACAGTCTCCACTACGCGTAGTCAAGGCTCGGCAACGTGTAGTAGAGCTACCCAATAGGATTAGTCTCCACTACGCGTTGCCGAGAAAATGTTCTTCTAGAACGCGTCGCCGAGCCTCGGCGACGCGAAGTGGAGAAACTATGCCTCCCATAGCGTGTAGCCAAACTATCCAATCACTGATGCTCTTGTAAACTGTATTATACGTGTTGGCTGTTTTAATATCAGTAATGATTGTAAGGACGTAAATGATTGGTTTGCTTTTCTTCAGCCAAAAGGTGCCATAAGTTGCTCCACTGCGCATAGTCGAGCTTCGGCTACGCGTAGTGGAAAACATATTCTCGGCAACGTGTAGTGGAGACTGAAATCTGATTGGTTGGCTCGACTACGGGTAGTGGAGGCTCGGCAACGCGTAAGACCAATGCATTATGGCCCTGTTGGCTTGCCATAATCGTCGATCTTATTTACCCAGCTATTCAATACTACGAGCTCAGTCACTGCGGCTCATTATAACTTTATGATTTGGTTGATTTGTTGAATGTGCATGTATAGCAAGCGTACCTGCATTGAGCATGCTTGAAGTGACTTTTTTTTCTTGTAAAATTACCCCAAATTGCTTTTCAAACAAGTTAGTCTGTGCTATTTGGTGTACAGTATATCGCCTTTTTTACTGGACTGTTGAGACCTGCCGGTCCGAGAAATTCGACATCCCTCTAAAGCAGCTTTACATGTTGGTTTGTCAACACAGCCTGCGATCCTATTTGGTCTGCCTAAGTTTAATTATTGTCTTTAGCATATCTGAATCTTACGCTTGTTTTGGGTCTCCAGCATTTTGAAATATCGTTCTTGTCATGCTCATTTGCAATGTATTGTCGTTGTTCATACTCTGCACAATCAAGGTTATGGCATTTTCAGCTATATGCTGAACACCGTTCCCTATTACAACTTAGAAAACAGTTCACATTTCATTTGTTTGCTTTTTGCTGCCATATATATATATATATATATATATATATATATATATATATATATATATATATATATATATATACATATATATATATATATAGTGCTGTGATAAAGTTGTGTTTATAGGCCACCTATGAAGTACTGATTTATGTATTTTTTTATGTTTTGCTCTGATACAGGTGCTTGTAATGTTGACTGACTTTTCTATTTTGTATTATTGCCTGCCTGGTCAGGATTGTGTTTGCTGTGAACAAGATAATGTGTAATCATTCAGTATTACACTTGTACTGAGGCACTTTGGAAACAAATGCCCATGCATGCCAATCGTTAAGGTAATTTGAAGCCCAAGTTTGTTTTCAGATGCCGATTTTCATCTCAGATAAGGGTTATATTTTTTCCTACCATTGTGGTGACAATTTACACTACATGTTATATTCAGATCTTTTATTTTGTTCAGCCAGCTATTCACTACTACGAGCTCAGTCACTGCGTCTCATCATAACTTTATAATTAGGTTGATCTGTTCAATGTACATGTATAGCAAGCGTACTTGCATTGAGTATCTTTAAGTGACTTTTTTCTTTTCTTTTTCTTTTTCTTTTTTTTTTTTGCAATTACCCGAATGGCTTCTCAAACAAATTAATCTGTGCTATTTGGTGTACAGTATATTGCCTGCTTCACTGGACTGTTGAAACCTGCCGGTCCTAAGAATTTGACATCCCTCTGAAGCAACTTTGCATGCAAGTTTGTCAACACAGCCTGCGATCTTAGTCGGTCTGCCTACGTTTAATAATTGTCTTTAGCATATCTGAATGTTACGCTTGTTTTGCGTCTCCAACATTTTGAAATTTTGTTCACGTCATTCTCATTGTCATTGTTCATACTTTGCACAATCAAGGTTATGACATTTTCAGCTATATGCTGATCACCTTCTCTATTACAACTTAGAACACAGTTCACATTTCATTTGTTTGTTTCTTTGTTGCCATATATTGTCTTGTTGGTTCTGTGATAAAGTAGTGTTGTGGTGCAGGACAGGTTATTTTTACTTGATGATCAAGGCATATCTCATTGTTCGCAAAAGGTATATCCTCAAATGACACTTCATATATCAATAATTACCGTGCTGTACTAAGAGCTCAGTTGTATGTATGTATGTATGTATGTATGTATGTATGTATGTATGTATGTATGTATGTATATATGTATGTATGTATGTATGTATGCATGTATGCATATATCTTTATTATACTGACTTGTACTATACATTGTCACAATCATTTGTGTATTATTATAAAGAATATTTTAAAGTACCCAGCCCTTTGGGCTTATAAGTCAGTTTCAAGGAATATAAATAATAAATATGTGCAACACAATATCAAAACAGGGATAATATCGTATACAAAAATGTATACACATCAATTTGGTTTATAAAGAGTTTCTGACCTTCGACTCCAACAATTTTCAATAAATTTACCGAATAAGAGGATATTATTTTCCATTACGTATTTAAGTTTCTGTACATCAGGAAGCTGAGAGAAATCCGGATAGCGTAATATAATGCTTCGTACAAAAGTATCTCTCAAGTCATTATATAGGGGGCACGAAAACACAAAATGTAACTCATCCTCAATCTTATGAGAACATAAATCACACATGCGGTCCTCTATTGCCAGCCTTCTGTACCGACCAGTTTCAATTGTAAGTTGTAGTATCCCTAAACGTAATTGAGCAATTAAGGATCGTTGCCTCCTACTAATTGGGACTTGAACATACTTTTCTGTAGTAAATGTATCTTTAAATACAATATAGGTCCGTAATTTTGGTTTTGATGCTATTGACAATTTCCAGTTATTTTCTTCTAAAAAGTTTATTTTTTGATCTAATACTTCAAGATCACAGATGCTCTTATCATTGAATATATTATCATATCCCACCTGATCTAATATATACTGAACTTCAGCAGACCAGTTTCGATTACACAAATTATAGTCCCGATTAAACACCTTTTTAGTGAGACGGTCATCTTCCATATTTAAAAGTCTATTCCACAGCTCTATAATACAAACAAAATTTCTATACTTTATACTTCGCTATCCCATATCTCCACGTAGTCCTGGTATTGGGGCTTTACTGTGTGTTCCTAAGAAATATCTTATTGCCCGATTTTGAACCTGATCTAATTCTTCAAAATCTTTCCCACCCCAAACTCCTGAACAATACTGTAAAATAGGTAAAACTCCAGATTCATACAAACATGTGAATGTCTGAAAACCAATATTTTTAACAGTTTTAAATTTATTAATAACAGCACCTAAAGCCCGTCCACCTGAACTTGCCAAAACATCGGCATTTTCTTTATACTCTAAATATTCATCAAAGATGACCCCTAAATATGTATACTTTGCGACCAGGTCAACCGTTTTACCATACGTATGGAAATTGTAAATAGTTTTTCTGGTCCTTTTCCGTCTAAAATGCATTACATTTGATTTTGAAAGATTTACCTTCAATGACCATTTATAACACCAATTCTGCATGAATGTTAACATCTGTTGTAAATTATCCTCATTTTCTGAGAATAAAACTAAGTCGTCTGCATAGAGCAACGAGCATATATGCAAGTCTTCTATATGTATTCCCAGCTGTTGCTGATTGAGCTGTACTACAAGTTAAGTTACAAATATTTCATCACTATGGTATGTAATTATACAAAACATCAAAAATCATGATATATGGACCGGTTGTGGTTTTGTTGTATTGGTGATACGGTGTTTGTATAAGTGCCATTCGGTACCTATTTTTTCTTCTTTCTTTCTTTCTTTCTTTCTTTCTTTCTTTCTTTCTTTCTTTCTTTCTTTCTTTCTTTCTTGCTTTCTTTCTTTCTTTCTCTCTTATTTATTTATTTATTTATTTATTTACTTATTTATTTATGTATTTATTTATTTACTCATTTATATATTTATTCATCCATTTATTCATTCATTTATTGATTTATCTTTTTATTCATCTATCTATCTATCTATCCATCCATCCATCATCACCATCATCATCATCATCATCATCATCATCATCATCATCATCATCATCATATTTTTTCCTTCCTTATAACTGCTTGGGTGTCAATTAATCATAACATACACAAAACTGATATATGTATATTCTCAAGAAAGGCAAGGGGTGTCCATCATCTTAACATGCAACATCATATGTTATAAATATGCGTTTTGTTTCAATAAGTATTGATTAAAAGTACTTTCTTTACTTCCGCTGCTAGCTGGCGATATTCGTGTGAATCCTGGTTAACAGCCAAACCTACACAATATCAGGCTTAAATGAGATGCATACTTTTTAAACTATATGGAGAATGTGATATATTTTTATTTTTGAAATAACTGTTTCTCATATTTCAAAGGATAAAGACTTTATGATACCTAGCTTTCACAACAAAATGCGTCGTGACCATCCCAATTCTGTCAAGGGTGTGTGTGTTTTCTGTGCTTTGTTCTTTTGTACTTAACCGACGAATGGGCCTTAAAGTTCCCGACCTTGAAATGCTAAGTTGTGAAGTCACCCCACATCATAATAAGATCCCCTTTTTGGCGTTATTTATAGATATCCAAGCTATTTGGCTTCTCTTTATGACAAATTCCAAAATAGTATAGGCTAATGGTGTTAATGACAAAACAATATGTGGACACTTAAACGCAGATCCACATACATTGCCACGTAGTAAACTTCATAATCCTGCTACTTTCAACTTTTTTATTGTTCATGTTAATGAACCAACTCGTGTCATGGAACGGACTGCAACTTGTCTAGACCAAATAATTAAAAACATGTCCATTTTTGTTGAAAATGTCTGAGTGCTTCTTCCCATACCCAACTACGATCTTCTGCCGTTGGTGCCTGTATTTTGTTTCAATACAAGACAGAACCTGTGTATCACAGGCGAATATGGAATTACGTGAAAGCCAATTCCGTTCTTTTTTACAAATCATTGAAGCATCATGAATTGGGAATCCTGTTTTGTGTCAAACAATGTTAATACATGCTGCGGCTTATGGCTGCAAATGCTTTTGGACGCTGAAGAACACTGTGTCCCCGATAAATGTGTCGAAGTTCCGACTTACCATGGTATACTTCAGAGCTACAGTGTCTCTGTCGTAAAGGTAAGTCGCTAAACGGACAGATTTCTTGGTGGATCTGAATTTGGGGGAATCAACAATAGCAGTTGTCCCTGCAACAAATTCTTGCATCGTGAGGAAGTAAAATTTTAGGTGTGTATCCCAGAAGCAATGCACAAACTGATGTGGCCCTACTGTGTGAGTTTTGACCAGGCACTAGAAATGATGGCACGGAAGAGTGTGCCCACCATCAGGCTTCTGCAGTAGAACCTCCGCGACGGGTTTGATATTTTTACGTCATATAACATTATCCACACGTGCATTGATTGAACCCATCAAGTGTCGGTCGGAAAGATTACGGAAAAGATCCACTGGGTCCACAAGCGAAACGAGAAGTGTAGTTCTCAGCATATTTTGGTTGATACGAACGCATTCACACTGCCTGCAAAGTATCTACCCGACCAAACTACTGATTAGGGTGGGAAAGGGAGAAAAAAAAAGAACTTTGTGCCCGCCATGTTGTTTTCCTGTTTTAAACACCTTCCGCGCCCAATGAATATAATCTATATACCAAAAGATTCGTCGCAATCCACTCTATTGATCCCTGCACGATATTAGGTTGTGCAGCGTTGTTTATTCCAATGGCCCACTTTATTCTCAAAAAGTGTCTCGATTCCAAATGAGCCACTCTCCATTGAACGGAAGTGTCCCCGCATACGGACTCAAATTTCTCCTTCACTCCGATTAAAGTAGAGCTGGTAAGTTAACAAAATACCAATTTTATTAAACCACAGGGGTATTCTATAGTGAGAGAACTGCAAGGTAAGGATGAAAGCCGACATAAGTTAGCTACCGTTGTCTGGCAACACACGCAGTTATCAGTGAGCACAATGAAGATGTAAAAGTAGTAAAAAGTGGCAGTACTGACACTCATATCAGCAGAAGCATGCAACTTTCTGTTGCAAGTCTTGATGTTCTTTCATGATTTCTTGATGGGAGATACTGGGGCCTTGGAAAAAAAGACACCCTAGTATGATCCAAAATGTTTTAGCACCATGGGCATTTGATATTGCTTGTGTCATGATGAAAGGGAAGTGGGCATTAAAGGACCGTATAGGGGCCCTTGAAGTGGTGGTCAACAGGATGAATATATAGAAACAAAAATATAACGTCCCTGTTAAGACCACACAGGGCCCAAAATAAAGTTAATACAAGTGTAAAGAACAGCGATGCAGTATAACAAGTTGCTTATACTTTATTTGAGATGTATACAGATCCAGGCTTGTTCTATTCAAGATCGTATTAATTAAAAAAGAAATATTTAAGAGCATGCTGCTCTGTTTGAAGGCATGTGCCCTGTTTGAAGGCATGTGCCCCGGGTGTTGTGTTTTGACTGCCCTTTTGAAGGAAACCAATAGATCCACCAGGCTGGTCTCGGGAAATGTGTATACAGGTGCTGGAACTCTGTAAACTGTTCGACATGATATATTGGAGTATTTTGGTATGCATGCGATTTGTCGAAATGCCATGATCATTAAATCAAATTCACTTCAGATGCATATTTTAAAGGTATTCAAAGAAGTGTACTTCTCGTTACTTTTTACTTTATTCTGATGAATGGGTATGTCTGTTCAGTTGACTACATATGTTAAATTTAACAGTTACGCTGTTTTCACGGAAGGGTCCACAGCATTCAGTTAATTTTGGCTTTGGCATGTGACAACGAAATACTATAACTGATTGCTTAGCTCTGTAAGGTTCGCAGGTGGCTCTTAGTGTAACGAATTGCCAGTGTATGCACAGCTTTTTTTTTTTTTTTTTTTTTTTTTTTTTTTTTTTTTTAATTCACTTGTCTTCCAAAAATCTGTAAAAAGGGGATACTCAAAAATTTGATTAACACTAATTCTTCAAGTTTTTACATTGTGAGTTTCTAGCATCAAAACGAGTTTAACTGGTACTAACCTTTGGTGATACTTGTTTTAAGTTAAAATATAGGTGTGTTCATTCATACAGCATTTCATATCCACTTGCTTGTGTGAAAATGAAAATAAAATTGTTGTTATGTCTACCTTGGACTTCTGGATTTTGACTTTGCTTATTTTATGGCTGAGGCTTCTGATCTTGGATGGTTGTCTTTCGTTTGGATACTCGTGCAGTTTCATTGTTGAAATCTGTGGTTTGCTTCTGTTTCCCACCCCAGTCCGTTTTTTTACTAACTTCAGTTAATCAAGGTAAATGTGTCGCCTGTTGGATATTTATATCCTGCTGTGATACCTGGTGGTGTTCATGTTGATGGTCTTGCCAAGACGGTTTTCAACATTGGACTTATCTTCGAACTATGACATTGACACTTGATGGCCTCATGCAATTGTCAGTAAAGTACAGTTTAACATAACGGAAACCAAGATGATGGGTTAAAATAGCAAATGATTATTTTTGAAACAAACTGGTCTGGGTACCTTGAATTTGCTGTAAGGTCTGTACAGTCTGCACGAGTTTCTAAATAATTGTTCGTCCCGGCAAGCATAACGTGTATCACTTGAAACAACTATTGCTTGAAATGTTACTTACCCACAAGTCAAATTAGATTTAATATTTCGTCTAGGCTTTATTTCAGGCTGAAATGTTCAAAGGTGCGTTGGTCACTTACTTTTACTCTGCCATTTTCTTTGCGACCTCAGAAACACATTTACCGGTTTTTGTTTGATTATAAAACATAAATAGAGTAGATTTTGCCAGTTTAAGGTACATTGATAATGCCTCATCAAACACACCTAGCTATAAGAAAGCACATCCATGTTTCATTCAGATGTAACATAGAAATTTTCCACTTGGTACTTATATTCATTAACATGTGAACAATGTCGGTATTAAGTAACTGGCTTGCACACAACTCGTATGCCGGCTTACCTAGATGGCACCAGGTTTATTAGACTATCGGTAATTTTGTTTTGTGTTATGTTGCATTGTATAGCAATTAATGTATTCATATTTATATATAAATATGGAAAAAAGTGTGATCATATGCCAATCTTTTTTTCATAAAACTTGGGACCAACATTATGGCGATGTGGATACAGAACATATAATTCATGCGCATTTTCTATACGTATAGTTTATGTAGCTTTCAGCGACCGCAATGAGGCTTCTACTCCAATCTCATCATCAAACACCGAGTTAAATGTCTATAAATGGTGCTGTATAAAACGCAATATGTGTGGTGACGATTGTAAAAATGTATATGAAACATACATTCAGTCCTTTTTTTAATAAAAGAAACAGTTGGAATATCTATGCAATGTTCGCTTGAATCTTAGCGATGTAAATTTTGAAAGTAGGTTTTTTTGGTGGAGTCGTCTAGCTGGTCGACTTTTAAATGGTGTCTGCTTTTTCCATTGCTATCAACACTGGATATTTATTTGTCTAGCTAAGTTGTCGCAGCAGCCAATTGTTTGACGCGTGGCATAGGGCTGCTCCAGATGTTTGGCTATTGCAGACTACTGCTATCTGTGACATAACCTCTAACTTATGATATATAAAGCTGATGTATAGGAGTGCAACTCGGTGTGTGTATATTTCTTGGCAACCACCATGTAAAACTAAGCACACACACACACACATATGTATGCACAGACACACACACACATACATACATACATATGTATGCACAGACACACACACACATACATACATACATATGTATGTATATATATATATATATATTATCTATAGATTTGTCAATAATATTAAACAATAGGGCTAAAAGTAAAACGTCATTTTTTATGCTCTTCGGGGTTTGGGCATGTGTGGATAACTCAACTACCAATGACACAAAAATTGCCATGTAGATTCCAGCAAAGGTGACAAGAAGTTAAGGCTTAGCTCACCATGTCCATAGAAAAACACAAGTTTGTGGACGGATTAATTGATGATCTGTGCAGAAACACTTAAGACAGTGCAGGCAGATAAATGTACTTTGTGATAGTTTGTGTCTTGACAGGGTCGAACCAAACCTGTCTGCGGTTTCTGCTGAAGATTTACAAACCGTTTACTAGCCAAGGCATATATATATATGTTCTTATTTTGACCGTAGATAAAGCTGCACATGGGCTACGTTACTCGACGACAAAAATTGCAAGGCTTTTTATTTAGATCATCTAAACAAATCTTTAGAAATTATATAAGACCTGCTGTCACAGACAATAAATCACTCAATAAGCAAATAGAGAATACAGCAATAACTCCGCAGCACTGTAGACTAGTAATGCCCACATTAATGGCAATATAGGCTTTACTGTTCCGAACAATCTATCTATCTATCTATCTATCTATCTATCTATCTATCTATCTATCTATCTATCTATCTATCTATCTATCTATCTATCTATCTATCTATCTATCTATCTATCTATCTATCTATCTATCTATCTATCTATCTATCTATCTATCTATCTATCTATCTATCTATCTATCTATCTATATATATATATATATATATATATATATATATGAGTGTGTCTGTGTGTGTGTGTGTGTGTGTCTGTGTGTGTGTGTGTGTAATTGGTATCCTATGTTGCTGGTTCGAGACTAAGCCGTTCAGTGCTCACAAACATATATATTTTTATTTTTCATTTTTTGTTGGTGGACTTACAGTACACTCCCCGATGTGGGATATCTCCAAACGCAGTACTTTCGAGACCCGGACTTACAGTAATCGCGAAACATATACACACATACTAAGTGCCTTAAGAACATTTTCTTCCTTAATTCCTCAGAGTGCATTCGTCTTAACGGTCTGCATAGACTACAGCCTTTTTTTGTGTATATACGTCGATCACAAACCATGGTAAGACCGTAGCATCACAAAACTTGTAAAAACCTGGTGGCCTGTTCTACAAGTTATGGGGGCTTGTGCAGCAGGCCAGCAGGCTATTTCTGCATAAGTGGTATAGTAATTTATATGACATTTGGAGCAATGATATCAGGCGTTTTGCATATAAAGATATTTTGAGTGAAAAACTGTTCAACATGGACATATTTGACCTTTCCCTTACACAAGACAATCCTGACAGTCGCCAGGCTACTGTTGATCTGTACTTGGATAATTTATGTGAGGCTATACATAATTGTACCCTTGATCCTGGATGTGTTGATAACAAGAAATTAAAGACTAAAAGTTATTGGTGTCCCAAACTGGCAAACTTACGCGACAAAAATATGTTTTGGTGGCGACTGTAAGCTAGTAATGATAGACCAAGCCATGGTAAAATCCAAAAACAAGTGAGACCATAAGTCGCAGCATGTATTGAAATCATTTGACACAAAACAGAATTCCCAATTCATGGCATCCACATTGTGTATAAAAAGACCGAAGTCGGCTTTCACATAATTGCACATTCGCCTGATATGCACAAGTCCTATCTTGTGTCGGAACAAAAGACAGGCACCAAGGGCACATGATCGCAGTTAGCTGTGGGACAAACGACTCTAATGAATTTCATCTCATCATGATCATCGAAAATGACCATTGCTATATTTTATCGATTTCTCTACTGGTGATGGTCTAGTCAAACATGTTTACTATACTCGGAAGACACCTTACTTCTTAGTTGAAAAGTACACAGCCTGATATTATCAATTGAGGAGAGTCACAGTCCTTAAGATGACATTGCAGTTGAAAACTGTCGTGTGTTTTTGTATTGAAACATTCTGAATGAAATACTGTAGCTACACCACTAATATCACTTAAGATGTCTTAGCAAGACTGTCAACCTAATCTAAGGTACACAGGCATTTCCACTATGATGAAGCAAAAAAAAAAAAACTTCATTTTTTTCAGATACTAAAATAAAAGTACCTTTATAGAATTGTTTTAAGTGTGTGTGTGTGTGTGTGTGTGTGTGTGTGTGTGTGTGTGTGTGTGTGTGTGTGTGTGTGTGTGTGTGTGTGTGAAATTCGCCTCCAGTGCCTCATAATGAGATGGATTATAGGTTTTGTCATTTTGAAAAAAAAAATTAAATAAAAAAATACAAAGAAATACAAGAAAGGTATTAACCTCAATTGACATAACTTTAGAAGGGGAGCTTTCAAACCAGAAATGCTTTTGTTAAGTAGCTGAACCACAAACACCCGTCTCCATGATATCATTGTGGAGATCATATTAATATTAACTAGCAAAAGCTAGTACAGCAAGCTGTGCGCAAATATGTTCTAGCCAGTCAAGAATTAAATTACTCGGTCAGAACGTAAGATCATATAGCCATTCTTGCTGAAAATTATGCATCAACTAATCAATTTTGACCTCAGTCTGCATACCTTGTCAGGTCATCCATGAATTCAATATATCTGTTCTTCCATATGTATTACTCCATCCATTCAAAGGGTGCCTACCGGATTAGGTCACCATTGGCAAAACCTCAAGCTTTCTTTTGCATGCTGGTAGCCCTGAGTCACACGTACATCGTGTTGCACACCGATACGTCAGCGTTGGGTCTCTCCGGATTAATGTAAGGTGACAGATAGCAGCTGTCCGCAATAGCCAAACATTTGGAGCAGTCATGTGCTAAGCTTCTAATGATTGATTGCTGCGGCAACATTGATACTCAAAAACACAGCCAACCGAAAGTCACCAAGACCATACTACCTGGATACAATGTATGCAACAAACACGTATGTGCGTGTGTGTATGTGTGGTAACGAGAAGCCAGATGTTCAATTTATGTAATATTTAATGGTGTGTACAATCGTTTGTTGTCGGTTCTCAACAGCAGAGCTAACAACCAATTGCACATATACGTCATGATAACACGACATTTTGCAACCTATGATGGCTCAGGGAAGACACATTTCGAACTGGTAAAACACCCATATAAAACAAACTTATTAATGATAGAATGGCAGCTATTCAAAAGCAAACTACTCAAATGAATATGTTGTCTTCCTTCATATGTTAGCTCCTGTGTGGACACTGCTAGGCAAACCAATATAGTTGGTAGCAATGCAAAAAGGTCATCAAACCAAATAATTTTCAAACCACGTTAGATAATTTTAGTAATAGCCCATATTGCTGTATAACATATCAGTGCTGCAGAATGCCTGTTCCGGGCAGGGATAACTGATATTGTAAAAAAAATATATATTTACTGCCATCAGGAAAACGGCTCACATATCAGTTTTCAGAACCACCTAATTATGCTCCCTTCAGTGTGTTAATGTCAAATAGCATTCTTTTACAAGTGTTCATTGTGAAAAACCTACACTTGAGATATATATATATATATATATATATATATATATATATATATATATATATATATATATATATATATATATATATATATATATATATATATATATATATATATATATTTATCAAAATTGATTTTGTCATCGATTTGATTATTTATTACCATACATAATATATATATATATTACATATTGTGCCCAGTATAATTTACATAATTTTTATGATTATAGTGCAGATTGTCCGTATGAAACTAAGATTTCTTTCAGTACATTTAGATCAGTAGTGCCTATTTTGTCATGCTTATTCAAGAATTATCTGAACTTTTGTTTAATGGGCCTTTTCATCTTTGTTGGTCTCATTTTGATTAGGACATAATTTTGCGGAAATGGCGGTTCGTAAGCTTTAATTCAATACATAAATTGGAGAAAAGTGAACGTTGATAAGCATCTTAAGCTTTCTTTGGGTTACACCTCCTCCTTATCTTGCATGCGGTAAACCCAAATTTGTGCAATGTTAATGCTATCACTTGAGATGCCTGTGTCTTAGATGTCATCATGCATTTAAGATTCTACACACAGTGTCCTTAAAAAATATTCATACGGACAAATATGGCAGTGTGAGGGCACCCACCGTCTTTGGTGAGTTGCCTCTGCTGCAGCGCTTTAGGGGAATAAGACCTAGTTATGTTGGCACCGGGCCAACTGCTGCTTTGACAATGGATGCGTCATATTTCATTAACTCCTCATTCAAGTCCATTTCACTCAGTAGGATCTGAAAGTGCAGCTGATGGACTTTGTGTAACGGGAGTAACCGTAGCAAGCAGACAGCAAGACTTTTCTGATGCTTTAATGTCAAAATATGTGATGACTTCAAGAATTTCTAAAGACTCACAAATGCCCACTTCTTTCATTACATTACTGTCTGTGATATTTTTCTAATACAATTCGAATAATTTTCCGCTCGAATAGAAATGCCCTTAGCTACCCTCAGCATCATAAAACAGATAATATGTTTTACCATAAAGAAACTACTGTTCTTGGTTTTTCAAAAA